>LNAC01000153.1:1477517-1670842 GCA_002007465.1 Ailurus styani
CAGGAATTGGGCCTGGCTGCTGCTGCATGTTTGCTCAGGACCCTTTGGCAGTCATCCATGATTAGAGAAAGGCAAGGCAGCCAAGACAAGACAGAGGCTAATTCCCTTGGGTAATAGGAAATTGGGGAACGGCGACAAGAAGGGAGTCTAGGCCTTTAGCCAGGACGCCTAGTTTGGCCTGACCCATTCACCCTGAGTGGAGATTCCTGCTCGGGGGTCACTCCCCAGTTCCAACAACCCAAGGGTGCAGGGGCTGGCCACACTCTCAGACCTTCTGGGGACCCTCTCCTCTGCTGCTCTTTGTTTGTTTTCATTCAAAAGCAAAACAAATGGAACAAACAAGGAAATTCAATTTAAGCAGGGCCCGAATGCTGATGTTTCTGTTTTGCTACACCAGGGTGAGCTTAGGACAGAAAATCAGCCTTGACTTTCACTCCTCCAATTGGTCTCAACCCTGTGGTGCTATATGAAATTACACAGGTGGAGGGGTTTCAAGAGAAATCTGCCTTCCTAGGCGAAGTGGAGAGAGGGAGTGGGCATTCCGAGAGAGAGAGAGAGGGAGAGAGAGAGAGAGAGGGAGACGGAGAGGAATCCAAACTTAAGTAAGGAATGGGACAGAGAAACCGAGTTAAACACAGACGAACAGAAGTTAAGAGAATAGCAGATAGAAAGGCAAAGAAGGAATGACAGGGAGAATGGCAGACAAAGACAGTGAGCTCTGCAGAATATATTACCCAGAGACGGAATAAAAGGCATGAGAGATGAACAGAGGTGCAGGGAGGCACAGTGGGGTAAAGCCAGAGGGAGAGAGGTAGAAAAATGGGAAGGACAGGAGCCCAGGAGGAGAAGGAGAGAGAGAATGAGAAGAAATCTTGTGGCAAAAGGATGCACTTTCTGAACTCCCCAGCTGGCGTGGATCCAACACACCTTCACTTGGAAAGTGTTGAAACTGCAGAACAAGAAGATGACATGAACGTTTAGCCCGAGGTCCCAGAGACAGAACTGGCAGTAGTGAGATGGGAACTCAGACTCCCCGCCTGAGAGACTGGCCCTCCACGCCTGGGCCACCTGAACGCTGTTGCACCTCTGGCAGTGTCCGCGGCGGATCTGGGGCCCTGTGCTTAATGCAAACTCAGGCGTTCTCCTTTCCTCCTAGTTCCTTCCCAGAGAATCCTGGATGGTCCTTTTTCCCAGGGCTGGCAGCACCCCCCAACCTGCCCCATAGGGAAAGGCTCCTCTGGGATTCTCCTTGTTAAAGATACAGATCACCAGCAATGGAGTCAGGGAGGACAAAACAGTAACTATACGCAAGGCGTTCTGGCAAACCCTGTCCGTGGAGTTTCTCACTTAAGGCTCTTCCCTTGAGCCCCCTAAGATCAAAACAATTACCAGCTCCCTGTTTCCAGAGGAAGACACTGTGGTACAGAGCAGTGAGAACTGGCTTTCCCCAGGGCAGGTTCTGAGGCCAGGGAAGAATCAGGATTTGCATTCGGCTCAGCTTGTCCCCCTCCTACTGCCACACACAGCCATTTCGACCCAAGAGTTCGAAAACTAATTTTGGTAAGGAACGAGCAAGCAGAAAATGAGAAACCCCAAGAACTGACAATGCAACGATTTTAAAAATCAAGACTGAGTTGGTCAGACTTCACGGAAGGAAAGCCACCAGCAGGATGAGAGATGCGTCCAAACCACACCCCTGGGCCCCTTGTCAGAACTTCCCAGGTTCCACGGCCATTAATAAAATCAATTCCAAAAATAAAGTGGTCTTCAGAGTTAGGGCTGACAAGCTCATGACAAGCGCATTTCCAGGACAGAAGAAGAAAGGATGGTCCTACTTCAAGAGGTGGGAAGGGGGTAGGGGTGTCAAGCAGAAGGAAAAGAAGGGGTGAGGGAAAATGATGCTCTCAAGGACGTCAACTGATTTGTCAGCTCTCAGGGTGAACTGCTGTTGGGGTTCCATAAAACATTTCACTGCTCTCCACAGAGTGGGCCTGTAGGATTTCAGACTGGCTAATGTCAAGACTCCACAATGTCACCCAGAGACAGGGTCACTGTGCATAGGAACCACCTGCCAGGGCTCCGGCCCTCTCTGCTGGAGGCTATCCCAGTAAGCTGGCAAAAGGAGGAGGGAGTTAATTTCAAGAAGAACAACAGTGGTAACAGCCCACACTCTGACTGGGAACTCACTACCAAGTGGAGAGCTTTTGTGCACTAACTCATCAAACCCTCTTCAGGTCCCAGTGAGTCAGATGGTATCGTTATCGCCATTTGCACAGAGGAGGAAATGGAAGCTCAAAGGCTGAGAAGCTCATTCGGTGTCACACAGCTGATAAGTGCAGGGTAGAGACTGGAACCCAGATCTGTCTCCCTTGAGTCTATGACCATAATGCAGGACAGGGGAACCGGAAGTCAGCCATCGTGAAATCTTTCAAAAATGCTACTTTCTTCATATAATCATAGTTTTTAGAGTTGGAAAAGACCTTATAGCTCTTAATCCAGGCACGTACTTGTATTTTATAGACAGAGTGATCCTAGAGCCCAGGAGGTTGGTGTCAGCACTTATTGATTAAGAAGCTATGGAGTCATGCTCTCAAGATCTAGGTCCCAAGTCACCGCTTAAGACCTGAGGCAAAGGCTACTTCCTCTGGGAAGTTTGCCGACATGTCCCATAAGAAGAGATCTGATAGCCTATGGTATTTTGGAGATTCCATTCCTAGAGCTCTCACTGTCCCCAATTGATTTTGCCACTGTGACAAAATAAAACTCGGGCCCCCACATCTACGAGACAGTCAGGGGCAGAGCCCGGGTCAGAGGCCCAATTTCTAGCTTACAGTGATATTCCTGAATTTGGTGTGGAATCGGTTAGGTGTTACCAATGATCCTGAATACGTCGGGTATTCAAAAGAGTGCCATGGTCTTTAGAGAAGTTTTATCTTCCAGAGGAAGTAGGGATGGGATGTGGTTTGGAGGTGAAGGAGATTTCAGACTGTGGAGGGATAATGCTTACTAAGCACATACTTAGTTACTGTGCTAGGGTGTTTCTTTTTTAATTCTCACGCAACTCTACAGCCTAGGTTTTAGTATTACTTTTTTAGTGAGGCTTCTAGAGGTAAAGCAACTTATTTAAGGTGACATAACTAAAAATGTCAAAGCCAGATCTGAATCCTCAGTCTGTGGCCTTTCAGACCACCATTAAGTTATAAGTCATTTGAGAATAGAACCTTTGTCTTTGCCGCATTCATACACGCATTTCTTAGCTTAGTACGAAGTCATAGGAAGTCCTCAGAAAATGTATACTGAATAAGTAAATGAGTTATGAATAAGTAAAAATGTGAATGAATGAAATAAGTGATGAATAAGTAAGTGAATGAATGATGGGGTTTAAGAATGAATGAACAGACGGATGGATGGTTGGAGAAAGAGCAAAGGGAAGAGAAAAGGGTGGAAAGAGGGAGGGATTAATGATTAGGATGGATACATAAGTGGAGCACTGAGTAAATAAGAGAAAAACACAAATGATTTCAATAACTTGTGAAATTGGTTGCTAAGGGAAGTGGCCTATAGTTTCATAATTAAGGTACATGAAGACAGCTTGTCTCTAGAACTCAGGGTATTAGTTTATGATAGATGCAACCCAATGTGACAATACTTGCCGAGAGCAGAACAAAAGAAAGATGAACTCTCTTTCCCTCTGAGCTTAAGAGCTGAGCCTTAGAATGACTTCCTTTTCCATCTCCAGAAGTTTGAATGCAGTGACTCCAGTGTACTCTGTGAAGCAGTGATAATGGCACTATTTCTAAGGGGAGCAGCTGAATCTAGTAAAACAAGTTAACATACACATATGTACACACACACACACACACATTTCAGATCACTAATTAATCTTTTTCAGAGGAGATATCATGGAATTGAGAAAAGAACACCAGACAGGCACTCCTGCCCCAGCCCTCTTTGCTAACTTGCCATGTTCCCTCTCTGGGTTGCAGACTCTTCATTACTAGAAGAAATGATTTTGTGTGCCCTGGTCTCTCTGGGCCCTTCAGCGTTAACCCTGTATGATTCTGTGGCTTACTGTGGCCACGCATCTCTAATGGACACTTCTAAACCTCAGATCTCAAGGTGCACATATAGGCTGGCCTATAAAACGTTTGGTCGGCCTGGACAGATGACTCATGCCTTGCCTCCCAGACTTAAAATCGTCCTGTTTCACATTCCCCCACACCCAGCAATCTTACTTGTAGAGACCGTCGGGCTCCAGACACTTGAAGATGACGGAGTAGATACTGACTTCGGGGACCTCTCCATGGCTTCGACCAGCTGCTACACAAGAGGTGCCCAGGCCAGAGAGCAAGTCATCGGCAAAACTCAGGAACTCTCCTGGAGGAAGACAAAGAAAGATGAGCTCTCCAGCTCCAGCCTTGGTGAGCAGACATTCTTGCTGCTGTCCAAACCCATGAAATGTCTGGATATCATTATCAGGAGGATTAGTGGGCAAAACAAGCATAGCATATGAACAAGACACAGATTAGTATCTGGCCCTAATGACTCTTTGTTTAAATTTGGGCTGGAATTTTCTCAACCGGAAAGTGGGCATACTAATACTTACCTTTTTGAAATTGTAGCAAGGCTCAAGTGAGGTAAATTATTGTGTACTAAAAATGCAGGAAAAGACAACAGGGGAGTAGTACTTTCTATCCAGAGTAGTACTTTCTGTCCAGAGAAACTTTTCTGGTCTCGTTCCTGCTGTCAACTTCCTCTTAATTACTTGAGCAAGACCCTTCCTTCTTGGGATTGCATTTTTGTTCCCGGTATAACAAAGGAGTTGGACCAAGGATGTAAAATAGGTTTTCTATCACATGGTCACTCTTAATGCAGTGCTACTAAATTCATGAAGTGTTAGGTTGAGATGGACAGAAACCTGGTCCAAATAAGGAGGAAAGAGTTCGGGATGGTGGAAGAGCAAGTGCCTTGAACTCCATGATTTCTAAAAGTCGATCTAGCCACTGGATTTTAGCAAGCAGCTGAAGTTTACTAGAAATAGGCCTGACTAAAAAGAATAACTGAACATTTTAAAATCTTGGGATCTAGCCTTAAGTCTGTTAAGAATTTGCTTCATATCTTAGGGAAACTGAATTCCATCTCTGTGCCTTAGTTTTATCCTCTGTAGAATCAAAGTGGTAGAATCACTACTAGAACTTAAACAAAAATAAAATAAAAACACAGATGGACACAAAGATTGAGTTATGTGGACAAACATTACGGTACTATTTAAACCAAGAAGAACTGGAAACAATTAAATGGTCAATGATGTAGAAATAGCACTATCAATTACAGTTCAATGATGCAATGGAATATTTTGTAGCTATTAAAAACAATATTGTGGAAGAATATGAAATTATATGAAAAGATATTAAGTTAAAATACAGGCTACGCTATTACAGAATAATCTAATGTTTGGTAGAAATTTTACATTTATATCTATTTCAAAAGAGAAGGAAGAAATTATAGCAAATACATAATAGTGGCTTTGCAAAGTGAGATAAGCAAAAATAAGAGAGAAAAAATACCCATGTCTGTTTTTTTTAATTACCTACAATGAACATGTATTACTTACAAAGAAAAAGAAATCAATAAAAAATTACTTAAAAATAGATAAAAGAAATGAGCCAGACTAAATGGCCTCTAAGTTCCCTTCCAGTTCTAAAATTGGATCATTTAGGAGCAAAACAAGCATGAGAGTTATTTTATACCACACAGTATGGAATCCTAAGAGGCCTCCTTATGGTTCTTTCCTTCTCCTTCTTGTCTGATATAGAATGCTGCATACTCTCTCCTCATTTATTCTCAGTAACTAACAAGAGGAAGATGCCCATTTGATCAAATCCTCTCTATTTGACATTAAGGATAATCTGAGATAATGAAACTACCGTGAGACAATAATATTGGACAAGTGTCTGAGAAGACTGTGACCCAAGGAGGCAGGGAAGTGGGAGAGCAGAATATACAGATCACCCCCTGTTGATCTTTCAAAGAACAGTTTCATTCTGCACTCACAAGTGAATGAGGTTTAACACGCGTCTGACTGAACTGTCTGGAGAGTCCTGGGATTTCAGGTAAACAGTTCTATAAAGTATTTCTCCCTATGATCCAATACAGCAGAGCTGATGTGTAGTGCTGTTTTCCACTTTCTACAATGACAACTAAAGTTCATAGACTTGATACATGGGTGCCAGAGGAAGGGTCTGAATCAGGCTGATGTCAGGTCGACACGCAGCTTCGCCTGCTATTGTCAGATAGACTTCGGACTGAATTCAATTCCCACTGTTTACTGCAAGTGTCTCCACCTCTTCAAGTCTCAGTTTTCCTTTCTGTAATATGGAGTCAATAACTCTTACTGAGTTTGGGGTCTAGAAAGAAAGGATGAGTCTAAGAAGAAATTCTTTGTCTAGAACCAGCAGTTCTGCTAGAAAATGAAAAGGTAAATGAAACCTTATTCATCAAAGATTGTGGCCTTCCCTATTTCTTCCATAGGCCTCTTAGGTCAGCTTCTTCCATAGTAACATCATAAATCAACAATGTCTCTCTGCCAATAGGTATCAAAGAAGAACAATGTATAGGGTGGAAAACGGAGAAAGGGAGAAAAACATGGAGTTACTCAAGGAGGGAATAAGGGCTTTGTTTCTCTTGGTTTCTTAGGATTTCAAGTCTGGCAGCTTACATTTGTTTTCTTTGAGCTTGGATCCATGTCTGTCTGCTTTTCAATTTTCTAGATAGCCATTGAAAGAGTTGGCCCCTCATGAGGGAATTCAGTCTTCCTGTAGCCTGTAGTGACTATCTTCAAGCCAAAATATGGTTGACATTCATTTACAAATGGGCATAGCTTTCCAGATATTTCAATCCATTTCAGAATAATTTGGACCCTGCATAAAAGCCTCATGTTATGTCTGAGAGGTCAGTAAGATAGGCATACCGTTTTAAGGTTTATAGGTTCAGGTCAAGTGAAGAAACTGGAAAGCATGGCATAAAAACTAGTCATACTGGGGACATTCTGAGGACACGTAGTGCCCAGTTCTATCTGGGGATAAATACACACATAATGACCTTCAAATGAAAAGAGTTAAAAGGAAGAACACTGACATTGAGTACCACATTTTCTTTCTTTCATTTGTCACAATACTCAATCCTAAGGAGTTTAAATGTTAATATCTCTGTTGCAAAGCTGAGATTAAGCTCACAAATCTAGGGAGGGTCAGAGCTGAGATTTGAACCCAGATCCTCCTAACTCCAAAGCCATACCTTTTCTTTTATACTATGCTGCCTCCTAGAGAAAGTTTAAAAACAACAGTGTTAGAAAGTGAGCTCTCTCAATTTTGTTTGGTCTGCAGTGGAATTCGTGCCACTCTTCATTCTATGGGCTTGGGGCACGAAAGACCATAAAAGAAATGGTCCCTGACCTTCTACAGTTTGTAATCTGCCAACAGGAAGGGTTCTCAAATACAAGAACAGACCCATAAGATAAAATGTAAGATTGCTTTTCTTCACACTCTATTCCAGAAGGTTTAAATGGAACCTAGGTAGAGACAGGAGACGGAAGCGATCCTTCAGGGTCCTTGCTCACTTAGTGGACAGGGTGCTAAGAAACGCCGGGAGGCTTCTCTATGCACAAATGCAAATCAGTACAATTCAACATATTCATCAAGGTCCCACCATACCCCACACATCAAGTCTAGCAGTGGAACAACTCAACGAACACTACTATAGTGCAGGGGTTAAGAGGTTGAGCTCTGAATTTATGCTGCCGAGGATTAAATCTTGGTTCACCACCACTTACAGCTTGCCTTGGACAGATTCCTTGAGTCCACGTCTGCTTTCTCACACATAAAATGGGTATAATAATAGTATCTAACTCACAGCATTGTGAATATCATATAAATATTGCGTATATTGCTTACAAATCAATTAGCACAATGTCTGGCATATACTAAGGGCTCAAAAATATGTTAACTATCATTATTGTTTTGTTATTATTGCCATCATAACAGAGAAGAGAGATAAGGACTCTTAGTTGTTTTTTTGTTTGTTTGTTTGTTTTTTTACCCAACCTTTGGGTAAAATCCTATCCTTTTCCAGGTGACAACTGTGGCCTAGAGAAGGAAAGTGGCACGCCTGTGGCCACATACAAAGTAGGAGGCTGACTTAGAACAAAAACTCATCTCTTGCGGTGCCTGGGTGGCTCAGTTGGTTAAGCGACTGCCTTCGGCTCAGGTCATGATTCCAGGGTCCTGGGATCGAGCCTCGAATCGGGCTCCCTGCTCAGCGAGGAGCCTGCTTCTCCCTCTGCCTCTGCCTGCTGCTCTGCCTACTTGCAATCTCTCTCTCTGTCAAATAAATAAATAAAATCTTTAAAAAAATTAAAAAAAATAAAAACCTCATCTCTTGACTCATAGCCCACGTGATAATTCCTGTTACCCAGCCTATGAGATAAAATCGCCAATAACTGCAGACGTTGCTCTTTAATTTCTGACCAGCTGTAGTCGACACGAACATGAGCTCTATTTACTGTGCGCCAGGTGCTATGCGAGGCGCACAGATCCGCCTGGCCATCTCCTTAACCTTGGACTCCCTGAGAAAGATAAAGTGCCCGGGAGAGACAGAAGTAGTTCACCAGGTTTCCGCTATGTAGTATATTCTAGCAGTGGTTTGCCGACCAGAATATGCAGAACTCCGGGCCTGAGAAGGAACAGCAGAGGTGGTAGGTAGGGGCAGAAGTCTGCCTCCTCCTTACCCACGCTAACTTCAAACCAGAGCAGCATCAGTTAGATCCGTTTTATACACTGATGGTCCGTGTTTTATTTATGTTGGGGAAAAAAACGCTTTTAAAAATGTTGGCTTCTAAGTCTTATTGCTAAAAATATTTGAATCCGAAACCCCTGCCACATTCCCCGATAGGAATACAGAGGCCCAGGAACGCTGTGGCCCCCTTCAAGGCTTCCCAGGCTGCCGGGGCAGAGTCCGGAACCCAGCCTGTGTCTCTCGCTCCCGAGCCCCGTGTGCCTTCCCCTCGGACCCTGCCCTCGCTAGCGCCGTCCCCTCCTCTCTGGCCCGGCTCGGCCGCGCGGCAGAATCCTGCTAGACCCAGGCTACAGCCGCCACCGCCTCGCCCGTGCCTGTCCACGAGTCTAACATTCTTTCTCTGTTTTTCTTTCCTTGAAAACAGATAGGGAGTTGGGAGTCGCTGAACAGGAATGTGCCTGTTCCCCATTACGGCTCTTCTGGGGCTGTAACCCGAGTGGGCTTGGGCCAGACCCCCACACATTTCTCTATCCACTCAGACGCAAGCCTTGCTCTCATTACAATCCACAGAAGAGGTCAGTCGTGATTCTGCGGAAGCTTCGGAACCAGCCCAACAAAATATAGAGTGATTTTCCTAAAGGCCCCACCCTCGGCCTCCATCCCCTCTCCTTTTATCACTCCCTCAAATCCTCTGCCGCCTCGTCCCCCACCCCCACCCCGCCTTTCTCCCCTCACCCTCTCGCTTCTGATTGAGTTGAGGTCACAGTCAAAGCTGGCCACAAGAGCAAATTGAAAACAGGCTGGGGAAAAAAAGCAGCAAAGAATTCCAAACTACAAGGGGCGGGCGTAGTGAGTTATTTAGCCCAGGTGGGGAGAAAGGTCCCCGGCTCAGGCCTCCATGCTCTTGAGGAAACGCCAAGGGGATGGGGAGGCCACTGTGGGCCTGGCCTCTCTCTAACC
Organism: Ailurus styani; assembly: GCA_002007465.1. Lineage (NCBI taxonomy): Eukaryota > Metazoa > Chordata > Mammalia > Carnivora > Ailuridae > Ailurus > Ailurus styani. The sequence continues at coordinate 1,487,271 of LNAC01000153.1, forward strand.
TGTGGGTGCTCCTTACTGTGGTGCCGAGGAGAAGCAGGGCTCTGTGTCGCCCACTTTTCCTGTACGTGGGCAAATGCAGAAATTCATTCAGAGGCCTTGCGACTGACAAGATGCATTTTTTGAGGGCCCCAGCTGCAGCTGATTTGTTTCTTCCAAAACATGTTCTTTTAAATCTGAAGAACTGGTGTCTGATTCTTGACTGTATCGTAACGGCAGCATGAGGTGAAGGAAAGAGAGCGGGTTTGGGGGGGGCGGGTTGAGACCTGATTTTGAAGCCAGCCTCCACCACTTGGGAACTCTACCATCTAGGGGTGGATGATTAAACTCTCAGAGACTGCTGCTTCATCATCACAGGATCAGGTACGGGATCAATCCCGTATGCCTGCTACATGGATGGTGTACCAATGTGAGTGTTCCCCCATCCCTGCCACCATATTTCTACCAGGTCTCATCAGTTCGTCTGATGGCAGAATTTTTAGTGCTGAAACTCAGCAGCTTTTAGATACGTTATATAATACCTAAGCCCCTAGAACTTTCCTCTTTTTTTTTTCTTTCCTGCAAAAGGAAGTAATTTTTAAAAAGAAGGGAGGGAAGACGGATGGAGGGCAGGCAGAGAAAAGGAGAGAAGGAAAGGAAATGTTTATTTCATTCTTATCATATGGCATCACACTTTTACTTACATTGTCTTGACTAAACACTCAAAAACAACCCCATCTTGATTACTATTCAGTACAATTTAAAGACTTAGGTTAACTGTGCCTTTACAAATGAGGGAACGGGTTGAAGGAAGGCTAAGTGACTTAGCTACTGGGATCCCATGCTTTTCCTGCTGCACCTGCGCCCACAGACTGGGAGATGCTGTGTCAGCAGGATTTGTGTTCCGGTAATCTCTCTGTGTCTTCAGGACCCAGCACAAGGCTGGCCATGCAGATATACGTGGCAGGCTATGAAACTGAATGTCAGCGGTTGAGGTCTGGGTCCACCCCCATCTCCCCAATACCAGCACCAGACATGAGAACTCTTTTTTGGGAGAGCCTCCTCTGTGACCTCTTGCAGGAGTGCATAGGACTCCCATGGTATGAAAGAGAAGGCACTGCCAAAAAAAAAAAAAAAAAAAAAAAAAAAGACTTCCAAAAAGGCAATGGTGTTCTAGTGAACATCTACTGAGAGCTCTATGGGCCAAAAGTTGTGTGAAGGGACTTCTGGCTCATCCACACACCAGTCCTCAAGTAGACATCTGTTGGTTGGACCTGTGCTAAACCCATGCCTCCTTCTACTACGAGCACCCCAGTTTTCCACCAGGGAACCAGCTGTCCCCCGATCTGAATCCATATGATTTTGCTGGAGGTGAGGCCTATGCCCTCCTCCAGAGATGGATATGTGGTCAGCGACCTGCTCCTCCATGTCGGAGGCCAATGAGAGATGAACAAGTGACTCAGGCCCGATCAATCAGACTAACTCCTGGGACAGCGTCCAAGTCCTGATGATGACATCATTGAAGCCTTGGATCAGTTGGGTCTGAAGCTACATATACCATTGGATATTTTAGATATGTGAGTCAATATTTTACCTTTGCTGCCAAAGTACTTTCCATTTGTTTTCTGTTACTTGCAATGAGGAGTCCTACCAGATACAAATCCTGTGAAGTAGATTTTATGATTGTTGTTTTATAAATGAAAAAATAATGCTCACAAGTCTCAAGGAGATTGCCTAAGGTCACACTCCATCTAAATAACAAGTCTGAACTTCAAATCCATAGCTTTCAGACTCCAAAACTTAAGCCTTCCTGTTTCCCTAGGGCAAGGGATACAAAGATTCTATTATTCAACAAAAATCACTGAGAAGTCCCAATTCCTGCTCTCTGTGACCCAGTCTTTGACCTCATTGCCTACACTGTCTTCCTCACGCACTCATTCTAGCGATGCTGGCATTCTTCCTCCTCTTCTAACATGCCACACATGCTCCACCCACAGGGTCTTTGCACCTGTGGCTTCCATGCCTGAAGAGCTCTTCACCATAGTTTTGCATGGTCACTCCTCCTCCTTGCTCAGATGACTGCTTAAATGTCCTGTCCTCAGAAAGGCTTTCTCTAATTACTCAGTCTCATCTAATCATTCTCTAGTCCCTTTTTCTACTTCATTTCTCTTCATAAAACTTATCAATGTCACTCACATACTGACGAATTACTGTATTGTCTGTATCCCGCACTATCAGCTCCATGAGGAAAGGACTTTGTTCACTCACCACAGTGACTATGCACAGCAGATTCTCCATAAATATTTACTGAGGGAGTGAATGTATTTACTGGGTACTGTAACCTGAGGTGATGGCTGGGAACACAACATGAAGAAGAATGTCTTAGTTTGTGTTCCCTGGAAAGCAGAGACCAAGAGAAGGGCTTGGGTACAGATGTTTTATTTGGGAGGTGATTCCAAGAAGCGGGCATGGGGGAAAGGAAAGAATCAAATAAGGAAAAGGAAACATCAATATAGAAGCGCGTCATGAAGTTTGCCACCACAAGCGATGGGAAATGGGAACTCTATTCTACAGGGACCTTCTAAGAAGTGAAAGAGAGGTCTCCTGGAATTGTTTGGCTGAACGCTAGGAGCTAGAGAACATATTCCTGATCCCTGAGGACCACGGGTTGAGAGCCTCTCCATGAGTAAAAATTTCCCCACACCTTTTTTTCCCCCAGCTGTGCCTGCACATGGGCACCGGTAGCTCTTAGTCTTGTACAGCGCCATGGGGAAGAAAGTGGAAGCTTGCTTTTAAGGTCACTGGCAGTACCAGCTGAGCCTTAGGTGTAGACAGTACTTCCCACCACAGCTGCAGCTGAAATATCTCTGGCCGAGAGGATATGGCACGGCCCGGAGGGGTCTGCTGCAAAGACCCAACCTCCGCCTTGGAGAAATTCAGAGAAAAAGCAACTGATGTGCCTTCCTCACTGAGGTCTAGGACAGCCCTGTGAACCCCCTGTTGAAAGAGTCCACGAACAGTTATTAAACAACCACTGGGTCTCAAGGAAAGGGCTACTCACTGCAGACACAGCACTGAGCCACCCTTTCCCTATGGGGCTCACGACTTAGCAAGGCAGACCACAGTGGTCGCTTATATGAGCGACCCACCAAAGAGTCCTGCAACTTATTATTATTAATATGGAATTTAATAATATTAACCTCAGGATTAGTATGCACTTGGTTAATAGAGCCGGCCCTTTTCTCCGGCTGGATTACTCAGGGCCATGCAAGCCCTCGTCATCCCCACCATCCCAAGGACAAATGATGCTAATGCATTTGGCTGGAGTGGGTATTGCTAACATGTGTGAGGAGAGCCGGGCTGGGACCGGCCGGGCTGTGCAGGAGGAGCAAGGCGGAAGGACAAGCCAAAGCCCCCTCGCCGTCACCCTCCGAGGACCATGCTATGTATTTATTGCCCTAGCCACACGCATCTACAGAGGGTTTTCTTGTTTGCCTTTCCTTTTTTAACTTGCATTCCGAAATGTTACACTATGGTGAAGTGGAAAGAACCAAATGTACAAAACGTGCTTCTCATCAGAGTCTCAGTTCCTCTAACACTTCCAACTTTGTCTGGGCCGAGCCCTTCATTCAGCATCTCCCTCCCTGGGTGAAGAGGCAGGAACCTTGTGTGCTGCCGGTGGGCCTGAAGGGCCCCTCTGACCGCAGGTGTGAGGAAACAGCACGCGGTCTGGTGCAGCTGGGTTACTATCCTCACATCGTCCAGAAGAGAGGCTTGGAGAGTTGGGGCAAGTTGCCCAACCCCGCAGCTACGACACGGTGAAGCCTGAACCCAGGTTGACCCGATTCCAGGGCCTGTGGGGTTTTTTCTCCAGAGCACGCACTTCCTGATTGTTCGGTCTCTATGGGCCTCAGTCTCCTTGTCTCTTAAAGGAGACGGTCAGTATCTATTCTGCAAGAGGGTCATGAGGGGTGAATTAAATTAAGTCCATAAGGAAAAATAAAAGTGCTTTATGATCTGCAAAGTGTGGTTTAGGGATTGCTGCTGAGGTAAATCCACAGAGTGCCAGGCAAGAGGATGGACCTGTCACAGGGATGCTTCCTCAGTTAGAAGGAGGGACAGGAGACCATCCTTTGGGTGACATACTGACATACCTCAGTGTTCAGCCCCATGGACATAGCAAATGGGATGCTGAAGAAGCTTTATCACCCTGGAAACATACCCATCTGTGGCACAGACGAATTCCAGTGTCACAGGAGGGAGGAAGGCATGGGGGGGGGTGGCTGAGGAAGCTGTAACACAAGGGGATTTAGGGCCAGCATCCTGGGCTAGAGCTTCCAGAATTCTTAGCTCTAGGAAGCCGGCTTCTCTCTTCCTTCATTTCAGCTCAAGTCCTACACCTCCAAAAAAAAGAAAAGGAAGTCCTACACCTCCTCAGAGCCCACACCACCCTACATAAACCAGACCTATGCTACCTACTCTGTTACTCCTTATCACAGACCTCTGGATTATCTTCGAAGCACCATGTTTATTTATTTACCTCCTTATTTTCATTTCATTACTCAAATGTTAGCTCCATGAGTTCAGAAGCTTTATCCGTCTTGTTCCATCTTGTTCATGGTTTCCCAGTGTCTAGCAAAGAGGGGGGAGGGGAGGACACAGTAGCCATTCATTAAAGATCCTCTGAATGAATCAGGGAGGGGTGAGGCCAGACAGGTAACCAACTAATGACTCAACCACGACTTTGCAAACGTGTGGAGACAACTTACGTTTTCACTCATAACCCGTATCTTTCCAGAAGTTTCCTTGGCCACCCTTCCATCCAGCAAGGGTCAGGTACCATAGGATGGGTCCCCCCAATGCCCTCGCTTCCCACCAGTGTGGTCCTTAACCCACTGTACTATAGCCACCTGTTTAGTGTCTCCCTCCCCCAATGACCAAGAGGACTTATGGAAAGGGACCTGGCCTGTCTTATTCATCATCTGAATCCTGTGCCTGGGTGTGTAGAATGATCAAGTAGATGAGAAAGCATGGCTTCCTTCCCAGCTGGAAGAAGGCCCACGAGGGAAGGGGTGGACTAGGGTTTCCCTGCATACCAACTCTTGAATGTTGTTGGGAAGGGCAATCCCAAGAGGCCAGTGGATCTTGTGTGAAAGAACACTGAATCCAGGGTCAAGATCTTGTCTTCCTATAAGACTGTACAAATATGTTCACATCTCTGCCAGAGCAAATGGCCATAATAATGCATCAAACACTGGCCCAGCCTTTAACTGATTTCATCTTGTAACTAATCCCAATGTTGAGACCCTTTTTATTTTCCTCTATATTTATTTCCTCTATCTTATATTTCCTCTAATTTCCTCTATATTTGCCCCTTCGCTGAATCTGAGTCTGAGTCTCCCTGGGCTTTGTCTAGGTGGCAGAGCCCCACGCCCCTGGAAATTTCCCTCATTAGTAGTATTGCTTCTTGATCTCTGTCCAACCCTGGTGTTTCTGCCCAGCCAAGCCTTCTGCTGTATCACCTTAGCATCCACACTGGCTGCCCATGAGTCCTTTGATTCTTCTCTCTTTTTGATGAAGATTACCACTCTCTTCTTTTTTTTTTTTTTTAATTTTATTTTTATTATTTGCCCAAGGGGTACAGGTCTGTGAATCATCAGGCTTACATCTTTCACAGCCCTCACAAAAGCACAAGAGATTACCACTCTCTTCTTGTGACCCTCTCCTTTTGTAAAGCCCTCTAAGTTTACAATGTGTGCCCCTACCTCCTTTGCCTTCATATTTAGGCTTCACAAGCACTCAGTGAGGTGGACAAGATGGGACAGAAGTGAAAATTCCCATTTTACAGAAAGGAAAACTGAAGCTCAGGAAAGCAATGTGTCTATCAAAGAGGCCGTGGAGCTGGATCCCACATTTCCTGACTCGTGATCCAGTGTTTTAGTAGCTGGGCCATGTGTTCTTGTCTCCTCATCCAGACGGTGAGCCCAGTGGTGACTAACACAGGCGAACAGCCACGCCCTGAAGTACCTCATGAGGCGGTCACCCTTACTGAGCCCTCCACACATTTCCTGACTTAGAAATTACATTTACTAAGAAGACAGCAGTATCAAATCCCCGTTGGGGAGGGAAGAGTAGGAGAAAAGGCCACACTGTGCTCCTGGGTGTTAAATCCTGGCTTTGCTAAATGACTCCTGTAAGCAAGTAACATAATCTCTCTAATCCTCATTTTCTTCAACTGAAAAATGCATGTGAAAATGCCTACCTCAGCAGAATCAACGGAATCATACTGAGAGCTAATTTAGACAATGTATGCAAAGCACTTAGCACAGTGCCTGGCACACGGTGAACACTCGGTAAGTGGCAACGTTATTGCTGTCATTACTTTTATTATGGAAAATGCCAATTGGTAAAACATCTCATTGGAGGAGAGTGGAGAGGAGAAAATCGACAATCCAGGGAAAGTGCATTATCCTCCCGAACTTAGCACCTCTTGCTCTGCCCCAAACCAGAACTGCGTAAACTATGTGCCCTGAGATGAAAATTTGCTGACTGCCCAAAGCTCCCTCCCTTTTCTAAATATAAATGTCAAAGACTGTGTTTAGCAGATAGCTGGGGTATCTTCCATAGATAAGGGGGCCTGTTTGTCTTTCTTCCTCTCTCCTGGGGTGGGACCAAGCTTCACACCCAAATCTGACCAAGACTCTCCACAGGTAGCCTCTGGGGACCCCAATAAGGCACCAGGAATGAATGAGGTCCCAAGGCCACTCCATACCCAATACACACATTCTCTCTCTCTCTCTCTCTCTCTCTCTCTCTCTCTCTCTCTCTCTCTCACACACACACACACACACACACACAGATGCACATCTCTCTCCTCATCCCATCCCTGTGCCCAGCCCTTACGGCAGGGAGACTCCAGGAAGGTGAAGAGAAGGCCAGCAAAGATGAGTCAGTTTTTCTAGTCGTGCAAGCAACACCATTCCACCAGGCTGAGGTGAATCACTGAGGAGGTGGGACCTAGGAGGTGGCAGAGAGAGGTAGATTTCCAAATGAAAGAGAGAGAGAAGGAAATAGGAAGGAACAGAGAAAGAGTCAGAAAAAGATCCACAGCCAGGAAATACTCAGAGACAGAAAGGCTGAAGGACAAATAGATAACAACAGAAAGGAACACACACACACACACAGAGAGAGAGAGAGAGAGAGCCATACACAGATGGAGAGACTGAAGGTGAGACAAAGAGAGATCAAAACAAAGATAAAAGGAGACAGAAGGAGACTAAGAGAAACAAGCCAGTCAAAGTCCTATCACTCCATTACCTGGCTAGAAGAGGGGCAGGGGTCCCACTGAAATCCCACAAGAAGAGGTGACTTTCTGGAGATGCCCAGAGGCCAGAAGGGCCCCCACAAGAGATGTGACCCGGGCAATTTTAGTGGCCCCACCTCTCCCAGGGGAAATGACTGGGAGGTACCGAACAGAGAATGAGCAGGTAACAGCCTTTTCATCCGAAGCCCCTCATCTATCCCTCCCATACACATACGGGACTTTTTTTTCACTCTCTTAGAATGACTTCCTTGCTTCCCAATTTATATTAAATTTTTCCTTTAAATAGAGAAGGGGAAACAAGTTCTCTCTTCAACCCACAATGAAGGCTATAAAAGGGTTTTTAAGCTTGGAAAATTTGGCTGGTCAGTTTTTCCTACCGTTTAATACATGCCTTAGGTTACACTGATGAGTAAACATGGTTTATAAGCTTCTAATTCATAACTAGCCCTGCAAGTTTACAGCATATATGTAGATATGGTAAGTGTGTATATACATAGGGTATACACACATATAATTCATAGTGCACATGTGTAGTATTCACATACATGGCACACGTATATAAAATGTATATGTGTATATGAGTATGTAATGCATCCATATATACACATACACACACACGTAAATACTCACATATGTGTGTGTGTGTGTGTGTGTGTGTGTGTGTGTGTGTAAGTAATCTCTCAAATTTGACATCTCATTAGGGTTTTACAAAACCATCTCTCTTATTTGATCGTCCTAATAACCCGGGGAGGTAGGCAGGGTGAGATGTTGTCCCCAGTGTGCAGGTAATGGGAATTAAGGCAGAGGCTCCAGGGACCCACGCCTCTCTAAGGGGCCACACACAGCCCATGTTACAGCTCCCCTCTGCAGCCACACAGACTGATTATCACACGAGCACACGTCAGGCAATGCCTGCTTCTGGATCTTCAAGAACGTGAGGCTAAGGAGAGCCTAAGGCATCAACTGTCTCAGGGCTTCATTTTCCAGACTGGAAGACTAAATCTCAGTGGCTCAAGGCTTGCCTAGATGGTGTCTCTATGAAAATCTGGAAAATAAAGAAAAGAAAAAGACATCCCTTCCTTAAACACTTTCCCTCTATGTATCTGAAAATTGTCCTAACATCCCAAGTTATTAGAACAAGAAACCTGACTGATGATTAATGCATGAGTATGATGTCCACAATTGGGATGATGAATTTTTAGATGCAGTGTAAAGTCTATGCAACTGTACATGGCATTCCTGGGAGGGAGCTCAACCAAGGTCAAGGCAGAGAGGAAGACAAGAGGAGGTTAAGGAAGGTCAGATGAGAGAGGAACCTAGATTGCTGAGGTGTAATAAGATAACTCATTTCACTCAAAGTACAACAGGAGAAAAATAATAACTAGTGTTGATTAAGGACTTAATTATGTCTGAAAGTTACAGTAACCCTTGAGTGGGACATATCTCTCCTGCTGCCCTACCTTCTCTTCTCTTCCTCCTCATTTGAGCATTCACAATCTGTTAGTTAATGTGCCTAGTATTTCATTGACTTCATCTCATTTCAGCTTCACAAGAACTCTAAGGGCTATCTCCCCACATTTACGGATGAAGACTTCAAGACTAACAGAGGTACAGTGACTTGGCCAAATTTGTGCAGTAAACCATGTGGCTGAGATTTGAGTTTTGTGAGGAAAGGGTAGGGTCAGATTCCTCCACATTCTCTGAAGAGGCCTGAAAGGCTCTACCTGCTCCATCAGTATGGACTCTTCTAGCACACCACACCCTACTTTGTATACAGGGCATCGACATCCAGCAAGGGGGACTGATGTGCCAAAAGCCACATCGCATGAAGCACCAGCCAAGAATGAAAGCATCTCTCTGACTTCTCGTTCTGTGTGTCTGACAGCATCCCACTGTCAAATCAAAGTCAGATCATCCCTTTCCTCTCACAGAGGCTGCTGAATAGAGCCATGTGGACAATGGACTCATGGTCATCTGTGCTCTGAGGCCACGGTGGTGGCTCTGCCCCAGCTTGCCTCCTTGTTTCCACCTCTCCCTTACTAACTTCCCAGTTTGGATGCAAACAGATGTGGATAGTCATCAGAAATTAAAAAAAAAAAAGGCAAGGCAAAACAAAATTAAAGCCAGAAGTCTGCCCTAACAAGCAGAGCAGAGTCTTTGGATACCAGTGGAAATGGGCTTTCTGTCTTCAGCATCCTCTCGTATAAATGGGAGTAAGTGCTCCTACTTTAATGAAGTGTTTTAAGGATTTAATGTGATGTAAAGTTTCTGGCCCAATGCTTGCCCATGATGCATTCAGAGCTTTGTTTTACAGACTGGAAAATAAGGAGAAGTGGTTATGGGCCAGGGTCACTCGCACTGGACTAGAACTTTACAGTGTAGAGGGTATTCATACCCATCAACTCCTTAGCGTGGTCTGCAAGACCTAAGTGATCCAGGACCTCACGACCACTGCAGCTGGAGCCCGTCTGCCAGCCATGCTTCAGTGACTCGAAGTCACATTATCAGAGGTACTGCCTGATCACCTTAACTAAAGTGACATCCCCAACCTCTACCCCTATACCCATCTTTATTTTATTTCAAGCACATGTTACTCTCTGATAGTATTATTTTTTTAAAGATTTCATTTATTTATTTGACAAAGAGAGATCACAAGTAGGCTGAGAGGCAGGCAGAGGGAGAGCAGGGAGCCCGATGCGGGGCCTTGATCCCAGGGCCCTAACATCATGACCGGAGCTGAAGGCAGAGGCTTTAACCCACTGAGCCACCCAGGCGCCCTACTCTCTGATATTATATTATAATGTATATCAGTTATTTTAGCCTCATCCCTCCACCTCCCACTGCCATGGAAACATAAACTCAAGGATAGGAAGAATTTTGTTTTCTTCGATGCTGTGTCTCAGCTTCTAAAACAGTTTTTGGTGCATCGTAGGTGCTGGTAAGTGTGTATTAAATGACTTAACTCATAATTCCTCACAAAAACACCAAGAGGCTAACCAGGCTGGGATTCTGATTCCCATTTTACACATAAGTAAACTGAGACCCAGGGAGGTGAAGAAACGTCTCCAAATTTCAGCTGTTAAGTGACAGAGGTGGGATGGGCGCACTGAGTCATCAGACTGTAATCCAAATTTCTCACTATCCCACCAAACTGAATTTCCTATTATCACCCCCCTCCACCTCCAAGTATGTACTGGGGAGTGGCTGTTATTTGAGATTCCACTGCTGAAGTGAGAATCCACAGGAGATGGAGGTGTTAGGAGTGATTTCCCCATGTGCTCTCCACCCAGACACAGGACTTGCCAGGGCCATGCTGGGGACAAACCAGAGCACTCATCCTCAGTGGGAAGTAGGCATCACCCACGGTCCAGAGCAGCCACCAGCAGCCAAGAGGAGGGAGGGGCTTGGTATCAAATTGGGAGAATGGAGGAAGAGGGTAGGAAGGGATTGTGTAGTCATCTTTAAGGCTCCAGAGAGCCAGAAGGGAGAAGTCCAATTTCCCTTTTGGAGCAATTTCCGCTCGGTGGAGAGGTGATGACTTTACTTCATTGCCCTGAGGTTTCTTTCCACTTGCCTCCTGGGGCAGCCAACTCCTGCAGGGGAGGGAGGGCCTCACCAACTCTTGGGTTCTCTGGAGACGAAAGGCCTGGGCTGGGCCTTGGGTTGGGATCTGACTTCCTCTGTGACTCACCTGGCCCCTCCAGACACCAGCTCACTCACCTATTAAAAGAAATCTTGGGCCTAGAGGAACTCTGGGGATTGGTTTAGGGAGCTGGTGTTCTGAAAAATGTGGGCATGCTCTAGGCCCGTACTGTGTTTGATGCTCCATAGACGTGATCTCCGTAATCCTTACAGAAACACATGACGTTGGCATTATCATGCTCACTTTGTAACTGGAGAAATAGCAGTGTAAGGTCAACAATTGTGTCCAAAATCACACCAATGGTGAAAACAGTGTTGGGATCAGAACCAAGAGCAGGCTCTTAATAATTTGCCCTCCTCAAATGCAGAGCTGGGATATTGTCACTCTGGTGACAAATATCACCCTCTAGACCACAATATTCCCATAGCCTAGCACAGGGCTGGTTCCTGGTACATATTCAAGATATTTTTGGATGAATGAATTCACAGACCAGAGTCACTCCTTTCATCTTCCCACAGCGGCACTATGGTTCACACTCCTCTGATACATTCTTTCTGTCCTACAAAGTCAATTTTCAGGACCCAGGTTAAGGCTCATGCCCCTCCCCAATGCCTTTCCTGTCCACATTCTCCTTTAATTCACAGGGATCTTATCAGCATACAAACCTGGGCATTTCTGAGCTTCAGTTTCCTTGCCTACACGATAGGGATGGGAGCAAAGTCCCCCGAGAGCTTCTGTGAGGATCCACGACATCGGGAGAGTTCCATGAGGCAGACATGACAGACTCGCTAACAGGTGGTGGTACTGTTGTGGTCATAGCCTTTACCGCCTCACCTAGTCCTACTACCTGGTGGAGTTTCAACATGTTCCACTCACCCTTCTGGAACTTCAATTTCCTTTCAATGTATCCATCAACAGGACCAGTCAGCTGCCTGTGAAGTAGGGGTGTGTGAGTGTGTGTGTGTATGCATGTACTAAACACCCCGCACAGGGAAGCCCTGATTCACAAAGGCATCACTGACAGCCTTGCCCTCACACAGGGAACTTTATAGTTTAAAGAGCACTTTTCTTTTCTTTTTTTCTTGAGATCCTTAAGGAACACTTCCAAGCAAATGATGTTACTTTTACCTTATAGATGAGGAAAGTTGAGGATCAGAAAGGGGAGATGATCTGCCATAGCGATAAATGTGAGATGGGGGATTCTCGTAAGGGTTAGGATGTGGACCCAGCCCTGCTAACCCCCTGTCAAGTGACCTTTCCTCAGCATCTCCACGCACAAGCTAAGGGCATGATTGGAGCATACAGAAGGGAGTGCTGCCATGGAAGAAGGTGCTAGGAAGATCAACAAAAGGCAGGGTGACAGCACAGGAAGGGCAGTTTGGAAGACCTGCACAAGATGGTTTCAGAGGACCCTGGGGGCAGTGAGATTTGGGACTGAGCCTCTAGAGCACCATTTCCACCCCATAGCCCTCCTCTACCTCTGACTTTTTAAACACATCTCTCCTGGTAAGCTGAATTTTTAAATAGTTACTATTTTGGCATTAATATGAATCTTGACTTTTCCCTTTTATCTAGGAACAGAATCCTCACTCTGATTAGAGGTCAACCCCTCAGAAAATGGCAAAGCCTACATCATGAGCCAGTGGATGTTCGCAAATGGTTGCTTTGGTGGGGGCCACGTGGACCAGATGTAGGGAAAGTGTACTGGAGGACTTCTAAGAAAGGATTCTCTTTCTCTCTGAAGATGGAAACATGGGAGGAGAGTCCATTTTCTCTTTTGAATATATCTGAATATAATGCTTAGAAGCCTTGCAGCCATCTTGTGATCAGCACCAGGCAGCCATTTTGCTATGAGCCTGAGGGAGGGGCCACAGCAAGGGTGCTGCAGAGAACCAGAGCTGGATCTCTGTTGTGCCACATCTGGATCCACCCTACCTCTGGACTTCTGGTCACATGAGATAATGCATTCCTTATTGTTTAAACTGATTTCAATTGAAATTACTGTTGCTGGCAGCCAAAGGCCACCTGACTCATCCAGGTGGCTCGTATGTGCAGCTTGCTTTGTGATCCAGGGCCAGTCTCACCACTGGGTGTTATGACTTACTGAGTCAGATAGTCAGAAATTATTAGTCACAAACAATAACACTGAAATATTTAAGAATGCTTGGCTTTTTAGATCATCTAGACCAATCATCCTCAAACTTTATCATGCATCAGAATCACCTAATGGGAGGTTCTTACTAAAACACGATTGTGGGACCCCATCCCCAGAGCTACTCATTCAGTACGTCTATGGTGGGGCTTGAAAATTGAAATTTCTTTCAAGTTTCTAGATACTGCTGTTGTTGCTGGTCTGAGCACCACATTTTGAGAACAAGTGATTAAGATAATCTAATACTAATGTCTCTCACATTTGTTTGCACACAAATATGATTTCTTGGACAGGAGAAAAAGGAAGTGAAACTACAGCTAGTCCTCTTGTACCAGGAAACATCTAGGGGAGTGTATCTTGCATTGACTACATCCTTCATGGGTATCGTGTGGAAATGAAGGTTGAGATCTAAGGTTCCAGATGCCTCTTACTTCAGACCCAGAAAACCTAGGACGTAGGTTCAGTGATGGAGTGATAACACAGAAAGAGATTCCTATCTTCACCTCCCAGCTAACATATCTATGAAATCAAAAAGGTACTATAACTATTACCAATGCTGTTATTGTCATCACCTAGACTTTATAAATTCCTTTCTCATCCATCTGCTCATCTAATCTCCATAACACTGTGAGAAGGGATCAATCATTATGCATATAAAAAGGAAGAGAAGGAAGAAGGAGATGGAAAGGGGGACGACCAGAAGAGAAGACGATAACTCCCATCGTCCCAATGACTTGTCCTTGTCAAACAAGTAAATTCCTGAGCTAAGAGTCAAACCTAGTTTTCTCCACCATTAAGTTCTGTACTCTCTCTAGTAAATGATGATAGTTTCAGTAAGTTGGCACAGGAGTTAACTATGGATAAGAAACAGAAAGTTCAGGAATGCTAGGGCTATCTCACCTTCCAAAAGAAGGCTATCGTCTTGCTTCAGAAACACCAGCAAACGGACTCAGCCTATTGGGATGGCATGAGGTGGAAAAGAGCATGGTGATCTCAGGTGGGTTACTGAACTCTGAGTATCAAGTTCGTTGGCTTTAAAATTCAATGTCATAACACCTTCCTTGCAGAATTGTGAAGACTGACAACATTATATAGAAAGATCCTGACAGTCCTTGGCCCACAGTAGGCCCTAAATAATAGAAGGCTCTTATGATTTTGATAATGATGGTCATTCAGGGAGGTTCTAAGAATGAACATGTGTGAGGCAGGGGGTAAAGAAGAGGCTCAGATCCATGACTAGCAGGTTCAGCTTGGGTAGATGTGGTCACTTTGTCTTGAATCAGGCCTTGGATGCCAGCTTCCTATATTAGCTTCTAAAGCTGTAATTTGCTAAACCAAACATTCACAGGCTTTACTTCACTGTTTCAAAGGACTCCCATAACTAGAAGCAGCCCTCCACAAAGCAGGCAGAGAGTCAGAGCTGAGTTCTACGAGGAAAGCATTGTCTCAGGGGTTGTAGATGCCTGGAATATATTTTTTGGCCAGTGCTGGTCGTTGGATTTTTAGCAAGACGAGAAGGGCCAAAATGTTTGTTTTGTTTAAATCACATAGCTTAGATGCTTAGATTTGGACTGAAGTCTGTCTCACTCTAAACATTATGGATACTGCCTCTGTTTCACTGACAGAATATTTCTAACATGGGTTGGACACCTTGGTGAAGGTAAAAGAAAAATGATTCTTGGTGGGAGAAAGGTTGAGGGTCCTATTTTTGAGTGGCTTCTGCAAATATCTGCATTCTCCACCAGAGCAAGAAAAAAAAATGTCCTTTTTAAAAATTCTGTTCAGTTTTACCTAGTAGGTGCTACGGGAAATGTAACTGAAGTTGACCAGAAGGCAAGTGAACTCCTGAAACACAGTGCTTTACTATTTGAGCCATAGATCTTAACCACCGTGGGTAAACATGTTTCCCTGGGAAAATGTGGTCAGAGTTCCCTTCCGTGCTGAGGTGCCAGGAACACCTTTTCCTTGCAGCCTTTCACTGATTTCTGTGGGGCTGCACGGTGTAATGGAAAAAGCTCTATATTTAGAACAAGATGACATGAGTTCCAGTCCCAGTTTTCCTGCTCTATTAGTTGAATGACCCTTGGACTCTCAGTCTCAGTTTCTTTATCTGTCAAGCAGGCATGAAATCTCTGACTTCTCTGGGGTCTTTTGAGCTTAAAGGAAAAATAATGTTTGCAGAATCACTTTGAAAACTGTAAAGCCCCTGCACAATTTTGAAGAGTTTTTAGTAACTCTCCGGTCTGTGAGGATGTGAGCCCTCCTACACACCGACACAACTTCGACATGAAAGCAGGCATTCACTTCTCGGGGCTTCATGGCCAAGGCCCCAGTCCTCTCTGTGGAGACGCGCCTGCCTCTGTCTCTGTGCTGCCCGGGTGTCTCTACTCTAAAGGCTCAACTTCTAAAATGCATAAGCTCCAAGCTAAAGAAAACTGAAAAGGAGCCATCATTGCAACACATGCAGACAATGTGTGGTGTAGATCATGCTCCTGCTTGGGGCCCTGCTGACAGAGCACAGAGTGGAGGGTGGAAGGGGTGGGTTAGGAGGGGGCACCAGAGCGCAGGGCCCAGGGACTTCCCAGCTTAGGGGGTGGGATTTCATCACATTCTCTCCATCCAGCCTGGGAACCGAAATACCTCTGACAGCTTCTACCTTCTATGGCCACTGTAACATATCAGTAAAGTAAGCATCAGATGAAAACCTGTATCCAAATGGTATTCATCTCATCTCTACCGCTGGTTCTTAGATCGAGTGATGATGTTACCACAGAGCAGTAAGCACAGGAGATTAAAACAAGCCACAGCTGCATGTGACAGAGGATGTCTTGAGAATTGCCAAGGGAGAAGACAAGGGGGCCTTCTTGATCCTTTATTCTGCAGGTGCCAGCCCTAAGCAAAGCTCTTACTAAACTGTTTCCCTGCTGAAAGGTCTTTAATTATTCACAGGCCTCAGAAAAATGTCAAAACTCTTCAGAGTCACCCGAAATGGAGTCCCAACTGCCATTCCAGGTCCATTCTTTCCACAAACCATCCCTTCTGAATTCATCCCCAAACAGGTCACAATTTCATATCCCCCTTGCTTTGGGGTTGGCTGTTCCTCCAACTTGGTAGACCAGTTCTCCCCATCTCCTTGCTTGTTACCAGCAGTCTTATTAAAATCCTACTCATTTCCAAGGCCCACCTCAAATGTCATCTCTAGGAAGACCCACCTGACACAAAACCCCCTCCACAGTCCCCTCTATTCCTCCTTCTCTAATCCACAGAGACCTCTATTATTTGGTACTAATTTTATTTACACAAAGGATAAGATATCAGAAGGCTCAAGTTTGTGCACAATGTTCCAGCATCTCCTACGCACATGCCTGCCACATCAAGGATACCTTTAAAAACCTCTCCTTCCTTCTCTTTCCTTCTCTAATAACCATAATACTTACATCATGGAGGTGATGTAAGCAGCAAAAGAGATGGAAGTAAATTTTAATTTTGGAAATAGGATAAATTTGTCATTGTGATTTTTAGTATGCCTCCCTAAGCTGTTTTTCTGTTTTTTGTTTTTTTTTTTTTTAACTTCAGTGAGGCCAGTCTAATCTCTGTATCCTAGGTGCTCAGATCCAATTTTGGCCCAGCACAAGTTAGAAATATCTGATGAATGGAAAAAAAAAATGAAGAAACAAAAGAAAAATAGCATATGCGCACGCACACACACACACACGCACACACAGACACAAAGAACCTTGAATGAATCAAGTAAGACTCAGGAAACAGGACAGAAGACTCCTTTCAACATGAGAATGACCTTTTTCCATCAATTAAATTAGGGTTCTCTGATACTCTTTTTCATAAACCTGATCGGTCTCTTCACATAAGCTATCACAACATGAACTGTCTCTCTAGTCTGTTGGTCTAATCCATTTCAGTTGCATTTGACAAGTCCCCCAGTGATGAGGAGCACTTTTGTCCACGGACCCCCTAGCACCTAGGACAGCACTAAATAGGTATCTGTTAAATGAAAGAATACACTGATATTTGTACTTATAAAAACAGAAAATAATTTCCAGATGAAAGGCAAAGACTCTCATTCGATACTATTAATGTAAGCAGAGACACCTTCCATCTTGCCCCCAACCCATCTCCTAGTCTGGGTTACAAGGCCCAGCCTTGGGCGCCTGGGTGGCTCAGTGGGTTAAAGCCTCTGCTTTCGGCTCAGGTCATGATCTCAGGGTCCTGGGATCGAGGCCCGCATCGGGCTCTCTGCTCAGCAGGGAGCCTGCTTCCCCCTTTCTCTCTGCCTCCTTGTGATCTCTCTCCCGCTGTGAAATAAATAAATAAAATCTTTAAAAACAAAAAAAACAAAAAAAACAAAAAAACAAGGCCCAGCCTTTGTTCCCATTGCCTCTTCCACTTTCCCGCATGGAAACACACTATATTGCATTGGTCCTTGTCTGCTTGCCTTCTAGACTGTGCTTTCCAAAACAGAACCACCTATCATTTGTCTTTACGTCCTCACTGCACAGCACTGAAGTGCTGAAACACAGTGATAGGACACAACGGCAGCTGTGAGGTTCTATCTGACATGTAGTTCAAAGCCCCTCTGCTCGGTGAAGCTCATACGCTGTTTCTTTTATTTGGCCTCTCTGTTCGCCAAAATTTCTCCATGTTTACACACAATGGTGGGACAAACAGAACTGAAGCATTAGTTTTATAATTTACATTGGTAACTTCATGTTCATTTGACAGTTCTATCTGATTTCTGACACGCGCACCTTTCCCTTCTGTCTAGGACCTATGGACATCATACAAGATGGAGAGGCATGCACGACACGGATGTGTGGTAGGGACACTGGGAACTGCAAACACACACAGAAGCACTGGGGTGGGGGGGCGAATAACAAGCTTGGATGGAATCCACCTGCCCCTGAGTTTCCAAAGCCAGAGAACCCAGAAGGACCTCTCAGAGAAAAGTTTCAAAGATGGCTCGGGGTTTGGAAAAAGTGTCCCCTGCAAATGGGAGAAATCAGAGAACTTCGCCGAACATCATGGAATCAGAAGACCGGGGGCAGCTTCCACGTGGGCAACAGGGTACTAGTGGAGAGGCAAAAAAATCAAATTTCAAGTTGTAGGTACGAGGGATAGTGGGTAATGACTCAAGCCAGAGAAGATATGAGCCAGGGCAGCCGGGAATGAGAGAAGTATCACCTGTAAACATGATTTGCCAAAGTTATCG
The DNA here is from genome assembly GCA_002007465.1 of Ailurus styani. Classification (NCBI taxonomy): domain Eukaryota; kingdom Metazoa; phylum Chordata; class Mammalia; order Carnivora; family Ailuridae; genus Ailurus; species Ailurus styani. The sequence goes on from LNAC01000153.1 coordinate 1,505,593, forward strand.
CAACAACCCTTCTCGGCAGCCAATGTCACAGAGAGGACGCAACAGAGCATCGGGAGAGTTAGCGGTCCGCCCAAAGTCACACTGCTCCTAAGGGACCCTGGCAGGACTGGGAACCAGACCCGTATGTTCCAAACGCATGACTAACCCTGCTCTATGACAATGCCTCCTGTTTGATGCTTAGGCTGCCTCGGGCTGATCTGTCCGGAAGGAGTCAGAGCTGTGTTCGGATCTCGGATTAGCTTCTGTGAAAAACAAAAACAGAAACAAAACAAAAACAAAACGGAAGGCAAGAAAGGAGGGAGGAAAGGAGGAAAGGGAATAGAAAGAAGGAAAGGAGGGAGAGAAGAAGAGACAAAGACAGAAAAAGAAAGTGAAAGAGCAAGAGAGAGAGAGAAAAGGGATTCTGGCTCAGTGCCAGCCCTACTGAGAAAGGATATTAAGGGTCGTGACTTAGGACTTCATATTTGAAACACTCTCCAGGTAATTCTTTTTTTTTTTATGATTTTATTTGTTTATTTGAAAGAGAGAGCACACGTGGGGGCTAGGGGGCAGTGAGGGAGAAGCAGACACCCCACTGAGCAGGGAGCCCAACACAGGGCTCAATCCCAGGACCCTGGGATCATGACCTGAGCAGACGCTTAACTAACTGAGCATCCCCTGGAGCAACCCCGGCCCCATCTCCAGGTGGTTCTTGTACCCCAGGGCAGACAGCCGTGGATCTGGAGGGGACTCCTGCTCAGGCTGTGGTGTTTGACTTTTGACCTCTAACATCCTTTCCAGTGGATGGGCTTTACGTCCCAAGTCTTTCTGCCTGCTGGTGCTCAGAGTGAAAGCTCTTCATTATCAATCTAAGGAGAAGTGCTAAAGATACATGCTTTCTTAATTATAAAATACATACTTTTTTTTTTGTCTTTCAATATTTCTGAAATAGAGATATGTCCTACAAATGATGATAACACACAAACAGTTTCCATTAGCCAGGCACCGGATGTCACTGTGTGTGCCTTATGTGAACTTGGCTGTCATTCCTGGTGCTACAACTGGATACAAACAGCCCTTGTTGTTTCAGGACACAAACTATAGTTAAGAACTATTTGTGAAAGAAACATGAATCCTGACTGTGGTCCGACAGCCTTCACTGACCACTGCCTATAAGATCAGGAAAGCACCAGCATTAAAACTGGAAGGAAAATCCCAGCGATAATAATGGAGTCTGCTTTGAAGAAATGCATTTAAAAAAAAAAAAAAGAGTGACATACTACACAAGCTGTAACACGGAAGAACGGTGAAAGAAGCCCAGTCACTAAAGACCACGTACTGTTAAGATTTCATTAACCTGAATTGGCACAGACCAATCCATGGAGTCAGAAAGTAGATTAGTGGTTGTATGGGACTGGGGAAAGGAGAGGAAGAAGGGAGTGAATACGAACAGGTATGGGGTTTATTTGGAGGGTGCTGACAATGTCCTAAATATTGATTGTGTTGATAGTTACAACCCTGTGAATGTACAAAAAAACTATTAAATCGTACACTTCATATAGTAGTCAAATTGTATGGTGCACGACTTATATCTCACTATTGCTTTAAAAAAAAACAACAACTATGGGGGTGGGGGAGAAATGGACTATAACCAATCCTCTGTCTGGCAGAGAGAACAACAGTATATGGAAAAATCCAGACTTCAACGACCCTGCATCACAAAGTGATTCGGGAAAGTCAAGAGCTGAACGTAAAGGAATTTTATGAATATTTGAACATTTATTTTACTCTCATATCACAGAAGTGATATATTATAAAAACATAATCAAAATGAATGAGCTTTTAATAAATCTAAAAATTAAATTGGTAGGGAAGCACTGGGTTATAGTTTAGTTGGCAGCATTTTCTTTCCTAATGGCACCTAAAATAAAGTGACTCTTAAAATCAAGGACACGGCAATGTGACGAAGATACAGTATTTTAGTCTCAGCTACTGGGGGCCGGTTTCTCTAGTCAATGACGAGCTATGTAATACAGGGAAGACCCTCCCTCCTCCATTCCCAAGCCCTTGCATCTCTCAAGTGGATTTATGTCCAAGGATCTTCCTGGCTCTCAGATGTTCTAGCTCTAATTTAAATTTCTATTCATATCTGGTGGAAAATTCAATCATTCGATCCTGCACCAGATAGCAGACTTGAAATATAAGGAAGAGTGGAAACTATCACATCAACCTAAATTTAAATTTCCTTCTACTGAAAGGGAATATGCTGGAAGAGAAAGGTAAAATGACTTCTTGTACTTTTCCCTTGATTATCTGCAGAGTTTCATTTCTTAATCCTCTCTGAATCTCAGGATCCCCAGAGATCTGACAGTGAATGGAATAACACATTCAGAGGGCGGAGACTTGGGCCTGTGGTCAAGATGTGCTCACTGCGGCAGCCAACTGCTTGGGCGGCAGCTTTGGCCCCTGGAAGAGTTTTTGGCGTGTAACCGTCCAGCCTGTAGGTGGCTTCCTGATGATCTGTGCACAGGGCAGCCACCCGGACACCTACAGCACTAATGCCGGCGGGAGCTCACAAGAAGTCAGGATTTCAAAAAAGAAGAGACACATGATGGAAGAGAAAAAAGGCTTCTAAGGGCCATCAGGGAGAACTGTTTTCAGTAGGTTCAAGAGTTCCTTTACTTACCAGACTGCACACTTGAGATTATTTTTGTCTAAAATGCAAAGGCCCCTGTTTATTTCAGGAGGCTTCAAAATAAGAGAGAGAATGGAAAGGCCTAAATGCCCAACACCGGCAAAATGGCAGATAAAATCTGGGCTATCCATATTATCAAACTCTATACAGACACTAAAATGTTTGCAAGTAGTTTGCAAAACTTTTTTTCTTTTTTTGAGGAAAGGTTTGGATTCCACCATTGAATAAAAAATAAGGAGGAAAAAAGTAAAATACATGATGTTTTCCACTATATAAAGAATATATGCCTTGACTAGGAAGGAAATATATGAAAATTCTGATCATCTCATACCTGTTTAGTTCTGAGAGCTTTGTTACTATTTCTGCATTCCCATTCTATAAGGGATGTGCAACACAATATTCTTTCGTTTGTTTTTAAGTAGGCTCCATGCCCAGCATGGAGCTCAATGTGGGGCTTGAACTCATGACCCTGAGATGAAGACCTGAGCTGAGATCAAGAGTTGGATGCTTGGGGCACCTGGGTGGCTCAGTCAGTTGGGCATCAGACTCTTGGCTTTCACTCGGGTCATGATCTCAGGGTTGTGAGGTCAAGCCCTGCATGTGCAATCTGGAGTCTGCTTGATATTCTTTACCTCTCCCTCTGCCCCTTCCCCTTGTATGCATGCAGGTGTACACACTCTTCCGTCTCTCTCAAGATAAATAAACAAATAAAATCTTAAAGAAAAAAGAGGGGCACTTGGGTGGCACAGTCCATTGAGCCTCTGACTTTTGGTTTCGGCTCAGGTTGTGATCTCAGGGACGTGGGATTGAGCCCCTTGTCAGGCTCCCTGCTCAGTGTGGAGTCTGCTTAAGTTTCTCTCTTCCTCTCTCTTTGCTCCTCCCTCCACTCACTCTGTCTCTCTCTAATAAGTAAATAAGTCTTTAAAAAAAAAAGAGACCCCTAAAAAAATTAAATCCACTTATTATAGATAATTTAAGGAAATGAGGAAGATATAAATCTATCAGAACACAAAGAAAACAACTTATGGTGGCCTTTCGGTATAGACTCTTACAGTCACCGTTGCTTGAATCAAGACACAGCATGCACACGTGTAGGCACACAAGGTAGTGTGAACCACTGTGAATTTCACCCAGCCTATAACATAGCTTTCTGAGAACTGGCCCGATCGCACATAGTACTGAGCATTTTAGGCATGGTTTTCCCAGGTAACCCTCCCTTTTTAATCATAGCTGACTGAATCAAGAGTAAAGACTTAACCCAAGGTCAATCCGATTTTTTCTCCAAGGAATTAAAGCTGGCGAGACCCAGGTCGTGGGAAGACAGGCAGCTGGCTGAGACACTGAATCGGGGCAGTGACTCTACACCATGAGCAGAGGCGACAGAAGATGGACTTCTGGAGGATGGAGAGAACGGCACCTGTGATTCGCAGGAACTCCCAGTTCCTAGGTCTTTTTGGATTACAAGATTCCCCTTTCAATTCTCAGTAAAGACATCCACACCCCTGTAGCCAAAAGTGCTTTAAAATATACCATAGAAAAGTTTGAAACTGGCTTTCTTCAGTGGTAATATTCAGATGATTTCCTTTGTAGTTAACACTGTCCTGAACATCCTCACATGTAAATACTTTATGAGCATTTTCCCCAGAATAAGCTGTCTTCTGATATTGATAATTTGCCTTTAAGTTTCATTAATTTACATTATAATCACCAAACTATAATAAAGTCTAAAAAACTTTACGTAATTTTTAAAGAGATAAAACGGTGACATAAACTTTTAGTGGTTTATAAGGTCCTCTAAGGTACCTTGTTCACAAGAGAGCCTAATAAATCTTGTCACTTCAGTTGAATAAACTGTCTTCAAATCTGAACAATTCGAGTTGAGATGTCTATTATTTATGGTCGAAGATCATTGGAAGGGTGTTTGGAAAAAAACGGTCAAGTTCAATGTGAACTTTAAGAAAAACATGAACAAAGCCAAGTTATAGGTTTTTGGAAAAGAGATAACATTTTGGCATTATTAAAGAGCATCGTCAGTCCTGTTTATCAAAGTGTTGCTTCAAGAATATTACTTTTGGAATAACCTTGATGTTTCATCTTTTGAATCATCCAGTCCCCTAAAAAAGTCCGTGTACTGGACAGCAATATAGCTTTTTTGGAACTATTTTAAACTGAATATTAGCTCTACTAAATATGCATCCTAAGGACCATCTGGCAAGTTTTTTGATGGAAAGGAAAGCTTAAAAGAAAATGAGGGCAGTTCTTCATATTCATGGGTTTCAGGCTTATAGCATAAAGGGAGACTAATACTCTCCTCCATTGATTATGACATAGTTTGGAAACAGATTGTAAGGAAAAGAAGCTTAAGTGAATTTAGGAGTGTTAATATCTCTTCAAGACCCTGATTTCAATTCTTTTGGATATATACTCAGACACGGGCTGGCTGGATAATATGGTAGTTGAATTCTTAATTTTTTGTGGAACCTCTGTACTGTCCCAAAGTGGCTGCATCATTTTACATCCCTGTCCACAGGTCACAAGGCTTCCTAATTCTCCATATTTCCGCCAACACTCGTTTGTTTTGTTCTTTTGGTAAAAGCCATCCTAACAGGAGTGAGGTAATGACTCACTGCGACTTTGATTCGCCATAGCCAAGGTGCCATCACTGGATGGAAAGATAAGGGAATTGTGGAATATACACATAATGGAGTAGTAGTCTTTAAAAAGAAAGACATTCTGGGGCGCCTGGGTGGCTCAGTGGGTTAAAGCCTCTGCTTTCGGCTCAGGTCATGATCTCAGCGTCCTGGGATCGAGGCCCGCATCGGGCTCTCTGCTCAGCAGGGAGCCTGCTTCCTCCTCTCCCTCTCTGCCTGCCTCTCTGCCTACTTGTAATCTCTCTCTCTGTGTCAAATAAATAAATAAAATCTTTAAAAAAAAAAAAAGACATTCTGACATGGGTGACAATATGAATAGACCATGAAGACATTATGCTGAAGGAAATAAGACAGTCACAAAAGGAAAACGCCCCATGATTCCACCAATAGGAGCTTATCAAAAACAGTCAAACACAGAATCAGAGAGTAGAAGGGTGGTGTTGAGGGGCTCTGGGAGGGGATAATGGGGAGCTGGTAATCAATGGGCATAATGTTTCAATTTTGCAAGGGAGAAGTTCTAGAGATCTGATGTACATTGCACCTATAGTTAATAATACTGTCTTGAACATTTAAAAATTCCCTAAGAGGGCAGAACTCAAGTGTTCTTACCACAATAAAATACTTTTTTAAAAAAAGCTTCCAATTGCTTAAAAGTCAGAAGTCTGGCAAGGTAGAATAATGCAGCGCTTTGCCATATAGTATTTGCTTAGTTGAACTAGTGCTCCCTTTTAAGTCATGTTCCCTTAAGACAATAGTCTTTATTTTCCTCGTCCCCTTCTCCAGTGGCCTCTCTTGAAAAATCATACTCATCCACAGATGGTCAACATTATGATGGAATTTTGTTTTCCTCTCATGTGAATTTGGAGCTGATAGAAGCTTCTCAGCTCCTTGCTGGGACCTGCTGACAAACCCGCTGGCCCCAGAACGATCTGTGACGTCAGGATGATGCCTCTGAGGTTCCTGTTGGTACCTTCTGCCGAGCCACAGGGCCCAGCTGGACAGGCGGTGATGAGGACTTAGAGTTCACACTTTGTCACTGCTCCCACAAAGCCAACGTGACCTGGAGTGGCTGCCCGAATCCTTCACTGTCTTTTCCCCATTAAAACATGACAGAGTCTGGTTATCACAGAGAGAAGGGGGAATGGGTTAACAATTTCAAATTCCCTCTGGAAGCACACAGAAAGGAACTGCCAAACAAGGCCTCTTTTGTAAACTAAGGGGGCTGCACTCAGAACTCTCCCGTGGCACTTCACGGCTGACGTTCCGGTATTTGATGATGAGTCCGCCCCAAGACTTGTGCTGAGGTGGTCATAGTAAGAAGACTACAGCATCGGGGGAGAAGTGAGATTTCTGATGAAAAATGGGGTGTCCCCCAGGCACTTAGGAGGGGGAGACAGGAAACAACCCGGTAGCCCTCTGTGGCTAATCAAGTAACTCATGACGGCATCCCTCCCTCCCTCCACAAATAGGTTTATCATCAAGATCGTCACCGACAAAAAACACAGGTATCTTAGACAGGAGAGTGGTAGTCTTTCTCTGAATTGGTCCCCTCCACTCCATTTTTATGGGCAACTGGCTACACTGACACATGCCAGAACACAAGGAAGGGGTGACTGCTGGGGCTCCTCTAGGTACACAGATTTGAAGTGTCCTTGACCATTCTATCACATACCTAGCAGTCACATTTTTGTTTCTTGGTTGTTTGGTTGATCCGTTTTTAGGGATATCAGAAGTTTACCCTGGAACACAGTACAGACACAAAGACCTTATACTTTTGACATGAAAGGTCACACTTTGGAATAGGTGCGAAGGGGCCAGGCCTCTGGACCACAGGAGCAAACACAACAGCAATTTTCCAGGAGCCAAATCAGTGGGAAACATGGCAAAGAAGATGAAACCGAGAGCTATTTCTGTGGCTGTCTTAAGGACATAAAAAGTCACAAAGCATAAACAGGTCTCAGAGGGATTTCCCCCGTTTTTCTTCCCAGCTGCAGAAACATTCTCCCTAGCTTGTTTTGGAATCTGAGCCAGAAGACCCTTGGTGAGAATGCCAGTGGCCTGCTCCTAGTCCAGCTACCTGCTCCCTGGATGCCTGAGCAAACGTGGCTGGGCCCTGCTCCTCTGAAGCCTCTGGGATGGCTCCTTCCAGCTTCCCAGCGATGTTCTTGGACTGCACTAGTAGCTCCTGGCCCACAGCTAGGCCAGGCTCTCAGATGTGCCAGCTCACAGCTAGGGATGCCAGACCTGGCATGGGGGGCCGCCTGCCTGGGGCCATGGGCTATCCTCAAGAAAACAGAGAGCTTGAGAGGGCCTAAGGTTTTGGCCCCAAGCTGTGGTCTGATGCCAGTCAGTTTCTGTACCTATTATGCACGGTCTTGTGGAAGTACCCTAAAGATTTATATAGAAAGCCCTGCTCCCAAAATTGGAGAATGAACTGCAGATTGGAATCTTCATAGGCATCCTGCCATTCTACACTTAGTGCCTAATTTAGGATATCCCAATTCCTTCTTGGTATCTGAAACCATTCATTTTTCAAACACTTCAAAGCAATAGACTCCGCCTTTCCAAAAAATCTTACCCATACATCCTGTATGAGCCCCAGCGAGAGTGGGGCCATCAGATTATAGGCAACACCTTCCCCATGCCATCAGCTAGCTCACTCCACAGCTTGTGATTCCCCTGAGGTCTAGCCACAGATCCCTTAAGCTCTGAGAAGCATATTTGAAAACCATAGTTTAAGGATTTTTATAAACAACTTAAATCTTTCTAAAATCTAATTTTGAAATTGCCAGTTTTTAGCAGGGGGAAAAATTAAGTAAGTTCACATGTAGTCAAATGTCACAATGCATTCAACAAACATTTTCGGAGTATAGGGTACAGGCCAGGCACTGTGCCAGGCAGTGGAGATGAAGAGATAAGCAAGACATGATTCTAATACCGAATTGTTACTGAGTGGCATTAGGAAAGCTACTTGCATCCCTTGTTTTATGTCCTTGGGAAGTAAATGCGCTAACGATGTGAGAGCTGACGATCACAGTCATCTGGAGTCTCTTCAGTTGTCACTAGAAGCAGCCGAGTTCCAGAGAGGAATATCAGAGTGAAGGCCGAGACTCAACTTCTGGTCTTCTAGCTTCCAAATGAGCAGTGTTTCAGATTCCCTGACTGCAGAGTATGGGAGAGGTCAGCAAGGAGATACTGATGAAAAGGACTTGGGAAGAGCAGGGGTAGTGGTGATGTCTGGTCACCCAAAAGTGAAGTGCTGAAGATAGTCTGTCTTAGATGATGCTGTGAAAGGACTCCACGGGCAGGGTACCAGAGCCTAGCAGAAATGACACCGCCAAGCCAAATACATCAGTGTCAGAGCCCATGAGTTCCGAGTACAGATACTATTCCTTTTTACTTCCCAAATGCCTTCCAATTTGCAAAGCATCTTCCCTGGTAGTATCACATCTGATCCTTCTAGCAAGGATTTAGGGGCATAGGAAGGATACCGTCCCCATTTCAGAGATGCATAAACCAAGTCTCAGAGATAGAAGAAGACTTCCCAAGGTTAGGCAACTGAAAAGTAGAGATTCTGGACATCTCAACAAGTCAGCAGCCTCTACACTTTCTATTCAAGTTGAATAATGTACTAAGTGGAGAAAGAGGCATGGGTCTAAATGTTGGCCTGGGAGTATGAAGATTGGAATGACTTTAAGAGAATTAAAGAAGAAAGGGATTGACATTTATTGAGTATTACCATCATGTCAAGATGAGCATAGCTACTGCCAGGACCTTTGCAGTAGAATGGGGAAGGCAGGCATGTCAAGAGGTAACAGTATCTAGTGTGATGAGTCCTAGACCAGAGATATGTATGGGAGCTAGTTTAATTGCAGCAACCAGGTGATAGGAGTGTTCTATTCCCAACTCAAGAAGGACACTGAGACTCAGAGAGGCTAAGTTACCAGCCCCCAGGTCATGTGGCCAGTACCTGGGGGGAAAAGGAGTCGAACTCCAGTCATTCTGACTCCAAAGCCCTTGCTCTTTGGACTTCACCTAGCTTCCCTTACCTTCAATGAAAGCATCTGCAGGCATGCTGGCTGGAGGAGGCAGGGATGATATTATTTCATTTATGTTTTATTTATGTGGTGCCGTGCTATTTATCTAGAAGCTTTCATCTGAGAGATGTGAAGTGTTTAATAAACAGGTTCCTTTATTGCCTCTCTTCCCTTCTACTCCTCCACCTGAGTCCTTGGGAACCAAGAGGTTGCCAGGGATGGCCAAGGTCACAAGTATGGACAGGTGTATGTGTGCTGGTGGCTCCCCAAGTGGGGACACAGCTGTGTTTGGTGATAACAGCAATAATCTCTTACTTTGTATATTTCTGTTGTTTACTAACCTCTTTCATGTCCACCTTTGACTTGATCCCCACCTCAGACATGTGAAAGAAGCAAAGCAAGCAATGTACAGAGGAGCAAACTGGGGCCCAGAGACATAAATCATTTGCCTGAAGATACACAGCCTCTAATGAGAGGAGTGCAGACAGAAACCGAGGTCTGCTGATTCATACAAAAGTAGTGTTGCGTACTGGCTCAGAGGCTAAGCTTTGCAAACGGGCAGACCTACCTAGAGCTCTGCACCTACTAGGTATCTTTGGGGCTGTATGACTGTCATGGTAGACTTCATCGCTCTGATGTTGTTTCTTGATCTGTGGACACACTAGTCACTCCTACATCAGTAAGCTATGAAGAATACACGTGGGAATGACAAATCAGGTACGAGGAACTTATCACAGTGCCTGGCATGCAGGCAGCTTTCCATCAACAATGGAAATTAGCAATTCGGAAGCGGCTTGAATGAAGATTCCAACCAAGACGTCCTCCCACTATAACCACTGTCTGGAAGGAAGGAGCGAAGGAGAGGGGCTTGCCTACACCAGAAGGGGTCTGTCTGGAAGCAGGTCAAGGGGCAGGGCTTACCTCCAGCTGCCACCCCAGCTGGGGTTCCCAGCCCCCCCTTCCCTCCCCCTCAGGCATCAGCCCTTGTGTGGGGTGCTTCTCAAGCACGTACTCCCCGGCTCACCCCAAAGCGGCTCTGCCCACCTGTCTCCAGTCCTCCCCAGCTGGCAGTCCCGCTCTGCCTGGGAGAAGAGCAGCAAACCTGCGTCCTCAGGTGCTCTCCTCCTAGCTCCCCCACCAGCAGATACAGCCAAAGAAAACCAAAGCACTCTGTTTGTTTTCTAAGCCGGAGCCAGGAGCGATTCCCGTAAGGCACGCCTGGCTTAATGGGGCTGTGTCTGGGCCTTGCCTCTAAGCCAGGCTCTGGCAGAGTTAGAAGGCAGCTCTCCTGCCTGGCCCCACGGCAGGCGGTGGCATTTGCTTAAGGTGATTCAAAGTCCAGGCCAAGGGGGCGGAGATGGGGGGAGGCTTCTGGTTCTGCCTGCGATGACTTACCATGTGACACCGGACATGCCCCTTCCTCTGCTCTCGACCTTAGTGTCCCCACCTGTACCAAAAGTTGCTTCTTCTGAATCAGTAATTCTCCACCCTGGTTGCTTAAGAGCATCACATGGGGAGCTTTTATAAAATGAATGCCTGAGTCTCTCCCCCATAGATTCTCATCAAAGGGGTCTGCGCAACAGTAGTTTCGGAAGCTCAATAGGTGAATCCAGTAGGCACCCAAGGTCTAGATCCATAGCCCTATGGGAATTCTGAGAGCCCTGTGAACTCTGTCATTCAACCATTCCATGGAAAAGGGGAGGAAGTACACGCGGAGAGTTCTAGAAGGAGAAATCCTGGTGGTTCTTTGTCTTTAAACCTCCATCTAATCAAACTGCCTCATTGGACAGATGTGCAAATTGAGGCCCAAAGAGAATGGATGAGTCTAAAGCCATCTAGTGAGTCACTGGTAGCCCAGTCTAAACCTGGGTCTCCTGAGTCACATTACTAATACCACAATAAAGATAATAAAAGGATTCAAAGGAGGGAGGAGAAGAAGCTGCAAGTAAAGGAAGGAAAGGCAGAGGAGGGCAAATTTTAAAAGGAAGAGAAGGGCGTAAAAGAATAGGAGGCAAGGGAGGAGAAGAGGGGTGTGCAGAGGAGGACGAAAGAGAAACGCAAGCCATGGCAGGGGCACGAGCCACCCGGAGAGTTCCCAGTGAGTCAGGACAGCTCTGAGCCACACTTGGCGGTACAGTGCGTAGTCGGCAAATGCAACCAGGGCAAGAGCTCCAATCCCAGCTGGGGCCCCAGGCCCAGGCTGGAGCCTGCGTGGGGGCGGTCTGACTCACAGCTGCTGCTTCCTCAGCCTGCTTCCAGCCTCTTGCTCAATGCAGGCAGCAGGCTGCACAGATGCTCTTTTGCAAGGTGATCCCAGCAGAGAGGGCCTTGAACCTTTAGGAAAGAATTCTGGCTCGGGGCAGGGAACAGATGGGAGAGGGAGACCCTGGGCAGCTCCCAAAGAGGCCTCTACCCTCTTCCACCTCCAAGCCCTTACCTCATGCCCACTTCCCCTGCAGCGCCCTTCCCTGGAGACGTCCTTCCTAGCATGGTAGTCAAGGCCTCCCCCACCTGGTCCTGGGATAGCGGTACTCACATCCTCCTCCATGCTTTTTACTTCACCGGGAAGGGAGTTATTCCCCCAAACATGAGCAGAAGTGGCTTATCTCTATACCTTTTCTTACCATGTGGTCACTCTCCCCCATCCTAACGAATCCATAGGCATCCTTCATACTCCAAACTTACAAAAGTCTCACACGAAATAACGCGTCTTAATTTCACTCCTTCCAAATGACCTTCTCAAGATCTCCACAGTCAGAACCACTCTCTTCCTCCTCTGCACTGCCACATCAAGTGTCCTCCTGGCCCCCTTCTGTAACACCTAGCAGCCTGGGCCACTGGATCAGACCACAGAATTGAAAGTTCCTAGGTGACCACATTATGTCCCGATGATGTCTCAGGACAGCAGCAGCCGACAGACCTCGGGGTCAGTGGACTTGGACAGGCACCTGCTCTATGTGGGCTTTGAGTCGCGGCACCCTCATCTGTAGGACAAGGGGGGCAGTTCTTACCTCCTAGGGTGGTTGTGGCCATTACCAGCAGTAGTGTGGGTGAGGAGATCAGGAGAGGAGAAAAAGAGGAGAGAATGAACCCTAGGGCTAAGGATGTTGTAAAGCTCTTTTCCTGATGAGGAAACAGGCTGGCATAGACTCAACACCCCGTGCCCTCCTCCTAATAGCACGGTGAGACGGGCAGAGGTTCCTGCCCCTGAAAATGGTGAAAGACTCGACCTAATGTCAGAGAGCGTAGGTCATGGCCAGATTAGAACTTGGGCCCTCCTGACGTCTAAGATGCCTCCTCTTGCTCTATGGCTTTGCTGCCTGTCAGGAAGACAAGCAGGCTTGGCCCCACTGTCAGCAGACGTCAGCCTTTGGGCACACTGGGACCTCACTGAGAGCCTAACAGAAGCAAAACACGTTTAGGGAAACCCTGCCTGCCCTGCCTTTTGCAGGAAGCCAGGATGTGGAGAGGAGAGAGGAGAAGGGGCATTCCACAGGCCTGCAGAACCCTTTGGGAAAACATTTCTTTGGTTTCATCATCCCAAGTCAATTCTCAATCATGGTGACTCTCAAACATTAACAGACATGGAATCACTCGTGGGGGGCAAGTAAAAAATAGATTCCCAGAAATTCTGATTCAGTAGCTTTGGAGTCAATCCTGTAATTTGCATTATTAACATGTTCTCCATGGTGATTCTGATATAAATGGACCATACATTGCAAAACACTTCAGCCTATGCTCTGACCTAAACCATCTCTCTCTCTCCTCCCAGCCTAGCCTGCCCCCCACTCAGAATTATCTTTTACTGAGAACACTGATTAAATTGATACGTATACTCCCTTCCCTTTCTTCTTCCATCACCTATCATTTTCTTCCATCCCGTTCCATCTGGGCCTGGACTAGAGGAGAAGAATATGAAAAACACCCCTCCACCTCAGTAAGGCCAGACCCTACCCATGGGCTTCAGGTCCTTGAAGCCCCACATCTTGATTCTTTCGGGACTTATTTCTATCAGTTACGATAGTTCCCTTCCTCCAGAGTTGCTGCTTCTTCTATACACCTTTCCTCTTGGAAGACCAGCCCCAAGCTCCACATAATCAGTGATCCTGGCTCAACCTTCAAAGTCTATATTCACTCTTCCCATCCAGTCTTCTGCTCCAGCAACCCTCCACCAAACACACACACACACACACACACACACACACACACACACACACACACACACACACACACACGCTGCCGCCTTCACTGTCCTGTGGATTCTACCTCTCAGCGTCCCTGCCCACTCCATCCTCACTGCCATAACTCTAGTTCTTCTTTCTCCCAGGAGCACCGCAGGCCAGTGAGACTGGAGAGGAGTATGCAGGGTAAGATCAAGGTGGGATCAAGGGAGCAGGATCTTCTCATCTCAGACTCTCAGGAAACTGGAGGAGATGTGGAGAATGAGGGGGACTCAGAGAAAGGAAAGATGGTGTCCAGCCAAGTTCGAAGCTCTATTCATAAAGACATGGCCAACAAATTTTAAAATAGCTTGCCATATTGTACCTATGTGTTATGTACACACATATACACATACATACACACGTGTACGTACACACACAGATCATATATACATGAATTTATGTGTGTACGTACACATGTGCACATACTTCTGCATGTCTATATACATGCTTTATTGTAACAAATTCTAGAGAAACGAAAGCATCCACTAAGACTTTGCTCCCTTCCTTCAGCAGCTCCCAGAGGCCAGAGTTGGCCCACTGGACTCCTGTAACAACAAAGATCCTGAGATTCTTCCCTCATGGGATGTGTGAAGGTGTGGGTGAGGGATCAAAGCAATTTCTTAACCAACTTCCATGCCACGCCTCACTCAATCCATCTAAAATAGGCATATTATTAGGAAAATCATGTTTTTGTTCATTTTCATTTCTTCTCTTTGGGGGTATTTGTGTGTGGGGGGATGAGTGCTTATCTTAGTTGAAAGTGAGTTTAGAAAAAAAAGAAGTGTTTTTCAAACTCCTTTACTTAGAGAAGCACTAATTCCTCACAAGATCTTATGGGGAAACCTACCAGGTTAAGGTAAGACTCTCTGCTAGTAGCAGGAGGTGAGTGGGTACAATTTCCAGTCTTTTCTAATTTGCCTCCCTCAGGGGTTCCTGAGGTGCCTCAAAGTGCCCCTCAAGTTCTAGTAACGTAGTTTGGGAAACTACTGATCTAGTTCAAACTCCTTATCTTGAGAATGAGAGAAAGAGGGAGACTCGTTGGAGCCAAACAGCCATAGTACAATGAGAATTTGAATCCGTGATGACCAGCTCCCACACCAGTGTTCCTCCAGCTGAGTGGTTCTTCGATGTGTGCTGGGGTGACAAACCCAATTCAGGAGTCAAAGATGAAGAAGATCCAAGGCCTGGGACCCCGAAACTTGGCATCACCTGGGACTAAGTTTGGGTCCAGCCACTCGGGTCCAACCCACCATGGCCACAGCAAATGAACATACTTAGCCTCTGTAGGGAAGTCAAGGGCTTCTGGCAGGATCTTTCAGCTTTCTATGGAAATACATGAAATTATTTGCATCATGACAAGAATGGGAGAAGTTCACTGGAGGGGGGAAGCATTAGAACTGAAAGCAAGAGGCCCAGGACAGAGAAGCCTGAGGCAGGGTCAGAGAATGAAGCTAAGTGAGACAGAGAGGGTTTGAGGGTTTCCTCTGGATGACGGTCTTTTTTTTTTTTTTTTTTAAGATTTTATTTATTTATTTGTCAGAGAGAGAGAGAGAGAGAGAGAGAAGAAGAAGAAGCAGGCAGAGCGGCAGGCAGAGGCAGAGAGGGAAGCAGGCTCCCTGCTGAGCAAGGAGCCCGATGGATGCTGGACTCGATCCCAGGACCCTGGGATCATGACCTGAGCCGAAGGCAGAGGCTTTAACCCACTGAGCCACCCAGGCGCCCCCCTGGATGACAGTCTTAAGAGATGTCTGAGCCCAGCTTAGGCAAATCCCCTCCTGAAGAACAAGTTTTTCCTCCCTCTCTTTGCTTTTTTGTTTCATATTTTTCTTTTGTTAACAGTCTGCAAATCTAGAGACAGGCCAGGGAAGAGGCCAGAGAGTCTACCTTTGACTCTAAAACACGACTGATCAATAATCAGTCTTACCTCAGTTCACTTTAGTTCCCAAATTAAGAATAAATAAAAAGGATGCTACTTTAGATGTTTATAGCGTTTACCTACAAGGGACCCTGGGTGAGACAGTGAAGTTCAGACAGCATGGGGCCAAGGGCTCGGTGCTCATTTTCCTTGACTTTTCTCTTCCAGGCCTCAGCTTCTCCCATCTGTTATATCACCATTATCCTCAGCATATATTTACTGAGCAGCAACTATGCGTAGGGCACAGTGTTAGGCCCTAAGAAATGAAGAGCACAGGAAAAAAACAAAACAAAACAAAACAAAAAACTGCTCTCAAAACGCTTACCAGCACAGAGCTCTGCAATTCAGTAGAAAGAATGCTGGTTTAGGAATAGAAAAGACTTGAGCCCAAGTCAAATTGCTACCTGCCCAGGCCTCTGTGACTTGGGCAGAGTGCGTCAGCCGGATCTCCACTGCTCCAAGCCTGAGGCTGTGATTCTAGCACCCACCGAGCACAGCCCTGGGCGCGAGGCCGGTACTCAACAAAAGTTAACGCCTTTCCTCCTCCTCTTCAGAAAACCTGGGGAAGTCAAGTTGGGATGAACTTGTCTCTCAGCTCTTTAACCTGGAGCAAAGTTGAAGTTTAGAAAGTTACCGTGGAAAACAGAACACCTAAGCCCCTACTTAACATTTAGTTTTGCACATTGGGCCTTTCTAAGTTGTGTTTTAAGAAAAGGTCCCGCCGGTATTAAGAGGAGGAGGCTGGGGGACTTGGGTGGCTCAGTCCATTAATCCCTGACTCTTGATTTCAGCTCAGGTCATGATCTCAATGTCATGGGATTGAGCCCTGCGTCGGGCTCTGTGCTGGGCATGGAGCCTCCTTAAGATTCTCTCTCTCTCTCTCTCTCTCTCTCTCCCCCTCCACCTCTCCTACCCTGCTGGTGCTCTCACTCTCCTAAAAAAAAAAATTTAAATTAAATTAAAAAAATAAAAGTAAAAGGAGAAGGGCCGGGGGGAAGGAGGAGAGGGAGGGGAGAGATATCAAAAACAAAAGAAAAAAAATTAAGAAGTCAAGAAAGAAAGAAATCAAGGAGGCTGATAAGCAAAGGGTCTTCTACTAGGGACAGGTGGGCATAGCTAAAGGGGTAAGTTGCTCCAGATCACTGAATGATGCGTGAATGAATGATTAAACTATTAATTGTCAGAGTTCAGCATGCTTGTGACTGATTTACTCTCACGTTTTTATGATTTAGCACAAATTACCTTCTCACTAAAATAATCACTTAATTCCATTTCCTAAATAGGGTAGAAAAATATGCAGCAATAGCCAGAATTCTGAAAACCTACCATCTATCTTAATCCCACAGACACAGAGTGGTGAGGTGGGGAAAGAAATGACATAACCTTTTTTGACAAAATCCTTACCCAGTGAGGTCATTCTCAGGTGCTGAAAAATGAACTGTTCCCTTCATAGAGGCAGCTGCTGTGTGTTCAGGGGAAAACCCACTTTGGGGTCCAGGGTTCTGGGTCTAGTCCCACCATTGTCACAGATTTACTGTGTGACCGGCAGCGAGTCACTTCCCTGGTAGAAACTGTTTTACTGGGTTACGTGGTGTTTACCAAAGTGTGGGACATACCCAAATTAAATCACTTAAAGAAAAAAAAATTGAATTTTCTTTCAGTCCTTTTAATTCAGGCACAGAGAACGGCTTGGTTTCGTGCTGATGGACTTTTGACAATTCTGCAACACGTGGCAACCTCCCTTCTTTAAGAGAACAAGCCTCTGGCTCAGAACCTTCTAGAGGCAACACCGTCTGTCCAGAATTAATATAAAATTGTTTTGTTTTCACTGTATTGATTTTTAGAGTTAGCTTCTATTTATGGAACATAATCCTGGTTTTCCATTTACTGGTAGTGGCGTAAATTTCCATTTTGAAATCATTGATTTAACCAAAAATAAATATAATAACAAAAAGGAAGGAGTCGATTTCAAGAAGAGCACATCGGGTTACTACTAATATCTCAGGTATGACAAAACCGTGAAGGTGACGCTCAGATGAGGCCTGGGAGAGAGTGTGCTTGGTGATTTTCTAGGGTCCTTCAAGGAGGGAAACTTTGGGATTATAGGAGCTCTCCAGACTCTGAAGCTGCCAGCCAGGACATTCTGAAGGGGATCAAATGAACTTTGGTTTCCTGGAAAATGAATGTGTATAAATAAAGTGATACCCAGAATGTTCAAGAGCATCTCTTCCCCTCAAGCAGTTGCCCCCATGGGAGAGAAGTTGGGCTAGAGGGGCCCTGGAAAGAATTCAGGGCTCCTTAACTTTCGAGGCCACAGAAAACGGCCCCCCGCTGCTCTGAGGCCACCCCAGCAAGCGGCTGAGGCCCTGTGATTTCTCTGAGCTCCCCCCGCCCGGGCCTCTCCACTCTCTGGCCAAGAAGAGAGGCAAGGCCAGCTGCACAGGCCGGCCCACTCACGCACAGCTGGAATCTCTGAGCCAAGGCGAGTCAGGGGCCCGGATACAGTCCCCTTCTCCCGCACACCCACCCCACCTCCGTCTGAAACAGAGCAGAGCAAGCGGGTAAAAGCAGGACAAGCCCAAACTGCAGAGAACAGGTTTCCGTGGCATGGGGTGGGTTCTGTCCTCCCCAGTCAGTATACTCCACCTCCCACTCCCCCCACACCCCAGGCCATCAGAGTTCGCCGAGACCTCTGGCTGGAGCTGACCTCAGGGAAAGCTACTGGACAGTGCTCTGGAGGGGGAGGAGAAAAGGAAGGGGGTGGACTTCTCCGAATGCTTAACATTCACTAAACAATAAACACAGTCACCTACAAATCCCAATCCCGGACCTGACAGCCGAATGACAGAGGCGGCTGGTTATGGAATGAGGACGGGCTCGGGGTGTGCGAGCTTAGGGACGGATGGAGGATTATTCAGGATACTTACCATCTCGAGCTGGGGGCTGCTAGTTCTGAGAGTACATCCCCCCATCAGTGGACACATCACAAACGCACAGCCTGGCACCACTGGGCCAAAAGGGTCTCTCCTAGGCTCATCCTTCAGATCGTCTGCTCAGCAACGCTGAAGTCAACAGCTCCCAGCTGCGGGGCTCAGAGCTGGGCACTGAGAGGACCGTGGGGAACAGTCCAGATGCCGCCTCTGCCCTCCAAGTACTTTACCTTCCAGCAGCAAAAACAAACTTGGAATAAGTAATTGCAGTGACGCGTGCTGTAGAGAGCTGAGGGGAGCGAGCGCTTGAGTCCCACCTCACCTCTGCTGAGAAGTTTCGGAGAGACCTGGGGAAGTGTCTCTGCATCCCTGGTCTGGAGTTTCCTCAGTGGGGGCACGCGTGGGGGTCTATGTCCATGACTTTTAAGTCCTAGGGACTTGAGAAGTGCCCAGGGCTGCCGGGCAAGGAGGCTGCAACCCATTATCCCTAAGCCCTCGCTTACCTGTGGTTGTGTACACTGGGCCTTCCTAAGTCGTGTTTTAAGGAAGGGTTCTGCTGATACGAAGAGGAGGAGGAAGGGGAGAAGGAGAAAAGGAGGGAAGGGAAGGACGGAGAGAGAACAAAAACAAAAACAAAAACAATTGAAAAATCCAGAAAGAAATCAAGGAGGTTGGGAACTGAACAAGATGGTCACCGAGATTCCCTCTGGTTTTGGCTTTCTAGGACAGGGGTGACACAATGTCCAGACTTCAACTTAATGATGCTGGGTTATAGGAAAATCTGTAACTATGACCATATTCACACTGAAGGGATTTTCTACCCATTTTGTCCCTTTTTTTGGTAAGCACCCAGAAAGCTGAGGTCATCAGTGTCTACACACACACACACACACACACACACACACACACACACACACACACACACACAGTTACAGCTTAGGTGTAACGTAGACACGCCCCCATGATAAAGCATTGTTCAATTCAGCGATGTAATGGTTAAAAGGCACAGTGTTCTGAGTCTAAATGACTATTCCCTGGATATGTGACTTGGGGAACTGACCTAACTCTTCCAAGTGTCAGCCTCTTTTTCTGTGAGACGGGAAAAGTAATGTGTAACTTTGCAGGATTCTGGGGTAGATTAAACAACAGCATAATTACAGCACTCACCACGGTGGGTATCAAGTAATAGAAACCTGTAAGTTATATTTTCTTTTGCTTTTATGCCTCTTCCTCAATGTCCAGGCACGGATGGTCAGCAGTTTTCGTCTGTACCCTTCCAGCTCTCGATTCAGAGAGGAGCATTGCCACTTGGAGATTGTCTTTAAAGAAACCCCAGGTTGGTTCAGAAGTGAAAGGACTGTA
Organism: Ailurus styani; assembly: GCA_002007465.1. Taxonomy (NCBI): domain Eukaryota; kingdom Metazoa; phylum Chordata; class Mammalia; order Carnivora; family Ailuridae; genus Ailurus; species Ailurus styani. Next base: position 1,525,385 of record LNAC01000153.1, read on the forward strand.
ATTTGGAGGGTCTTAGATTGAGTCCCTTCATGTTCCTACATAACTCATCTCAGTAATGCATGGTCCTCTACTGGAATAGTAGGAAGCATATATAAGCAAAGATATAAAAAAATTAAAATTACCTGCAATCACTCCACTTCAAAATAACCACTGTTGCCATCTTGGTGTGCATTTCCCATACTTTTTTCTAAGTATATATAAACAAACATAACATTTTCTGTCTCTGAGCAATTATCAACCCCCAGGATGAAAGAGGCACAGTGATAATACAGACAAACAAAACACTAAAACAAACACACACGCCCCTCTCATTTTGTTCTCTAGTTCCTCAACAGCTCTGAACTTGCATTCACTTCAAAATCTGTCCACATTCCAAGAGACTATGATTGAACATACGTTACTGGATTTCTGTGTTTTTTGTTTTTTTTTTGTTTTGTTTTGCAAAAGTCCCATTACAGAGCCACAGAAATAGAATGACTGAGCCCACCGCACTGTGGATCAGTCTTTTAGCAAAGGAGTCCTGGACTCTCACCAAGAGCCACATCCTATGTGATAGGGCCTGAGATGAAGAGTATCATCCCCATCTTCCCAGAGCTCTGAGACTGATGTCTGCACAAAGCCACCACCCATCTTGGGTCCCACATTCAGCAGGTGATACAGTGAACCAGCTGGACACCCCAGATAAAATACCAACGTGAATAGCAGGAGCAGTAACACTTAGGTGGCTTAGTCGGTTGAGCGTCCAACCCCTGATTTCTGCTCAGGTCATGATCTCAGGGTCATGAGATCAAGCCCCATCTGGGGCTCTGAGCTTGGTGCATGGTCTTCTTGGGATTCCCTCTCTCCTCTCCCTCTGCCCCTCTCTGTTCCCACTCACATGCATACACACGCGCGCGCACACACACTGTCTCTCTCTGTAAAAACAAATAGCAGTAGTAGTGGCAGCTGCCATTTAGGAGAGCTCATCACTATAACAGAAACTGTGCTAATCACTTTACATTCACTGTCTGATTCTCTCTATACCTCTACAAGGTAAATCCACTCACCCCTTTTAAAGCTGTACTGAAGAGAAAAGCAAAACATGAAAGCAAAGTAAAACCTCAGGTCACACAGTGAGTGAGTGGTTGAGCTGGAGTTATGGAAGCTTCCCTCTGTCGCTTCTGTAGAGCAAAGCTTGTGAAAAGGCACTGGCCGTTCCTCAGCAGGATCAGAGCCTACAGTCACAGGCCAATGACTTGGTATTCTTCTGGCCCAGGACACTCACCTCAGGAGGCAGACTGAAGCAGCCCAGGGATATCAGGTCTGAGGAAGTCATCTCAACACCACCAAGCCAAGGGTTCTGATTGGGCTGAACTCTCTCAGACCACCCAGCTCAGCCTACATATCAGTCCTGAGCCCAATTACCCCATCCTAGTCTGCTCTGGCTGACAGGAGGCACTTTCCAGTTACCAAATTATCCTCTCTTTCTCAAGAAACCTCCTACTGTGGGACACAGACGAATGAGCCAGGGCTAAGACTAGGATGTGGGTCCTGATGATGTGATCTTGTCTGAGCCTCAGTTTCCTCAGCTGTAAAACAGAGAGGAAAATACTGCCTACTATATAAGACTGGTAAGAGGATCAAACAAACTCTCTAAGATTGCCTGGCTTATGGTAGATATTTAATAAACGCTCATTCTTTTTTTTTTTTTCCATTTAATTTCTTGAATCTCTACTTTGAGTCAGTCATTCTTGCAGCTGCTCAAAACAGACCAGTCAACAAAACAAAGACAACAGAACAGATTGTTGCCGTTGTGGAGGTTGCACATGGGGAGTAGGGGACGCAGTTCTCATTCCATCCTCCTGACCCTCTTTCTTGCCAGCCAGTGACGGAGGGGCTTGCCTCCCAGGGAGCCCCCTTCTCTCAGGTGTAAAATGCTGCTCTTAGAAGGACGCTTGGAAACCCCACACTAGGCCTTTGTTCCAGCATAAGTCTTTTGCCCTCTCCTTATTCCATTTCACAGACCAGTACAGAAGGCTGAGACCTTGGAAATCTCATCAGACCAGATGGACAAGAAAATAATTTAGGGAGAGAGACTTCAACAGACACACATGCTGAACACATCTCTCTGCCAGGTCCTATGCTACTGGCGCTGAGAAACACGACGGAGCATGAGCACACACCCAGGATTTTTGTTTTGTTTTGTTTTCCACCACAATTTATTTAGGCGAAAATTCTGATCTGAATTAATTGCGAGCTGTTTATGGTCTTTTTTTTCTTTAATTCCACTTAACATGTTAATGCGTAAGTATATGTATGGCTACAGAAAAAAAATAAGTTTGATTATAGGGGTGCTGTCTGAGAACCCAATCAGAATGTTACTCTCTCTCTCCCTCCCTCTCTCTCTCTCTCTCTCTCTCTCTCTCTCTCTCTATATATATATATATATATATATATATATATATATATATATATATATATAATGTAGGCACTGTGTTAGCTTTCTAAAAATCCAGAAAAAACTTCTGAATCCAGAAACACATCTAATACCATGAATTCTGGATAAGGGATGATGGACTTGCAGTATTATTTTCTCTATTTTACAGATATAAAAACCTGAGCTGCAGGGAACCTAAGAACTTTGTCCAAGATTACATAACTATAACAGAATCAGGATTTGACCCCCTGGAAGGGTGATTTCAGAATGTATATTCTTGGTCTCTATATCATTTGCCCTTCTTACTCCCTAAATTATTTATGTGTGCCAGGCACTTTATGTTCTTTTCTCCCACTTAATCCTCATAACAATCAAACAGGTAATTACTACTATTGTCGGTATTTTTTTTTTATCATGTTAGTCACCACCCAGTACATCATTAGTTTTTGATGGAGTGTTCCATGATTCATTGTTTGCGTACAACACCCAGTGCTCCCCGCAATCCAGGCCCTCCTTAACACCCATCACCGGGCTCACCCATCCCCCCATCCCTCTCCCTTCTGAAACCTAGTTTGTTTCTGGGAGTCTATAGTCTCTCATGGTTCGTCTCCCCCTCCTGCATTTCCCCTCCTCTTGGTTTTTCCTTTCCTTCTCCTAATGTCCTCCATGTTATTCCTTATGTTTCACAAATAAGTAAAACCATATGATAATTGATTTTTTCTGCTTGACTTATTTCACTCAGCAGAATCTCCTCCAGTCCCACCCACGTTGATGCAAAAGTTGGGTATTCATCCTTTCTGATGGCTGAGTAATATTCCACTATATATATGGACCACATCTTCTTCATCCCATACATCTGTTGACGAGCATCTTGGCTCTTTCCACAGTTTGGCTATTGTGGACATTGTTGCTATGAACATTAGGGTGCATATGGCCCTTCTTTTTCACTACATCTGTATCTTTGGGGTAAATACCCAGTAGTGCAATTGCTGGGTCATCGGGGAGCTCTATTTTTTCAAAAGTGGCTGCACCAACTTGCATTCCCACCAACAGTTTAAGAGGGTTCTCCTCTCTCCACAACTTCTCCAACATTTGTTGTTTCTTGCCTTGCCGATTTTTGCCACTCTCACTGGTGTAAGGTGGTATCTCAGTGTGGTTTTGATTTGAATTTCCCTATGGCTAATGATGATGAACATTTTTTTCATGTGTTTGTTAGCCATTTGTAGGTCTTCTTTGGTGAAGTGTCTGTTCATGTCTTCTGCCCATTTTTTGACTTATTTGTTTTTTGGGTGCTGAGTTTGAGAAGATCTTTATAGATCTTGGATATCAACCCTTTGTCTGTAGTGTCATTTGCAAATATCTTTTCCCATTCTGTGTGTTTCCTCTTTTTTGTTGACTGTTTCCTTTGCTCTGCAGAAGGTATTTTGTTGATAAAGAAACTAAAGCCAACATATTTAAGGTCATGTCCTTAATAGGTAGCAGGACTGGGATTTGAACTTAGGACCATCTGGCTCTAATGCCCTTACTCTTCATCAGAGAGAGAGAGAGAGTGTGTGTGTATTCTGCCACAGCCCATTGAAGTCCACAATGGGCTACAATGACAGATCCCTGCAAGCTCCCTTGGCTTATCTACATTTACTCTCTCGCTTCCTTGCAATTCATTCTCCACATGACAGGACTGTAATATTTGTAAATAAAATCTGATCATATCACTAATTCACTAACTCATTCATTCACTCAATAAACATTTGTTAAGCCTTCATGCCTGGCATTTTTCTGGTCACTAAGAAGACAGTGACAAATAAAAAAAAGTCTAGCCCTTTATGAAGCATCAAAGTCTCCCCCATATGCCCATCATATTTAGAATAAAATCCTAAAGTCTTAACGTTAGATCCAGGTGATCTGAACCTCCCCATCCTTCCTCCTCCTCTCCTCTTGTTTTTTCCCCCTCACTGTCCCTACTCTCAGTAGCCTTCAGTGAGTTCGCCCATTATTCCAGCTTTCCCCAGCCTCAAATCCTTAGTATGTGAGAGTTCTCTTTTTTTGGAAATGTTTTCCCTAATTAATTCATTAGTTTTATAATTCAATGGTTTTGTCTCCCACTAAACTATAAGTGCCACGTGGGAATGGCTGTGCCTTTTCTTGTTGACGACCTATGTGGCTCTACCTCTAGCAACAGGTATCTGGGGCTGACAGGGCATTTAATAAATACTTCTGCAATAAGTGAAGGTATAAATACTACATTAGAGATACAGAATTTTTTTAATGCTGAACCAGGTGGCATACTATTATGACATTTTTTTCCCCATGTAGAACTTCTTTTAGTTTCCTGGGGCTAATCACTGATCATTTTTTTTTCTCCCAAACTTTCATTATTATTGACATACAATGTACGGAAGTTTAAGGTGTACAATGTGATGATTTGATAACATTCATATATTGTGAAATGAGTAATGCAATAAGGTCAGTTAACAACCCCATCCCTCCTCAAAATTACCTTTTTGTGTGTGTGGTGAAAACTTTTAAAATCTACTCTCTTAACAACTTTCCAGTACATAAAACAGTACCGTTAGAGTTATCAGGATGTACATCAGATTCCCAGAAGTTACTCATCTTATTTATTTTATTTTATTTTGTTTTATTTTATTTTATTTTATTTATTTGAAACAGAGAGAGAGAGAGATCACAAGTAGGCAGAAAGGCAGAGAGAGAGGAGGAAGCAGGCTCCCCGCCGAGCAGGGAGCCCGATGCAGGCCTCAATCCCAGGACCCTGAGATCATGACCTGAGCCGAAGGCAGAGGCTTTAACCCACTGAGCCACCCAGGCGCCCAGAAGTTACTCATCTTATAGCTGGATATTTGTAACCTTTGACCAACCTCTCCCCATATCTCCCAACTCCCAGCCCCAAGAAATCACCAATCTACTCTCTATTTCTCCAAGTTCAGTTTTTTTAGATTCTATGTGTAAGTGAGAACATATAGTATTTGTCTTCTCTGACTTTTTTTGCTTAACATTATGCCCTCAAAGTCTATCCATGTTGCTGCAAAAGTTAAGATTTTCTTCTCCTTTAAAGCTGAATATACTCCTTTATAAATATGTATAAAGGGATATATATCATAAAGATATATGCTATATATGATATAAAGATACATGTTATATATATGATATGTTATATAGCATATATGTGTTATATATATGTTATAGGCATGCTATATATATCAATATCATATATACATACACAATACACACGCACACACACACACACCCCATATTTTTTTGTCCACACATCCACTGATGGAAAGTGAGGTTGTTTAAGAGGCACAGAACTTAAACGTTAACATCTGGACCTAGACACAAAGCAGAGGAAGAAGATAATAAGAAAGCTTCTTAGAGAAAATAAAGCTATTTCAACTGGGAATCATGACTGGTGTTTGAAAGGGAAAGGAGCAGGGAAAGGTGGCATGAGAACAAGAAACAAGATGCTGGGAGGGTTGAACACAGGAGTGTCTAGATGAACCCTGGGTTGTTAATGAAAGTAGAGCTCAGAGAGTTTGGGAAAAGTAAGTGTGAAGATATCATCCATGTTGAAAACCGGTGCTCTAAAAAGAGAGAGACAGAGAGTATCCCTGCTTCAGATCCATCCCTTGAGCGCAAATCCTCCACTCACTCACTCCGGTATCCCCACAAGCCCAAAGTGCATCATGATGCCTGCAGTCACCTTTCTGTCTTCCCCTATGAGGTGGGGAAGTTCTTGTGAAAAATGGCTCGAATTTATTCACCTTAGTCTCCCTAATGCCTATTATAGGTAGGTGCTGGTAGAAGTTCAAGAAATGTTTGTTGACTTCAAATGAACTGAAGCAAAATAAAGTAAGTTGAGGGCAAATCAGTGGCATTTTTCTCATCTCTCTACCGTACCAGCTGTCATCCTCCACTTATTAAACTTCAGTTCGTCGGGTTCCAGAACAGAAAAAAGTCATTCCAACTTTAAGAAACGACGGAGACCACCAAAGAGAAAAACAGAAACCAAGAACGAATTTGAGAAAGACACAGACAAAATGAATCTGAGAAACCACAGGAGTCTCCTTGTCAAAATCTGGAAGGGCCTGTTGGCATCTCCCATCAGCCCCAGGGAGTGAAGATAAAAATCGTATCCCTGTGGGTATCAAACTGCATCCACTACATACCACCAGTAATTTAATTTTTACAGCATGGCCTGACCTGCCAAACTGTTATTGTCGAGACTCCTTGGGAAGGCAGCTATGGAGGGTAGGAAGGAAAAAGCCAGGCCCTCTTCTTCCACAGGCCTGGGTCATCCCCTTTTCATTCCCTTGGCTTTCTCCCAGTTCTTGTAATTGTGACTCTTTATACTTCATTAGGGGTTCCCTATGGCCAGGAAAATTTTAAAGTCTGAGGTCATTTCTCCTTCCTGAACAGCCTTTTTCTCAGCAGGCAAGTAGGAGGTAGAAACCAAAACCAAGGTGGCTGCCTTGGGCCATGAAGCTAGAATGACAGAGGTCAGCTGAGGTTAAACCAAAAAATATTCCAAAACCTGAGAGAGCCCAACTAAATTTCCATCCAGCATTTCCCAGAGAGGGTTTCTGAAGATGGCTCCTTTGGGAAAAGGTACATCATAGTCAAATATATTTAGGGAACATGCCCTGTCAATCCCTCGAAGATTCCCAATACCCTTATCATATTAAAGTCTCTGAGAAGCTGCTGAATAAAGAAATCCACTTAGATTTGATTAACCAACAATTCTCCAAAATAACTGATCCCGGAACTCTTATGTTCCATGTGGCTCACTAATTTGAATCCCATCGGACTTGTGTTCTCCTGGGTAGACTCTGTGGAGTTGAGGTCCAGGAGAGGTGAGCATGACCTCGACAAAGAAAGAATGCTTCTTAGAGAATGCAAGTTTTATGCAGGACCTTAAAGATAATGTATGAGGAGTCACTGATTAGGCAGAAGTGACAGGGAAAGTTCAGAAGGCCCATCTGTCCATTTAATAAGGCACTCGGTAAATATTCATTCAGTGCCTATTCCGAGCCAGAGAGCATTCTTGGTGTTGAAGACACAGAGATGAACAAGAAAAACATGAACTGTGATTTCATAGAACCTGGATTGCACAGTGGAAAGAAAGATGTAAGCAGAACATTATAGACCAGTTCCTCTACCAACATAGCCTAGGAAAAGGAGCTAGGACCTGAAGGTTAATTAAGACTTCTCCCAGCAGAGTGGCAGAGAAAGGAATTTGAAATAGAGCAACACGAACAATGGTTCGCTTGCCATCCCTCAAATAAAGAAGGCACACTCCCACCTCAGGGCCTTTGCACTTGCTCTTCCCTCTGCCAAATATCCTCTTCTTCCAGGTTCCTCATCTCCTTCAGGTCTTTGCTCAAATGTTTCCCTTTTCTGACCACTTCATTTAAATTATGTAGCCCCTCCCCCTTCTAACACTTTTTTCTATTTTACCCTTTGGTATCACTTATCAAAATCTGATAAATTATATATACTTATATTTATTTACTTATTTTTACTCTCAGTCTCCCTCTTCTTCTAGAGAGATATGTGAGGGTAACACTAGAGTTATGTGACCCTGTGACACCCCCACCCTCCAGAATGTTGGCTCTATAAAAGCAAGAGTTTTCCTTTCTTTGGTTCACTGCTGTGTCCCCAGCATATAGTATCTGGTACAGTAAGCATTCAATTAAGTATTTGTTGAATTAATGGATCAATGAATAAGGTGTGGGGAAGGGGCGCCTGGGTGGCTCAGTCGTTAAGTGTCTGCCTTCAGCTCAGGTCATGATCCCAGGGTCCTGGGATTGAGCCCCACATCGAGCTCCCTGCTAGGCGGGAAGCCTGCTTCTCCCTCTCCCACTCCCTCTGCTTGTGTTCCCTCTCTCACTGTATCTCTGTCAAATAATTAAAATCTTTTAAAAATAAATAAATAAATAAATAAAGTGCGGGGGAAATCTGAAGGACAAAAATGGGAGAAAGAGAGAGTAAACATTAAGCATAAACTCTTTGCAAAGTACATGGATCATAAAAATATTGTAAAATCAGGGTGCCTGAGTGGTTTAGTTGGTTATGCATCCGATCTTGATTTCAGCTCGGGTCATGATCTCGGGGTTGTGAGACTGAACCCCACATCTGGCTCTGCGCTGAGTGCAGAGTCTCCATGGGATTTTCTCTCTCCCTCTTCCTCTGCCCCTCCCTGCTCTTGTTCACATGCATGCTAAAATAAATATTTTAAAAAATACTATAAAATCAATATTATGTTCATTTTATAGATGAGTAAAATGAAGCTCAGAAAAGTAAAGTGATTTACCCAGTGTCACACAGCAAATAAGGAGAAAAGGCCAGATCTAAACCTCAATCTTTTTTTAAAAAAGATTTTAATTATTTATTTATTTAACAGAGAGAGAGAGACAGCGAGAGAGGGAACACGAGAGGGAGAGTAGGAGAGGGAGAAGCAGGTTTTCCCCCAGAGCAGGGAGCCCAATGCAGGGCTCAATCCCAGGACCCTGGGATCATGACCTGAGCTGAAGGCAGATGCTTAAGGACTGAGCCACCCAGGTGCCCCTCTAAATCTAAATCTAATTCAAATCATTAAAATGACTTAGACTTGGTTAACTTTTGTGATCTCAGGTGTTTCTTTGGTTTCTTGGTCTTCACCTTAATGGACTTCTACTCTGAACTAAATGTACAGCTTTCTGAGGTGGCCCAGAGTACATGGATCTGGTTGGCTCCTAGTCATGGGACCAATGAATAATGGCATGGCAGCCTTCAGGGCTGAGGATGACTCAGCAGACCAGAGCTGTAGAGCCCATCTCTGCCCACCCCAAACACCTCATTCATTCTGTGATGTCAGGCGCCTGACTACCCCCATGCTGAGCCAGTTAATAGCTCACCCTATAAACGGGTGCGTAACAAAGTCTACTGCAAGGCCGTCATCACTCGGTCAGATTTGGCTGATCTCTGTGCTGGCCACATGATTAATTCCAACTGGCTGTGGTCCCCTGCCTGGGGTCATTCAGAAATCCTTCACTCCTTGGCTGGGAGTCTACAGATTCATAGTGTTTGTTAGGGGATTTGAGAATTTCCTTTCTCCCTCCCTCATTTCCTCCCACCTTTTCTCCTTCTTTTGTTAATTCATCCATCTAGTTTTTCATGCAATTACATATTCAACTAGTCATTCATTCATGAATTTCTCTATTCTTTCATTCATTTACTCACATATTGCTACTACATAATTTATAATCAGTATTCATTCATTCATTCTTTCATTCATTCATAAAGGCATACACTGATCCCTTATTCTCTTAAACTGGGTATTGTAAATTACATGAGAATCATTTGATCTTGGAGATCAGACTTCACCTCTTCAAGCATCATATTCCCACTGAAGGAGGCAGAGCAGGGGGGTCTCAATGGCACGAACTCTTAAACCAGTTGTGACCAAACGCCTCCTCCCATTCTCTAATTCCACGAGTTTAAGATGTATAACATATAAGCCCAGCTCTACAAGAGTTCATAGCCTAGAAAAGCATCTTTCAAACTTTTTTGACTGTGATTTATGTATTTTATGGCCCAACTTAGCTAGACACATTCATGCGTATATGAAACAAAGCTTTAAGAAATAACACTGACCCTAGCTACACATATCATAATATAATACGATATATTCATTTTTTAAAATGTTAGCCACAACCCAGTAAGTTGATTTCATGACCCACTAATGGGTGACAACCTGAAATTTGAACACTATAGTCTAGAAGGTCTAGAGAAAGAGTTAAAGTACATATAATACAAGATAGGTATTCAGACACCATTGTAGACTCTCTGCTCTCAAAATCTTTCAAATACAATAAGCATCTACCTACTTGTGTAGTCACCATCTCTTAAATGCCTCTTGACTGACTTTCCTTCCCTGCATTCACTGCACCTGCCGTCCCCCTCCAAATAGACCTGACTTCTGTCTTAACCCCTCTACTCCATCCTCCAAACTGCAGCCAGTGATCATTCTAAAATATGCATTTGATGAAAAGCCTGTAATGCTCCTCACTTACCTGCACTCTACAAAATAAATAAATGTATCTAATTCCTTAGACCTCCCTGGCCTTGATTCTTTCACCAGGGTCATTTCCCAGTCATACCACTCTTGTATCTTATGCTGAATCCATGCTGAGTGGCTCACAAGTCCTTGATTCCTTCTGTGCTCTTTCATGTCTCTGGGTCTTTGCTTTTGAAGATTTTTCTGTCTTCAAGAATTCCCATTCCACCCAATACCAGGCTCACTCGAGGATTATCAAATCAAATATTTTTCTGTGTGGCCTTTATTGAAGGGCCTCCTCAACCATCCTCTTTCTTTTACACTATCCTGAATGTCTGTTTACTTGTCAGTCTCCCCTGTTTGGGTCAAGGCTCATGTTTCTCACTGTTCTTCATCCCGTAGACTCAGCACAATTTTTGGCACAGAGTAGGTCCTTAGAAAATATTTTTAAAGGTATGTGATGTGCTCTGGATAAGATGGAATGTGATGTGTTAATATCTCTGGCAACCCTGGGAAGGCACCTTGGAAATCCAACTATAGGGGGCTCGATTAACCAAAAGCCCAGGTCTGAGTGCTCCAAATGCCATCACCACATTTGCACTGAGGCCATACTTCTAAGAGGCTGCTGCCAGCCAGTGAGAGGCCCATTCCTCGGAGCCACAAGCTCCCCGTCCATTGGTAGACTGTCTTCAGGACTCTTCAGTGGCCTTACTGAACGTTACTTAAATCTCCCTTCGCTCTCTCCTCCATTCAAGGCCAGCTTTGCACCACAGTCTGATAGCTCTCCTAGCCTTTGCAGAAATTGCCCATTTTCTCTCATACAGGTGTTTCCGCTAATAAAATCCTTGGTTGTTCCATCCCATTTCAGTGTCTGCTTCTCGAAAGACCTGGACTAACATGCTCTCCTCAGTGTTTATACAAGAGGTGACATGACTTGTGAACAACCGATGTGACTGAGGTTCAGTAATGTGTGGTAAATGCTTAACAGACTCTCTGGAGGGGAAAAAAGGTGCTGGTTTGTAGCACTGGCTGATATCAATAGCATAAATATCTCACCACAACCAGTTTCACCCTGCCATTGTGACATCATTGAATGTGGACTTGGAAAGAGATGTGCACAGCTGTCTTGAGGACCCAGTGCAAACTGGCTCCAGAGCACCAAGTTTCTGCCTCCTTGCTGGGCCTCTGTGGACTGTCCTCTGCAGATCTGGTCACTCCTGAGTGCCCTATAGCCAGCCTGCTCCAGAAGTATCTGTCAGCTCACTGGGCTGGAAGGAAGCCTTGTGGACCTGCAGCTTCTCCACGGGGCCAGGAGGTGGATAGGGGGCTCTACTGTTCCTAGAAGTGTAGGCTCTGCTAGGGGCGCCCGGGTGACTCAGCCAGTTAAGTGTCCAGCTCTTGATTCTAGCTCAGGTCATCATCTCAGGGTCCAGGGATCAAGCCCTACGTCAGGCTCTGAGCTCAGCATGGAGTATGCTTGAGATTCTCTTTCTCCCTCTCCTCTGTGCCTCTCCCCACTCATGCATGTGTGCTCTCTCTCCCTCCCTCTCAGATGAATAAATAAAATCTTTTTTAAAAAATGAAAAAGAAATATAGGCTCTGCTAGGTGGAAGCAGTCATTTGCTGTATTCTTAGAGAAGACTTGTGACACAAAAATGGCCTTGGATGACCTTTCTGGTTGTGATGTGTTAGATGGTTTGAAGGAGAGATGAAGACAGGAAGACCAATAAGAGGTGGTTTGAATAAGAGCTGTAAAGCCTGAATGGAAGATGGTGTTGTAGGGATTGTTTCATAAGGAAAATCGAAGAAAGAAGAAACAGAGGGAAGGAGAGAGGGTAAGAGGAAAGGAGAGTAGAACAGAGGGAGGGAGGGAGGGAGTAAGGAAGGAAGGAAGGAAGGAAAGAAGGAAGGAAAGAAAGAGAGCGACGGAGAGAGGGAATGAAGACCAGTTACTAGCTATTGAGCCTTTATTACCTGCCAAGCTCATACTAAGCACTTTCTTATTTCACCACCTCCCATGCCAAGGTTTGTTTCCCATGTTACAGATGTAGAAAGTGAGCCTCAATAACGAAAGAAATAGCAAACATGGTAGCTAACATTACTGAGCCTGTACTGTTTACAGTATCTCTCAAGCAACTCTTAGGGCCATTGTTATGTCCTACTTTAAAGATACGATTGAACTACTAACAAATGCAGGAGCTGAAACTATAACCCCTGCACTTTATCTCTTGACCAAGGTCTCAGAATCCCGCTCTAGATGCCATTAATAACACAGATGAAGTCCCCCCAAATCAGAAAACACTGTTTTTCATTTCTCCTTCCTGAATGAGGACAGAGTTCAGGAAATGCACAATGTGAAAAGGAAAGATTCTGAGATCCGTCTTGCAGATGGAAAACTTGGGATGCTCTCCCTGCTGTGGTAAGGATGCTTGGAATTTCAGCATAGGACTGTATGAGTGGACCATCCCACAGTGAACTCATCACATGAAAGAAGTTTTGGAGATGTTTTATGCTAAGTAGACTAAAGACCAAGAATAGCTAGAAAGAAAATTAAATATATTTGAGAAGAAAAGCAGCCACTGACCTCCCCATCCTGGGAATTGGAGTCTGTAGCCAAATCTCAGCAGACACAGCTGGATAATTCCAGTGTAAATCCCCTTGCTGAGTAAGAGATCCCACCAGAATAAACAATAATTGAACACTATGGCCTCCTGGCTTTACCAGCCAGCCAGCCATTCTCACACACGGCCTTTGAGGGAAGACTCGGGGCCAGTTATTTCACCAGAGTGAGTCTGGCTGCCCTCTGAGCGTAGAGCCAACTACCATACAGTGCTTGCAAATGAAGAGAGGTAATACCGCATAAGATGGAGCAGAAGCCTGACCAAACTGAGCCAGGCAAGATTCAAGGGTAGCGAGCCAACCCCCTTCCCAAAGGAAGCGACTGGAAGAAAGCAACTAGGTGATATGCTGAAGAGAACTAGGAGAGGGGGTTTCCATTTTCTACTATTCCAGAAAGATCCTTTGTAGACAAGGTGAGGCCTTTTTTGACCCTGATATCTCCTGCTTTACCAATCCAGAAAGAAAAGTGACAGTGCCAAGCTTGGGTCCGGGGAGCAGTAGGAAGGGAGGAGACAGGTAAGGGGCTCTGGGTCTTGATAATTAGCTCTGTGACCTTGAACATGATAGTCTTCTTCTCAGACCTGAGTACTTATCTCTCTAAATCAGAGGTAACTGCCACTGACTGGGTTTCCGTATCGGTCAGGAAGGTCATAGACCAGAGCAGTTGGGAGTGACTGCTAAGAGTCAGGCAAGCCTGGTTTGCATCTCAGTGCTGTCATTAGCGAACTGTGCAACCCCTGGTAGGCCACGGCATGTCTCTGAGCCTCGGTTTGCTTGTGTGTGAAAATGACAAATACTTACTGTGGCACTGGGAGCATCTGATGAAACAACACATGCAAAGTGCTTAGTGTAGCTCCTGGCAGGACATTAAGTATTTATGTATTTTTTATCTCATTTTTTTTAGTAATTTAGTAATTGTTACTTTCTTTTTTTTTATTATGTTCAGTTAGGACGACATTAAGTATTTAATAAATAGTTGCTAATATGATTATTTACCAGAACACAGCAGTAATAACTAAGGCATGTTACCAGAATTCACCTGTAAATTTACCTGTAAAATGACCAGTGGATCCCAAATGTTCTTTCCACCCCTGCTGTTGTCTGATAACCCACAACAGACACCTAGCAATACAAAAAAGAAATTACATGCTCAAGACCATTCAAACCGGAGAACAGAATTCTGATCTATTTCAGCCTCAACCCACATTTGGGTTTACGAGTTTTCTCACCATTTCTTTTTCTCGACCTACAGACACCTAGGAAAACCCAAGAAGCCAGAGGATCCATCCCTGACACCCAACTCGCACACAAGGCAGCATGATGATGGAGCCAAAGGCCTTGCAGGGAACTGTGAGACCTGGTGCCAGGCCCAGACACTGGAGGACAGAGGCCTCTGGGGAATGAGCAAAAACATCAGGACACCTGGGATTCCTCTTACTGGCAGGAGAGTCCAAAGGGTGCCCTCGTGCCATCTAACTCAGAGTCTTTTTGCTGTGACTGTCTCTCTGCCCTTTCTGTTGGCTCTTGCTCAAGATCTGAAAAGCCAGAGGAAATCCTTAATTATTACCATGAGTGGAAAAGACAGAGGCTTTGAAGTCAGACTGCTTGGTTTGAATCTGGAATTCCTAACTCTGCTGCCTTGGGCAGGTGGCTTCACATTTTTAGCCTTGGTTTCTTCATCGGCAGCACGAGGTGTTAGTCCCTATTTTCCATAGTTTGTTTTGTGAGCTTCAACTGTGATAATGGGCATGCAATGCCCAACACAATTCATGTAGTAGGCTTTCAATTAAGGGATCACACCCTTGACCCCCTTTCCTTATCGATGTAAAAAGGATCACATTCTATATATTAATGTAATCTTGTGCCCTTTGTTTTCAGAAGTTTTGCATTCTAGATCTCTATCTCTCATTGGACTATATTTTGGAAGGTAGGTTTGGAGTCTCTTATTTCTATACCCCAGCACCCTGCATTCGTCCGGACCAGGATCGTTGCTCAAGAAGGTTTGCTGATCAGAATCTGTTTCACCGAAAATCCTATGATTCCAAGAAGAGAGTTTTATTTGCTTAGTTACATAATAAGCAAGCTTTGCTGAGTCCTTTACCTTCCTGACCTTCCCCATCTTCTCTGGAGGCACAACCCCTCTGAGGTTTCACGGGAGCTTTCCCTTTTTATTTTTTAAAAAAGTGCACTTTAAAAAAAGAGCATAGAATGTGTCCTGAGAGTTTGAGAAGTAGTTTCTTTGCAAAGCCGGGGCCTGGGGAAAGTCAGACTGCGGCCTGCAGGCAATGCCTAGAGCAGGATGAAATGAGAGGGTTTGGGGCCTCTGCTCCTGCCGGGACGGAGGCCCCAGCCCTGGCCCCAGGTTGGTGGCTCACTCTTCCTGGGGGCACCGCGTGCTGCAGCTGCAGACACCACATCTGTATGGCCTCCGCACCGACGCCACCCCCAACCAGATTTCTCTCTGCCACAGCGACGAGGGTGGAGAGGGGAGAGGAGGCCAAGCGGAGGAGCAGATCTGGTGTCCACCCCTCCTCCCCTGGGTCAGCCCCTCACCCTGCCTTGTTTCGGTGTCCTCAGTCCCATCCCCCTCACCCCCCTCTTTCTTCTCTCACCCTTTTCTGGCCTCCCTCTGTTTGCTCTTACAGAAACATGTACGAATTCCAGGTGCTTCTGATGTACACGGACCCGTGTCCACACGGTGAGCGTGTGTGTGTTGCGCGGCGTGTGCTGTGCGAGTCAATGACATGTCACGTGTTCTGGGCGCCGGTCTGCGTTGGGTGGAGCGAGGCGGCACGTGGTACATAACGTATGTCTTTGCAGCCCGCCTGTGGGGAGCCGGCTACGTCCGTGCATCTTGTGTGCTTCTGTTGCTTGTCTGGGACGGGCCCCTGGGAGTGTCTGTTGCGTGTGGTGGGCCGGGCCCAAGCTGTGTGCCTCCGTGCAGGCTGTGGGTCCACTGTGTACGGCACACCATGTGCGACTACGTGCTTGCCGTGTGTGTCCTTGTTATCTGCTTTGCGTATACGGTCCATGGCTTGCGAGTCCCTGTGGGGTCATGTGTTTACATCTATGCGTGTGTCTGTGTGGTACCTTTGTTGTTGCCCTGACAGGGGAGATGACTCGTATTAGGCGTACTTGTGTGCGATGGACTGCATTCATGTTGTGGTTCTGCATCCTGTGTGTTGCTGAAAAATCTCTTGGTTGTGTGCTGTGTGCATGTGGGGTGTTTTGTATGTGCTGTTTGGAGTTACAGTGTGTATGTGCTGCGTGTTTCTCTGCGTCCCAGGCTCTGTGAAATGTGTCTGTGTTTCCCCCGCCAGCTCTTCCTCCCCTTCGGGTGCCCCAGCCTCCCTCCCTCCCATCTCCTCCCTAGGCTGTGACCGGTCTCAGCTGACACCTCCGCTGCTCTGGCAACCCGAGAACAGCCTGGAGAAAGGTCAGCTGGCCACCTTCTCCCCGGGCCTGCCCAGAGCCCCAGACTCCAATGTTGTGTGGGGCGGGTGCGCCCTCTGTTGGCCGTGTGGACCCCGAACGGGGTCCTCGCAACTAGGTTTCCTCTTCCCTTTCCAGATCACTGCAGGCCTAGTCAATAAAGGGCCTTAGAAGGGGGTCTGCCCATATAATTTCTCATTCAGAGAAAGACACTTGAGATGGAAAAAGGGCGTTATTAAGTGTGCTGAGACATTGGGTACACGCCAGGCGCATCCTGAGTAGATGGTAAAGAAGACTTCTCTGACCACCTACGGCAGGTCACAGTCCCACTGAAACAGGACTGAAGATGTGTGCTGGCCCTCACTGGTGAAAGTAATAGCTATTTCCAACTTACATGCAAGCAGGTAAGAATCTCAAACCTACCCTTACCTGATAACTTCATGCTTCCCCCTACTTTCCTAGGAATAATTTCCCAAAGCTTCAATTTCCCCCTTATAACACAACCCAAAGTTGAAACCCAGTGGTTCTCATGCAGAAGGAGGGAGAGGCCAATGGTACAAGACAAACACTGAAAAGTTTCCACTGGCATGAACATAAGGAAGTTGAATATAAGGAAAGGCACCCTTGTGAGAGGGTTACACTTAGAGGGAGAAAAGGGAATAGTCATGGATGCACTCAGGACTCACAGTGCCCCAAGTATATGGTACCCTAACCTCAACAGGAAGAGAGAGGAGCCGGGTGCTCACATGTGGCATGCATGCACAAACACACATATCCACACCAAAATGCAGAATTCTCCAACAGCCTTTGTGGCAAATAATACCCCTGGGGTCTGGGGGCACTCCTATTTACTACTTCTTGACTTATAGAACAAAGAGACCTAAAGGGCATTATTTTATACAAAAACATGAATTTTCACTTCTGCTGGTGATTAAAAGGATGCTGATAAGCTGTGGTTATTCCTGTAAACTCAGTAAGACAAGGTTGCAGGAGAACCTAAGGACTGTGTGGCCCAATCAGCCTAAAGTGTGTTTTTCAGAACATTACTTCTCATGAGACAGTAATAGTTATTTCAAGGTGTAGTAACATAAATTTGAGAGTTAGGGATGCCTGGGTGATTCAGTTGGTTAAGTATCTGTCTCTCGATTTGGTCTCTGGTTATGATCTCAGGGTCCTGAGATTGAGCCCTGCATTTGGGCTCTATGCTCTGCATGAAGTCTGCTTGAGATTCTCTCTTCCTTGCCCTCTGCCCCTCACCTTGCCTGCACTCTGTAAATGAATGAATGAATGGATGAATGAATGAATGAATGAATGAAAAAGACAGGTTTAAATAAAGTTTAACGGATTTCTTTCCCACAGGTTTTCTCAGAGCCTTTAATATAATGTATCTTACAGATTTCTGAGAAAGGGAAGATGCATGTAGTGTTTCTCAAAGTACATAAATAACAGAATTTTTTTTCTCTCCTAGAAATTCATGGGAGAAAAATTTAAATGTATGCACTAGCAAAGCAAGATCCCAGGTAGCATAAATCAATTACTACTAAATTACCACTTGCTATAATACTCATGTACTTTGCTTTTTTGTTTGCTTTAATTTATCTCTTTGGATCTTAAAATGACTAGGGTAGGTAGGTACTATGTTATCATGCTAAATCACAGATGAGAATACAGGCTCTAGGAGGTAAGCTGACTTGCTCCAAGTCATGACATTGGTCAGTGATGAAATAAGACTTGGAGACAGACATGTCTCTTTCCAAAACACATATACTTCTACTTTGCTTCCATACTGCTGAATATGACTTGACAGAAAGTTTAAGACATGGTCCTTGTCCACAAGAGCTGTACCTTGTAGTTAAAGAGAACGTTTAATGCAAGAGGGGCACCTGGGTGGCTCAGCTGGTTAAGTGACTGACTGACTCCTGATTTTGGCTCAGGTTATGATCTCAGGGTTGTGAGATCAAGCCTGTGGTCAGGCTCTGTGTGCTGGGTGTGGACCTGCTTAAGATTCTCTCTCTCCATCTCCCTCTGTACCTTCCTCCTCTCTTTCTTTAAAAAAAAAAAAAGGAAATATTTTTTAAAAATATAGTGCTAAAAATTAGTAGATAATGATTGGCATAACCTATGGGAGGTAAGGAAAAGAAAGAGAACTGAGAAGGTCAAGGAAAGCTTCCTGCAGGAGATGAATTTAAATTGTGCTTTAAAGAATGGAGAAGGCTTGGTTGGATCAGGTGTCCGCAACTTTTTATTCAAGGTAAAGGGCCACAGAGTACATATTTTCTGCATGTGAACCATGCAGTCTCTGTTATAAGTACTTGACATAGCTCTTGGAGTGTGAAAAGAGCCATTGACTACATAACTGAATGGACATGGTTGTGTTCCAATAAAACTTTACTTGCAAAACAGGCAGCCAGTCCATGGGACCTAGCTTACCAATCCCTGAGTTAGATGCAAGGAAAAGGGGAATGAAACCTTTCTGGGCTAGGAAAAATCTCATACAAATGCAGTCAGCAGTACACTCAAAGGCCAGAGCCAGATCCCAGGCCTGCTCAAAACTGCTCCCATTCTGTCCCCTACTCCACCCCAACCCCAACTCAATTGTGTTCTAATCCCTGAGGGTGAGCTTACTGCAACTATGCAAAGAGAAAGCTTGTCTGCATTTGAGATAAACTAAACAAACAGCTCACCCATCCCAGTGGAAGGTGCTTGTGAAATGTGTGCCTGGATTTAGTCTCATGGGAAGGCTGAGAAAGCCAACAAACCTAGTCCCTTCTTGAGAAAGGGACCAGTGTTTCCTCCTTCCAAAAAGTCAAGGCTAATGCTGAAGTGCTTGCCTGTTTCTATATACTAGGTGTGGACCACCTGCCCCTTTACAGAGAGCTAAGCTGATCTGCAGAGGTCCTAGTATTCATCAAATATAATATGACAGAACAACATCTCTGTTCCTCTATTCCTAACACAGGCCCAGTGGTGTTACTCCTTGCACATGAAACTTTAGTAGCTCTCCACTTAGTACAGGATCAAAATCAAGCACTCCAGTCTGGCCTCAAGGCTCTGTACATGTGACCTCAATTTAAGACGCAAGCCTTATTATTTTCAGCATCCACTCCAGCTAACCTTGGTTTGTCTCTGTGCCCCTGTGCATGATTTATAAGCTCCACCCTTCTGGCCTTTGCACTTGTACCTGGAATGCCCTCCCTCTTCCTTCCTTTTACCCAAGTCCTATCCTGACCTACAGTCTCCTACTCTGCAAAACTCTTACTTAGTGAATACACCCCTTCTTCCCTCTAAATCGCTACAACTCAGATATTTGAACTTATTACGAGCAGTGTCACGTTCCTTGGCTTGTTTTTTGTTTTCCAAATTGAAACTAACTTGTTAATGATTATAAAAAATACAAACCTACTGTGTAAAACACCCAAGCATTCTGGAAACTATCATGCAAAGAAAAGAAGAGAAAAGGAGAAAAAAGAAAAGAAAAGAAGAAAGAAACTCAGAAGGTTGCTAAAGTCCAGAAAGGTGAAAAGGGGTGACATGGCACTGTCTTTCAGGGCATGCAGCTGTTTTGGGAAAGCTGAGTCAAAGGTCCCTACAGTGGAATGACAAGAGAGAAAGCTTGGAAGATGACAGGAGCCAGAGCACCTTAAATTCTTTTTTTGTTGTTATTCCCATAAATTCAACATTTCATTGAGTCTTGATTTAGAGATTGCTGGAGGAAAAACAAGAAAACATATGGCATATACCCACTAAGCCCCAAGCTTGACACATAGTAGGTGACCAATAAATATTTGTTAAATCAATATAAGATTCAATTTGGGGTCTTAGGCCGAGAAAACATCTCAAACTAGATTTCCTAGCATTGTTCATATAGGAAAGGCACTGAGTGAGAGAGTCTGCAGTAAAAGCTCAGGGGGCCTGGCTCCTGCAGATGGTCCCATAAACTAATTCCTTAATCATTTCCCCCTTAAAACACCAAGTGCCTCCCCATCTATACCAGCATGTGTGTTGAAGCTAGGCAGGAGAATATGACTGGATAAGTTCCACAGTGAGCCACTGAGGGAAAGCAGAAAGACACAAGATGGGTAGTTGGCCACTGAAAGGTCAATTTTCTGGCACCCTGCTAGAAGGGGAGCAGCTCAGGGCACAGGGGGAAGAAGAAGTAAGGGGAACTAGAGGAGAGAAAAATGAGCATGAGTGGTCCCCTTGTCTGCACACTGACCTTTACGACCTGGAAAGTATTTTATAGAGGAGCAGAATCCTAAGTTTGGAAGATCCCAGAAGGTTACTGAGGCCGACCCCTCGGTCAGCAATTCAGTGCCATTTGGCCCCACCGTGAACCTTTCCAGTTAGAGAAAACGAACTCACCTATATCCAGGAAGCTGGTGCAGAGCAGTGTCCAGGATGCGAGTGTAGACAATACAAAAAGGAAGGGGGACTAATCCCTTAAGAAGCACTTACTATCTGTCAGGGGCTGACTGGGCATCCTACCTGCATTGTTTCATTTAACCCTCATGACAACCTTGTGAATGGGGATTAACGTCCCTGCTTTACAGGCAAGGAAAGCGGGGCTCAGAAATATTGAGTCATTGGACCCAATTATGAATCTGGTAAGTAGGGAAGCTGGAATTCAAACTCAGGGTGGTTTACCATCAAGGCCCACGGTATTTTAGACAAAAAGAAGATTTGGGTCAGACTCAGAAAAGACCAGATGATTTAGGTAGCCCCCAGAGAGGCCAGGATAGAGGGGACGATGACCCAGTCAGTTGGCATGACTTCGGTGGGTAGGGCGGAGAGTGCAGAAGAGGGTGCCAGGCTGGGGCGGGAATGCAGGAAATGCTTCAGGACAGGATTACGGCACATTGGCAAGGATGGCCCCAAAGGCTCACATGTTTTTGGTTCTGTGTGCCTGTGCCTGTGCCTGCCCCATGGTGAACATTTGGGCACTCTCCTCTTCTCATCCCCTTCCCAAGCTTCCAACAAAAGAGGAAGAGAGTAGGGCTCAGGGGAAGAAGAGTGCCCTGGCCTGATCCCATAATCACATAAAGGGTAAGCCCCACCCTGGATCTGTTACCAACTTTCCTTTGAAAACCATCGGAGGACTCATCCCACACTCCCCCTTGCTGACAAAGCCCTTTCATCCTTTCAATAAGCAGCGCATCATCTCTGGGCCTGGCACTAGGGATACAGAAAGAATAACAGTCTCAGCAACCATCTCTCCAGTTCCTTCTAAGTGCCAGAAGCTCTGCTAAGTGCTTTATGAGCATTTTCTTACCTAATTCTACCAACAACCTTGTGAGGTAGACCCTGTCATTGATCCCACTTTCAAGGTTGGATTGAGGCTGAGACGAATTCATCCAAAGTGACAGACACTAAGTGGGGGAGTTGGGATCTGAAATCTGAACGTATGCAGAGGAACCCAAGGACTCTCAAGGAACTCGCTCATAGTTCAGGGAGAGGAAAACACAGGAAAGTGCTGTGTGTTGAGCATCAAGCTTGTGAGCAGACAGAATCTGAGTCTGAGAGGAAAACACAGGAAAGTGCTGTGTAGGAGGCAAGTAATGAGAAGAAAAAGAGGGAAGACTAACCCTGTGAAAAGTACTTAATATATGCCAGGCCAAACAATGCTAATTATGTTGGTCGTCTCATTTAATTCTTCCTTCAACCCTATGGAGAAGAGATTAACATGCCCATTTTATAGATGGGCAATCTAGGGCTCAGAGAGGTTGAGTCACTTGATCTAAGACGTAAGTCCAATTATTAGGGTCTTCTATGTGAAACTCCTAAGCAGACTCAAGTTGGGGGTGGGCTCCTAAAAACGGATAGGTGTGGCATTTTTCAGAGCTGGAACAAACAATCCTAAAATTTGTATGGAACCACAAAAGACCCGCAATAGGCAAAGCAATCTTGAAAAAGAAAAGCAAATCTGGAGGTATCACGATTTTGGACTTAAAGCTCTATATTACAAAGCTATAGTCGAGAGGGTATGGTACTGGCACAAAAATGGACACAGAGAGCAATGGAACAGAAAGGGAAACCCAGATACGGACCCACAATGATTTGGGCAACTAATCTCGACAAAGCAGGAAAGATTATCCAATGGGAAAATGACAGTCTCAACAAATGGTGTTGGGAAAACTGGACAGGAACATGCAGAATGAAAATGAAACCAGAACATTTTCTTACACCAGACACAAAAATAAATTCCAAATGGATGAAAGACCTAAATATGAGACAGGAAACCATCAAAATCCTAGAGGAGAACACAGGCAGCAACCTTTTTGACCTCAGTTGTAGCAAGTTCTTATTAGATGTTGCCAGAGACAAGGGAAACAAAAGCAAAAATGACCTACTGGAAACAATCAACAAAACTAAAAGGCAACCTATGGAATGGGAGAAGGTATTTGCAAATGACATATCTGATAAAGAGTTAGCATCCAAAATCTATAAAGAACTTATCAAACTCGACACTCAAAAAAACAAATAATCCAGTTAAGGAATGCACAGAAGACATGAACAGACATTTCTCCAGAGGAGACATACAGATGGCTAACAGACACGTGAAAAGTTGTTCAATGTCACTTATCATTGCGGAAATACAAATCAAAACCACGATGAGATACCACCTCATACCAGTCAGAATGGCTAAAATAAACAACACAAGAAGCAGCAGGTGTTGGTGAGGGTACAGAGGAAGGGGAACCCTTTTACATTGCTGGTGGGAATGCAAGCTGGTACGGCCAACGTGCAAAATAGTATGGAGGTTCCTCAAACAGTTAAAAATAGAACTACCTTATTATCCAGCAATTGCAGTACTAGGTATTTACCCAAAGGATACAAAAATACAGATTTGAAGGGGTATAGGCACCCCAATGTTTATAGCAACATTATCAACAATAGCCAAACGATGGAAAGAGTCCAAATGTCAATTGACTGATGAATGGATAAAGAAGATGTGGGGTGTGTGTGTGTGTGTGTGTGTGTGTGTGTGTGTATAATGGAATATAACTCAGCCATCAAAAATAATGAAACCTTGCCATTTGCAATAATGTAGATGGAGCTAGAGTATATTATGCTAAGCGAAATAAGTCAGAGAAAGACAAATACCATATGATCTCACTCAAATGTGGAATTTAAGAAGGAAAACAGATGAACATGTGTGAAGGTGGGGGCGGGGGTGGAAGAGAAAGGGAAATAGACCATAGGAGACTCTTAATGATAGAGAACAAACAGCGGGTTGCTGGGGAGGGGGTGGGCTAGATGGGTGATGACTATTAAGGAGGGCATTTGTTGTGGTGAGCACTGGGTGCTTTATGTAAGTGATGAATCACTGAAATCTACTCCAGAAACCAACACTGCAGTGCATGTTAACTAAGCAAAATTTAAATTAAAAAAAAAAAAAGGCAGTAGGTATGGCACAGCATTTCAGCAGAGGGATTACAATGTTCAGTGGCTGAGGTAAGGGTGTCAGAGCTGGATCAGGGGAAGTGAGGAGAGATGGGACTGGAGAGACAAAAAGGGGTACAATTTTGGGGAACCTTATAAACCACACTAAGAAATGAGAACCTTAGTCTGAAGGCAAAGAGAATTATGGTGGGTTTTAGAATATTCCCACTGACTACAAAGTGAAAATCAGAAGGGTAACAGCGGGAGGATGGATGGAGACAGGGAGACTAGTTAGGAAAACATTACAATAACCCAAGAGAGCAATGATGAGGAGGCCACGGCTAAGGGTCAATGTGCTCTGAAATGACATCAATAAAATAATTTTTATTAATGGGAAATTGAGGCTTACAAAGGTAAGTCCTAGCCACTATTTTAACTGGGACACAAACTCTGCCTGGTGTTCTGACTCTGAGGGCCCATTCTAGAATTGCACACATCTCCTCTTCAAGAGTTCTCTCAAATTGGGTGAGTACATTTTCTCATTACAGATATGACTTTAGGATTCCCGTTGTAAAAACATGAAATCACGAGCTCAGGGAAGCAAAGAAACAGTTGTGTCTAAAATTATGTAGACAGGACATAGCAGAATCAGGGTTTGAATTCAAAGCCTGTACTTCTCCCCAACTCTGTCATGCTGATCCTTGGTATATTACCATTGTTCCTTCTTCCCCACCCCTACCTTCCTCCCCATCAACATTTTTCTTATGTTGGGTTTTTTCGAATGGAAAATATATCAACTGAGGAAACGTAGTATGTAATACATTCTTGGATAAAGTTATTTTTGTCCACGGTGATTTCTCCCCCCTCAGAAAAATTACAGAAGGTTCAGATCAGCAGAAAAGCAGCCTGGAAATTTCATGCTTTCACAATCTCCAAATATTTTTGAATTATTATTTACTTATTTTCTTAGGAAGTAAATTCCACACTTGGAGGAAGGGGAGGCCAAGAAGTGGCCACATACACAGGTTTTGATTCACTGTCAAGAAGGAAAGCACCTGGAAAAACCACAGTCTGCAATTATTGATCCCCTACTATGGGTCCATTATACCCACCAGCTCATTTAATTGTCCTGACAGTCCCAACAGAGTGGTACTACTATCCCTATTTTATAAAGGGAGTAACTGATACCTAGAAAGATGAAGTCATTTGCCCATTGTCACCGACAAGAAAATGGAAGGACCTAATACTTGAACACAGGATCTAGCACAAATATTTTTCTCTTCTGACTGTAATTTACCACATCTACCTTGAGAGTCTAGCTCCTATCTTTGTTTTCCCATGATTGATTTTATGAAAAAGTAGCAGATGCAAGTATCATCAGGGTTTAATGTGAGGAACAGGGCACACACCACCTCTCGAAACCTACAACTTTTTTCCCACCATCTTGTTTTGGAGTTTCCCCAAAAGACTGAAAAAAAGTGGGAAAGAAAGAGTGGAAAGATCACTGGGCTGAGAGTCAGATGCTGAGGTCTAACCCTCTCTCTGCTAGGCTACCGGTGTGGATGGGTCCATGGACAAATGGTCTCCCGAATTGGCCCTAGTCAGGCCCTAACTGCCTAACTGGTCTCTCTAATGGTCATTCCCTGTAAAGTTAGGACATTAGAAGGCAACGAGGGGTCCTTCGTGGTTCCATATTCTAGGATGTTAACATCTCAGAAGAAATGCAGTGGATCAGTTCTCAGAACAAAGATGACCATACAAATGAGAGAAGAGCCAGAGATGGTTCAGGCAGAAGGAGCAAGAGGGATTGGAATAGGAAGGAGGGTTCTAATAGTAGGGGCAAGAGGCATCCAAGGGGACAACTCTGTCCTTTCCTCTAGATCCTTACTGATAAGCTTCATCCCAAATCGAGGACCAATGGCCCTAGGAAGAACATTGATGGGGGGGGGGGGACTGGAATATGGGATGGAGGAAAGGGAGCAAAAGACAGCCAGTGACAGATCTTCCATTTACTTGAGATGCTGTGCAAGACCAGGCTATGTTCTAAATCAGCTCTTTTCTGCAGGACAGCCGAGTTTGTGGCAGAGAAGGGCCAGATGTAATTGCAAAGCCAGCCTGGTCTTCCCTCTCTTTTTTCCCTGGTTGCCATTTTCACATGAAAACCATAAAAGATCCCAGAAATGGGAGGTGCACTTAATGGGTTTTTTTGGCACCAAGAAATTAATCTTTTTTAAACCAAGGGGATTTTTTTTTCCCCTTTCCTAAAGATCTTTGGCAAACAGAAGCTAAATTGCTTCCAGACCTCATGAAAGGTATTTTGTGCAAACGAGGTGTGATTTACACTTCCTTTAATTAGTCTGAACCCTGGAAAAAGAGAGAAATAATAGAAAACAAGAGCTATGTAGAAAACAAGTCCAAACAGCCCTAAAATAACAGTTTTGTAAAAGCATCAGTTGAGGGTGTTAAAAGGAGACCAATAACAAAAAAAGAAAAACAACAACAACACCAACAAAAAATCCTTCTAATTCTGGGATGGAGCAATTATAAGTGAATTGAAGTTTTGTTGCACTCCTTTCCCTAGGGATGGGGGAGGGGAGAAAGTTTGGCAGAAAGGAGCCTTACTGTTCTCAGAGTAAGTTTCAAGTGCTGGTTGACCTTCCTTCCGTTAAGCCTCAGTCTTTTCTGAGGGCATTTGGGGTCTAGGGAGCCAGAAAGTCAGGAAGGGAGAGGATAGCTCTGCTTGCAATCATGGATATTTTACCATCCAGTCCATCTCCTAGCTGGGTTACAACAAATAGCATTTTGGAAGGGGATGGGATTTGGAATCACGGACCTACTCTCAAGTTTTGGCTCTGCTGTTTACCACCAGAGTGATTCCGGACAACTCCAGTCTGCAATCTGCTGACCACTCCCTTACTTCTTGAAGCTCTCATCTCCTGGTTGCCTGATTCACCCCCACAACCTTCTTATTGACCCATCGGGTTGCTCCAGCTTAATATCTTTTCCAAGTTCAAGCTCATCTACCTAAAAGTTAGCTGCCAGGGGTTGCTCAAGGCGCAGTCCTAAACCCACTTCCACCGGTCAACTGACTTTATCAAAATAATATATCCACCTGCACTATTTCACCTTTCCTCTGATTAAATTTTGAGTCCTACTGCCTGGCTGCATCTCCCCCCTTGTTGGGTCCTCATATCCAACCGTGTTAGTACATTCACCTTTACTTGAATATTTCCAAGTATCTCATATACAACATACCCCAAAACTGAACTCAGGATCTTCCACCTTAATCAGGTCCATTCCCCAGAGAAGAACATCCCAATCATGCACATGTTATTTTTGACCACATTACCCTTTCCCTTCTATCTGATGCAATGCTGCATCCAGGTGATTTTATCTCTGTCCCATCACTGCATGGTCTGAGCCAATCTTGCCCCATCTCTGTGCAAAATGGGAAGGATGAGTGAGCTGTTCTCTGAGCATGTCCTGGCTCTGATACTGTGCAACTCAGTGGTGATCACCTCCTCCTCTTATTCAACCCACCTGCAATCTATTACAGTCTCTGGATCCATCCCAGGATCCATCCCAGCATGGGCCCAAGAGCCCTTAGAGGAGTTTAATGAGATCAGCAAGGGCAGCCTATGGTGTGAATTTTATCTTTATTTTCACTAATCCCATCCCTTGTGACTACTCATCTCCCTTAGGGAAAACAAAAACAAAAACAAAATTATCACAACAACTTTTGGGTGAAAGGAATGGAATGGCCAACATGATGTACTGCACAAGCTAAAAGAATAATTTCATCTTACCTTGAGAATGTCTACGGGCCTAAGGCTCCATTCTACCACTAGAATTTTTGAAACTGTAATGCCAGTTTTGTTGATAATTGCACTGTCCATATATGATTGAAGAGTCATAAACCCGAGGACCTGGGCTCAAGTTCAGCTTCTGCATCTAACTTGCTCCAGGACCTGGGATGATCCTGAACCTACTCTCCAGGGCTTCATTGTCCCCTCTATAAATGAAGGGGTTGCACTGGATGATTTACATGGGCTCTGGCTGCTCAAAGGTTTCCAAGACTGTTATAAACTGTGTAGAGAATGAGAGAGGGGTCCAGGGATTCCCCTTTGTAGATTCCCTATAAAATCATGCATCTTCCCCCTGAAAGGAATGATACAAATAACAACAGATGAAATTTACTGAATACCCATTATATAATGCCCACAATTAAGAGAAATACTAAGAGAGAAAACAAAAAAATGCTGAAATAGTGCACTGGGTGGGAATGCAAACTGGTACAGCGACTAGTGGAAGACAGTATGGATGTTCCTCAGAAAGTTAAAAAAAGGGCGCCTGGGTGGCTCAGTGGCTTAAAGCCTCTGCCTTCGGCTCAGGTCATGATCTCAGGGTCCTGGGATTGAGGACTGCATCGGGCTCTCTGCTCAGCGGGGAGCCTGCTTCCTCCTCTCTCTCTGCCTTCCTCTTTGCCTACTTGTGATCTCTCTCTTTATGTCAAATAAATAAATAAAATCTTAAAAAAAAAACAAAGTTAAAATAAGAACTACCCTATGATCCAGCAATCACACTACTAATTATTTGCCTAAAGAATACAAGAGCATGAATTCAGAGGGGTACATGCACCCCTATGTTTACAGCAACATTATTTATAATACCTATCTTATGGAAGCAGCCCAAGTGTCTACAGATTGATAAGTGGATAAAGAAATAGTGGCATATATGTACAATGGAATATTACTCATCCATAAAAAGGAATTAAATCTTGCCATTTACAATGACATGGATGAAGCTAGAGGGTATAATGCCATATATATTTCACTCATATGCAGAATTTAAGAAACAAACAAACAAACAAAAGCAAAGGGAAAAAAAGAGAGAGAGAGAAATCAAGAAAGGGACTCTTGGGGCACCTGGGTGGCTCAATCAGCTAAGCCTCTGCCTTTAGCCCAGGTCATGATCTCACGGTCCTGGGATGGAGCCCCGCACTGGGTTCCCTGCTCAACGGGGAGTCTGCTTCTCCCTCTCCCACTGCCCCTCCCTCCAACTCATGAGTTGCTAACACTCTTTCAAATACAATAAAATATAAAGAAACAGGGGCATCTGAGTGGCTCAGTCGGTTAAGGGTCTGCCGTCGGCTCAGGTCATGATCTCAGGGTCCTGGGATGGAGCCCCTCTCAGGCTCCCTGCTCAGTGGAGAGCCTGCTTCTCCTTCTGTCTCCAGGCTCGTGCTCTTACTCTCTATCTCAAATAGATACATAAAATATAAAAAGAAAAAAGAAAAAGAAATGGACCCTTAATTATAGAGAACAAGAGAACAAGCTGATGGTTACCAGAGGGGAGGCGACTCGGTGGGGTGGGGGTGGGGGTGGGCAGTAAATAGGTGATGGGGATTAAGGAGAACACTTGTGATGAGCACTGGGTGATGCACAGAATTGTTGAATCACTATATTGTACACCTAAAACTAATATAACACTGATGTTAACTGACTGGAATTAAAATAAAAACTTAAAAAGCCAAAAAAAAAAACCCCACAAAAAACAAGTTGAGTATTGTACCCAGGGTCACATGGCTAATAAACAACATAGCTGAGATTTCAAACCTCACGCCGACTTATTTCAAGCCCGTGCTGGGTATTACATTCCTGTCTGTGCAGCCATTTTTGTGGTTGTGCCTTTGTTTGTTCATTCATCCATTCATTTGTGTTACAAACATTCCCTGAGTACTTTCTCTGTGCATGCAACTGTGATAAGCACAAGGAAGCATGAGAAAAGATCCAACAAGAAGTTCACAAATTGGCTAAAGAAACAAGAAACTATGATCAGGACACTTAGAAAAAATCTTTCTTTCCAAAGTGCCACTCTAGTCATGTCCGTCAACCTTCTCAAAAGGCTCCCAGGACTCCTCTTTGCCTACAGGATGAAGTCCAAACAGCTTATCTCATAGTCTAATCCTACTGTGATCTGGCTCCTGTTTCATCTCCTTTCGACCACATTCATTCACCATTTGTTAAATATTAGCCATGTGCCAGACACCGGACTAGAGTGTTTGGAAAGCAATGTTGAGTGACAAAGACTTAGGCCCTGCTTACAGATATTAACCAAGTTATCCGATTCATGTGGACTTAAGCATTCCTTTAAGCTTCCTGTGGTCCAGCCCCATTAGATGCAAGGTCTCCCATTCCATTAGATGCTTCCTGCCCAATAAGCCTTACAAGGATGCAGTTCTCTGGATCATTCAGTGCTTAGATAGCCTTTTAACAATGTGATTTGTCTCCTACTCATTATGCATAAATATCTACTTCTAAGGAGAGATTGTGTGTGTGTGTGTATGTGTGGGCATAATAAATAAATTTTTATTTTACCTCAAAATGGCTTTTCAACAATAGGTTAAAACTTCTTACTATAGGGATGCCTGGGTGGCTCAGTAGGTTAAGCATCTGCCTCGGCTCTGGTCATGATCCCAGGGTCCTGGAACTGAGTCCTGCATCAGGCTCCCTGCTCAGCGGGAGCCTGCTTCTCCCTCTGCCTGCTTCTCACCCTGCTTGTTCTTGCTCTCTGGCTTTCTCTCTCACAAATAAATAAATAAAATCTTAAAAAAAAACCCTTCTTACTATATACTACCTTCTTACTATATACTATCTACTACCATAAGATGCTATGCTCTCCTCCCCAGGAGTTGCTGTGCTTCAGATCAATTCCTTATTGTCTATCTCCCCTATCCAACTCTAAATTTCAAGGAGGCAGAGTTTTTGCCTATTCTTGTTCATCAATAAATTCCCAGCACTAAGCCCAGTGCTTGGCACACTGCTGACATTCAGAACATATGTTGGTTACAGATTCTCAAAACCTTAATTCAAAAGGAGACTGTGGCAGACAGCTCTTACACATTTTTTTTTTCCCAGATAGGGAAACAGAACCTGAAAGGAGAAACAACTTTCCAAGGGCTACAGAGAGTTGGTAGCTTAATTGAGGTCAGAACCAAAGAGAATCTGATGTCCAGAACTCCTGTGATACCACACCCATTCATGAACCATGAGTCTGAAATGGTCAGGAAGACACAGCCTCAGGGGAAAGAGCACATAACTGGAGACAGACACAGTCCTTCGGCCTTTGCTGTCCATGTACTTATCTCAGAGTCAGCCACTGAGTGGGCAGTTCCAGAGCCAGAGAAGCCCATCTGCGTGGGAAAAACTCTCGTCTGCCCCCAAAGACAACCTCTGACTGAGAAAAAGATTCAAACCCTCCCTCTAACCCAAACTCTTCAAAACTCTATTTCCTATTCTGTCTCAACAACCACACTTAACCCACCCGCGTCTTGAGATTACATCTGTGAGCTCACAAAGGCTCCATCACTCAATTAAGAATAGGGAAAATCTTATCCTCTCCAAACAAAGTGAAATGTGACATAACCCAATTGTTAGAATGATGTCTCATTCAGGAAGAAGGGGAGGAACAGGGAGAAAAATGGGTGGGTCATTCATTCCGGGGGATTTTCCAGGGTAACTTGAGTAGTGTGGCCCTTCACATTTCAATGTTCCAGTCCCTAAAACAATGCTCAAGTCAAGGACTGGGCTTTAGGAGAGCCATAAGGGTTCCGGAGGCTCTTCTACTCTTGCCCTGAATTCTTGAGTAATCTCTAGGTACATTCTGATTCCTCCCTGGATTCCTGGATTCTGATTCCTCCCAGGACTGGCCAGGTATCAGTGAAGATCTTTATACCCAGGCCCAGGGAATCCTAGAGGAAAGTTCCAGGCTCTAAAACCTACTTCATCAGGCCAATGCAGAATAGGAGACAATTCCTCTTAATGAATAATCCTTTTCCTTCTCTGAGCCTTAACCTGCAACATCCTGGAAGTTGATAAGAAGTTGACTTGGGGGCGCCTGGGTGGCTCAGTGGGTTAAAGCCTCTGCTTTCGGCTCAGGTCATGATCTCAGCGTCCTGGGATCGAGGCCCGCATCGGGCTCTCTGCTCAGCAGGGAGCCTGCTTCCTCCTCTCCTTGTCTCTCTGCCTGCCTCTCTGCCTACTTGTAATCTCTCTCTCTGTGTCAAATAAATAAATAAAATCTTTAAAAAAAAAAAAAAAAAAAAAAGAAGTTGACTTGGATAATATCTAAAGTCCCTTCCAACATCTATGGTCAGTGGTTCAATAGCTGAAAGACGGTTTGGCATACCAAAAAGGGCAGGGACCCTAGCCTTGTCCAACTCCCAATTCTGCATTGAACAAGTGATTTCACTTCACTGAGCACCAGTTTTCTCTTCTTTAAAAAGAGAGTAACAACTTGCAGCTCACAGAATTGCTTTAAGGATAGGAGAAAAGATTTTCGATATCCTTAGCCCAGCATCTGGCGTATAGACATATGCAGTAAATGGTAGTGATCACTCTGAGCAAGTCTTTGGGCTTTGGCTAATTAATGACTGATTTTAAGAATGAGACCTTTATGGATAAAATCTTACAAGAGACCTTGAGTTTAGACAGGAGCCATGTTCTCAAGTTAAAGATCCTTCTAAGTCATCAGCAACTGCTTGTCTACTAGAGGCCACCCATTCCCAGCTGATGAAACCTGCTTTCCTCAAATCAACTGGTCATGTTAAAAAGCAATACAATCACAGAGCATCCAGGTCTCAGGCCAGTTTTGGAGGAAACCATTGTTTCCATATGGAGGGCTACTAAGAGGCACCTTGGTATGGACTCAACTTTAAACCGTCTGGGATAATGTCTGCCAGGGACTGAGCCATGTAATTAATTTTGGACCACCCACATTATCATACCAGGTTTCAGTTTTCCCACTTACACAGTAGGGATGATGATATAAGCATCTAGGAGTTGCCGAAATGACAGACTGTGATAACCCCAAGTCCTTGCAGGGTGGATGGCTGGCAACTAGAGCAGGAGTCCTTGGTAGTCCTACACCTCGTACTAACTGTGTGTCCTTGGTCAAGTCACCTTCCTTCTCTGAGTCTCCATTTTCATATCTGGAAAATAAGTCCAAGGATACTCCACATCATAGAACTATTGGGAGTGATAGATAAGACAGCATATGAAAAGGTTTTTCTAAAATAGAAGGCGTTACCCAAAGGCAGGAGATGCTCATGGCTATGCCTGGGCCCCTTTAGACAAGCATTCCAGCATCTCCCTTTTATTCTTTCAGGCTGAAAGTGATTGTACTTCTATGTACACAAGCATCTGAAGGTCCCATTTCCATCGGAGCCCTGTGAAGATGTTACCAGTGTTTTTTCTTGTCAGTTAGAGTGACCTGAGGGGAAACTGGCCAGACTGTTGTCCTAGGTCCAGAGTCTTACTACAAAACTAAAACTCCACCCAGAAACCTGAGTCAACTGAAGAATGAGGCAGTGGGCATAAACGATGCCAAAAATATCCACCCTCTGCTTTCCAGGATCCCAAATGACACTAGTCATTGAAAACCCATCCCTCTAATCCAAAGGGAAAATTTGTCTCCGCTTAAGATGAATTTAATGCCCAGCATTAGTGTTAAAACCCAAAAAGTCCCTTCCAAAACTATGACCTTCTGTTCAAAGACTTGCTTTTGTTTGGTTGTATCTTGTAAAACACTTTAGCAGCAAATTTAGGACTTATAAAATGGGGCCAATTGACAGCCTCAGGAACCAAAAGTCTGTTGATTCACTGAGTACAGACAGTGGGGGCGGTAGCAACAGACGACATGGTGCCTATGCCAGGGTTTCTGGGGCAAAGATATCTCAGAACCCAGAGCAATAATGGGTCCTGAGGTGGGAATGAAAGTGTTCATAGAAAAGGTGGAGCTAGTTATAATTGCAGGAGGCTATGGAACAACAATGAATTAAACCAGACACCATTTGACCTTGGTTATGTTACTTAGCATCTCAGAACATGAGTGTCTTCATCAGTAAAATGGATGATCCTTCCTACTCCATTATTACTAATGAATACTATTATGCCAAAGGATGCTATAAAGCCCTCTCATACTGACTTTTTTTAAATTGAGGAATATAATTTACATGCAATGAAATTCACAGATCTTAAGTACATAGTTCATACCTCAATGTTTTTGAAAAATGGCTAGATTCTCCATTTTACACGAGTGACTGACGCATGTCATGGACCCTGAGACAAGACAGAGGAAAAGAGATTATTCCTCTGGGGTCTAGGAAACACAGAACTATAAGTGAACTTATACATGAACTAGTATAACAATTTTTTCCTTTTTCTTTCAGTAAGAAAACTGAGGCATAGAGAATTGATTTGGGTAGGTGAATGTGGTAGAAGGTCATATACTTCTACAGTGATTAAAATGATCCCGATTATTAGCAAGTATCTATTCAGTGCTTAATAGGTCTCAGGAAGATAGCTCTCCCCACTAAATGTTTCATCATTAGGCATATTGGAAGTGCTACAGCAACAAGGAGACGTCTCACCATAGGTTAACCTAACCACTTACATTAAGAACGAACACTGAAGGGATGGATAGATTGTATTCAAAGATACATTACTTATACAAGTGCCAGGCATACTGAAGAGACAGCTAAAAGAAACTCAGTAAAGACCTACAGACCACTTCCTCAGCTTGGACTGCCAGCACTTCTTTTAATGTTTGAAATAATTGCTGTCTTAGACTCACATGCACACATTGCTGAGAAATCTAGTGTCTCCTTGAGTCCACTCCTCTGCCTTTGGATTGTAAAAGAATTGTGGGGAGAGAAGGGAGAAAAACATCAGGTCCCCAGGAGGCCCCTTTCCTTCTTTGCCTGCAATTCTTACCACTGCCAGGGGAAGCTACTTTGGAAAACAGGAGTTCAGTAAGGCTCTATGACAGACCATGGTGAGGAGGAGGGCATTAGACAAGTTGTGTGACACGGACCACAGTGGTTCTCCCTGGAGGACCATCACACTCCTCAGCCACAAGAGGTCAGGGAGTGGGCTCCCAAGTCTACAACTCTTTAGACTATGTTTCATTCCTAATTCTCAGGTCATGCCTACTGTGCCAATGGGGCTGCACACACTGTGACTCTGAGCCTGACACACCACATCTGTCTTCCCTCACACAGACCTCCCCTACCTGCTAAGACCATCTTACCTCACTCTGTAGGTTTTATACTGCACAACGGGGGGTGGTCAGGATCTTCCACTCATTTGTTTCCAGCAGCAGCGCAATTTAAAATCAAATTTTCAAAGTTGCTCCTCTTAAAGAGTATGGAGTTTCCTCAAAAAAGTTGAAAATAGAGCTACCCTATGACCCAGCAATCACACTACTGGGTATTTACCCTAAAGATACAAAGGTAGTGATCCTCAGGGGCATGTGCACCTGAATGCTTATAGCAGCAATGTCCACAATAGCCAAACTATGGAAAGAACCTAGATGTCCATCAACATATGAATGGATAAAGAAGATGTGGTATATATATACAATGGAATACTATGCAGCCATCAAAAGAAATGAAATCTTACCATTTACAACGACGTGGATGGAATTAGAGGGTATTACGCTAAGCAAAATAAGCCAATCAGAGAAAGACAATTATCATATGATCTCTCTGATATGAGGAATTTGAGGAGCAGGGTGGGGAGTTGTGGGGGGGTAGGGAGGGAAAAAATGAAACAAGATGGGATTGGGAAGGAGACAAACCATAAGAGACTCTTAATCTCACAAAACAAACTGAGGGTTACTGGGGGTGGGAGGGTAGGGATAGGGTGGCTGAATTATGGACATTGGGGAGGGTTTGTGCTATGGTGAGTGCTGTGAAAGGTCTAAGTCTGATGATTCACAGACCTGTACCCCTGGCCAAAAAAAAAGTTGCTCCTCTTGAGTGCTACATATGAAATGTCATTGAGAGGGTAGTCTTTTTCAGGCCACAAAATGTCCCCATTAAATCCTTCCCCTGGAGTAATCACAACCGGATTTACCTTCATATATTTAAGAGACACCACTTACAAGAGCTTTCTCGGGCAGAAAAGTTCAGCTCCAACATAAGTTATGGTCTATACATACAAAAACTGCAGCCAGCTTTAAAATGGCAGCTTCCCTTGAGAAGAAGATAGATGATAATAAATTACAACTCCCCCCAACAACATGAATGAGTCTCACAGTATGAGCAAAAGAACCCAGACACAACAGAATGCATATTCCATGTTTTATATATAGCTTTAAAAAACGCAAAAGTCCGTAGACTAATAAAACAAATAAATAATAAAATAAAGCAAAATAAAATAAAATAAAATAAACGTCAGAATAGAGATTTAACCTTGAGGAAGGGGTAAATGCCTAAATGGAAGCACAGGTAGGCTTTTGGGAGGATCACAAGGTCCTGTTTCTTGATCTGAGTCCTGGTTACAGGACTCTGTTCACTTTGTGAAAATGCATCAAGATATATACTTACGATTAGGATACTTCTGTGCATGAATGGTACACGTCCATAGAAATTTAAAAAAACAAACAAAGGTACTCTGCCAAAAGTGAATAAAAGAAGAAAGGATAGTATATACATTTAATACCTTAGAGGCATGAAATCATAAAACCTCAAAGACAGAAAAGCCTCAGAGGTGATCCGTTTCAACCACCTCGTTTTAGAGACTGGGAAAATTAGGCCCAAAGAGGAGAGTCCCACGATCACACAGGGCCTTGGTGTCGGATCATTTCTCCTGCAATACAACTCTTGATAATGTTCCTTTCTTTCTTCAGCTGATAAAGGGGGGATATGAGTGAAGTCTAAAAATAAGCCACCCAATCAGGATATCAAGGTATAACATTTTTCAGATGCTGATTCATATCTGCCTTGCAAACACCCTCAGGTGGATGGGACAAGGCAGATGTGGCCACTTAGTGTGTTGCCCATGACACATGGGTTGGAAGAGTGAGGCAGAAGCAGCTCTAAAGGAACAAAAGAAAAGCTTGTCTGCCCAGAATGCACTAGGAATGAGAATTCCAAAGAGGTCATCTAGGGAGAAGCTGTGCCTGAACCCCAGAGAAGGCTGGGTGCATTTACTGGCATTCCAAACATCTGTGCTTTTGCAAGAAAGATAAAAGGGAGTCTGCTTCCCTGACTTGAGGTATGATGTATGGGCTTCCGAGGCGCTGGGTGTGGGCTGCTGTTGAAGGCATGTTGCAGTGTTTGATGGATGATGGCGGAGGAAACTCACTGGGCCACACATTAATAAAAATTATCAAACTGTCCTGGTTGGTGGAATAGAATGCTAATGCCATTCTCCATGTGGACGTCAAAGGCAGAGAATGTCTGGAGGGAACTAACCTGCTTTATATCTTTACCTTCATCCCACTTGTCCAAATTAGAACCTCAGTTCTGCTGCCAACACCTTATGTAAGCCAAGACTGGGGGGTGGGGGGGTGATCTAAAATACAACCACCCATGATACCTCACCTGCACCTAGCCATTCTTAACTGTCGATGAGAAGGTGTACTTCAATCACAGTTTAGACCCATAAGTACCCTACATCACTCTCTACTGCCCAGAGAAGAGTCCAAATTATCAGTCTGGCCTTTAAGGCACTCATCTACTTGACCACAAACTTTAGTCTCTGTCGTGTTCTCATGTTCCTCAAGGCACCTTTCCTTCTTTATCTTCATGTCTTTGTTAGCGCTCTTTCCTCATCTGGATTTCCTCTTACTCATTCCTACTACTGAAACTCTCCTCCTCCTTCCAGGCTGAGGTCAATGGCCACTATTTTCATGATGGGCCCCCTGGTCACCAGTTCCCCAACCCAAACTAAACTTTCTTCCGTTTTAAGTTTTATTTAGTCATATTTCATTTTTACCATATTATCATGTAGTTGTCCAGTTTTCATCTCTCTCTCCAAATGGAACACTCTAAGAAGGGACAGTACTTGCTTACCCAGCAATATGATTGGCATATGTGTTGCCCAATACACATATTTTTTCCAATATTCATATTTTCTGAACGAATATAGAAGAGAAATGTTTGGGGGTCATCACACATCCCTAGTCTCTGATTTTGGCCTCAAATGCAAAAGACAGTTTCCACCGTGAGCGCAGGCTCACCCTGTGTTGCTCCCCTGAGAGCACACATCAGGTGTGCCTTTCTGCTTCCTGCCCTGAGGTCTTCCCTGATGCCATGGGCATTGGCTCATATGGGCAAGCACAGCCCAGAAGTGTAACGAATGGAAATCTTCAAACAACACAGGTAGGGAGCCAGAGCAGACACACTCCTGCTTCGCATCCTTAACTCTGGCAGCAACTCCGGGATGCATTTGTTTCCTCCTCAGGAGGTGCCAGGGCACTAGAGCCCATATTACCTCAATAACCTTGGGAATACACCCCTGTATTGGCTTTCTCTCCTTCGGGTGGTCCAAGCTCCATCGTAAGTGCTTCCTGTGCACCCCTACCAAGTAAATGACCTGCTCCCAATCCTTGCTCGGGCTCTGTTTTTCGGTTAATCAAAATGAAAAACAAAACAATACACAAAACAGGATGGATACATGTCCTCTACTCCAAATTATAGTTAAGTAATACAACTAACCGTCTCTAGCATTTCCCCAGTGCCTGGCACCAACTACAGCACACAACAGATAATCCATAATTATTAGTTAGCTAGGAATACATTTAAAAAATATGAGCCACTAGTATCAACTTAGCATGTAGAGAAAAGCCCCACTTATGAACATAATCATGAAGGCAGTTGTCTATGCGGCTAATTCTAGGTGAGACACATGAGGAGAATTCAGTCTCATTGACATTTGATTTTGCTCTGTCACTTCAGGTTCAGCCAGTTGAGTGTATTCACTGGATCTCAGTTTCAATACCCCTTGTCTCCTTGTGCTACAGGCCCAAAGCTCCCCCTGAGAGGTTCAGCTGCTGCAGAATAGCCAGATCTGATCTTCCTAATTTGTGACTTGTCATACGCACATGACAGCAGCACACCTGAACCCAGTGCATAAAACAGGGCAACCTGCAGGCCCCAGCTGGGATACGATCCAAGTAGCTCAGGACTTATGTTATACCATGACTTCGGCCTTGAAAATAATGCTGAGTCCTCTTCTACATCCGTAATCAAAAATTTTTATTTCTTTTTTATTATATATGCCTTTCT
Organism: Ailurus styani; assembly: GCA_002007465.1. Taxonomy (NCBI): domain Eukaryota; kingdom Metazoa; phylum Chordata; class Mammalia; order Carnivora; family Ailuridae; genus Ailurus; species Ailurus styani. The sequence continues at coordinate 1,564,358 of LNAC01000153.1, forward strand.
TTCATTAAAATAGTAGTAGTAGTAGTAGTAGTAGTAGTAGTAGTAGTAGTGATAGTAATAATAATCCTTCTCCCTTCAAGAATTCCTTGGACGCTATCAGGAGTAGAGATAAAGAACATGGCCTTCTGAGCAAGAAAGAATTAGATTCAAATCCTAACTCTCACTTAACAACTAGATATCCTTAGGCAAGTGATTCTGTCCCCCCAACCTTATTTTTCTATTTGTACTATAAAGATAATAACTACTTTTCATAACAATTCTGACGATTAATATTCATACATGAGCCCTTGGTATGTAAATGCTCCATTGATGATGGTTCTCTCCTCTTTTTGAACTTCCTACAATGCCTACAAAGTTCCTGGTACAGAAAAGGCGCTTAATAAATTAGAACCTTGCTTCATTCTTGCTTTGGCTCGCTTTATATTGGATACCTTTCTACTTCTTCACTTGTGGTTTGACTGTCTTGCTTCATGACTTCTGATAACTGCAAAATTTACAGTTTGGGCACTAGGAATATAGCATAGAATGAGAGGTGAGGTCCTCATTCTTATACCACGTGCACTTAGAAGTCTCCAGGCTTGGATTAGTCAACCAATTCCATCCCCAGTCTTCATAAACTTCCTGTCATTGACCTTCTGTTCCCTGACTCATCCTATCATGTCTCCCAAGGGAAAGATTTGGGGTACATCCCTGGAGTCATGTAAGATGAGATCAAGGGCTTAGGTTCACCTGACTCCAGACTCCCCAGGGAGAACTCAGTTACCCTGGTTTCTTGCCTCTGACTGGTATTACACTGGCAGCGAGAAATGGGGGGAAAATGTAGATTAAACGATCAGGAGACCAAAATTCATTTCATGATCCCACTCTTCTTAGAAGTTGGACCTTCAGCTACCAACTTCATAAGCCTGATCTTCAACTCCCTCACCTATAAATGGAGATAAAAATTCCCTCCTATTTGGTAGGATTAATTTGTGGAGAAGATGAGACACTAGATTCAAAGATGCTTCAACTCGTCTTCTATAGAGCAGCCAGGGTAATAAAACATACATTCTTTAGCATGCCTTAAACACCTCACCATAATCTCACCTCTTCTGTAGTTTCCTTTAGTTCTACCACTCAAATTTAAACTCCAGTCACATCACCCTTTTACTCCTTAAGGCTACTGCACATGCTTTTCCCTCTACCTGAAATATTCTCTCCACTCATCCTCCCCTCAACCTTCACTTCATCTCACTATGTCCTGCTCACACTTCAGGTCTTTAGGTCCCTACTAGATGCCTGACATTTTAATAGGCAGTAGGGATGGAGTGATGAAAAAGAGGAACATAATTCTACTTTGGAAGAGCTAATATTCTAGTGAGAAAGGTGAATGCTAAGCCCATCCCCCCAATCAAAATGCATTCATTATAATTGTAATAAGTGCTACCAAGGGAGTATTAAATGCTCAAAGTTCACATAATCAATGAGAGGGTCAAATAGAATCTAAGGATTTAGATAAGTGACATTTAAGCTGCGACCTGAGTGTATAGACCCCAGTGGGAAGGAAAATTGGTGATATCAAGAATAGATAGAAGACTGGAGAAGCAGGCAAAAAAAATTATTCATAACCTTGTAGGCCATGTCATTTTTTCCATTCAGTTAGAAGAGTTATGGAAAGCTCTTAACAGGTTTAAGTCAGGAGAGTAATATTATAAATCAGATATCTGTTCATCAAATATTAATTGAGCATCCATGGTAAGCCAGGCACTGTGATAGGTACTGGCCATGATCAAAAGTTGTATTTTGAAAGACAGCTCTGGCTTTAGAACTGAAAACTGAAAGGGATAAAAAGTGGCTAATATGAACACTAGTTAGAAGGAAGATGGATGAAGGAAGAGGTGATGGTGGCTTACAACAGGCAATACGAAAGAAAGGAGTACAATAAAAGATAATATTATATGTCAATTATACCTCAATAAAGCTGGAAGAAAAAGATGGGAATCAAAGCAAAATAACTTGGTTATGAATTGAATATGAGGAGGAACAGAAAAGAGTTTAATCTTGGAGTTTTGCTTCAAGAGATTCAATTTATAGTGGGACCAGTTACAGAGAGTAAATGAACACTTGGATAGGAGCACATCTGTGGGGAGATGGTGACAAGCTCGCTTTTGCATGTGTTGAGTTTGGACTGGTGTGAGACATCAAACTGCACATGCCTTTAGTTAGTTGGATATGAGTAGAGAGCTCAGCAGCATAATGTAATAGTAGTGAATGTACTGATTTTAACTATGGGAGCAGATGTGGTAGCCTAGAGACAGTTTAAATTAAGAAGAGAAGATAGAAGACCAAGGTCTAAGGACTATAAGATTTAAAGAGCAAACGGGAGGACCCAGGAAGGCAGGCTGAGTTGGAGTCCAAGAGGCTGGCAGAAAACCAGGAAAGTAGGATCAAAGAAAGCAAGAAAAGCAAAGGTTTCAGAGGAGGATGGCCAACCCCATAGAATGATTGAAGATATCAAGTAAATTTACGACCAAAAGTAAAAACAAAAAACTAAGTTCTTGGATTTAATGACATGAAAGTCATAGACATTTGCAGAGAAAACTGTCAGTAACTTTGTGGTAGCAGGAGACAGAGTGAAGTGAGGTGAGGAAGGAGTAGAAAGTGAAGAAACGGGGTCAACCACTACAGACTCTACTTTCAGAAGTATGTTTACTAAGAAGAGGAGAGAAACATACGGATAGTGGAAGATGGAGCGTTTTGTTTCCTTAAGAAGAAACACCTATGAACGTATTTAAATTACAGTAAAAATAATCTACTGAAGGAGGAGAGATTGGAAATATAAAATATAGGGAGGTAATTAATATGTAAAGTTTCCTAAGAATTTAGGAAGGCAGGCATGAGATGCAATGTAAATAAAAGAACTAATTCTAGAGAGGAAATAGAGTGTCTCTTACACTGTATCAAGAGGGAAGTGGAAGAGGATGCAGAAAGGAGCATACAAATTTAAAACTGTCAGGGAGGGAAGTTGAAATACTCCCTATACCATTTTCTCTGTGAATGAGGGAAGAAGGTCATCTGCTGAGAGAGGCGGGGAGGATAGGGTGTCACGAGTTGAAAGTTGGTGAAGAATAAAGTAAGCTGACAGAAGTCTAGTAGGATTGCCTGGTAGCATGAAGAATCCAGTTGATATTGGTGACAGATGATATATTGGTGCCAAATATTCTCAACTGCGTGCTTTTCTCTAGCTGTTTGACTCTATGTACAAGCAGCAGGGAAGAAGTGAGACCTGAAGAGCAGTCTTTTCAGCCAGAGGATGAGCTCCACATGGGGGGGCTGATAGTATTGAGTAAGAAGGGTTGATCGGTATGATTAATAACTGGGACCAGAATCTCAAACAGTTGCCTCACTTCCTCTGGGAAGCCTTTACTGATACCACTGAACTGAGACTGAAGCCCCTATTTTGTGCTTTTAGAGCATCTGAATGATCTCAATACCTAGCATGCTGGAGGGTAATTTCTTGCTATATTCTGTCTCTACCCGAATGGAGTAAAAGATCCCTAAGGACAGGAATCATGCCTGTCTTATTACCCTTCCATGCCCAGCATGTTCTGCAGTACCTGGATCATTGTAAGAGCTCCATATTCACTAATGGGATGAACAAATGTACTTTATGAACTGTAAAAAGTCTGATATAGAAAGCAGGCTGGGTGGCATTCGGGAATGGAGAGAATTAAGACCCTCCAAGTACCTTTTCCCTTTGGAGGCGCTTGACTTTGGAAACCTCTCATCCGAAGAGCAGCTGGAGTGACAAAAACATTTTCTGAGGACCTAATATCAGTTCCAGATGTTTGCAGTCATGTCGGTTTGTACCTCACCCTGTAAAACATATTTCCTTCACCAACCCCCTCACTTCTAGCTGAGGGAATGAGGCCCAGTCTCCAATGACATCACCTCCCTCAAGCTGGTCCAGGGCCGGCAGAAGGCAGACGGGTGAGGGCCCCTCTAGCTTCTCAGACAAAAGGTATGACTGAGCCATAGCTTGCGCTGGTTGTGGAGTTATAAATAATTTCCATAGTATTTTATCAACAGTTCCATCCTAGCTGCTGCCCTCACTGTCCTCTCAGCTCCTAGGGAAATTGGGGCCATGCCGTCCCTTGCCTTCAGTTATTCCCATAAATCCCACCTCCCTAACTGCTCGCCTTCACCTGAGATTTTTAGTCTAAGGTCTAAGATGGGATGAGGTGTGTGTGGGTGGGGGCATCTTTCATTCGTAGATTAGACTTAATGGAAACTGGGAGGAAGAGGATACAGAATTGGGTTGGCATGGACAGAGAAGTCTTCTTACCATTTTGGACATCATTCTTGGACCAGATATAGATTACTCTAGACGAGCAGCTCATACATAAGTCAGTTCAGAGAGACAAACACAAGAAAAGATGGGGTGAGACATAGAAGATGACAGGAAATAAAAAAGGCAAAGGAAGAGACAGGGTGAAAGATATCAAGAGGAGAGACACATAGAGGGAGAAAAAGAAAGAGAGAGAGAGAGAGAGAGAGTTAGGAAAGGACAGAGAAAGGAGGAAACACAGACAAAAGCTGAGAGCTGGCAGAAGGGGAGCCTGGTGTTGATCAGCTGGGGAACAGCCCAGCAGGCTCCCAGATGCCAGGACAGAAAGGGGCACTGACCAGCTCCAGATGTTGTTGCTTTCCTTGAGGAGGTGGAGGGGGGATGGTGGAGAGGGCCTGCTGCCTCTGCGGGGACCAACAGAGCCTGCTGGCCTTCCAGCCCTGAATCAAACAAGTTGGAAGTTGGAAAGCTCATGGCAAGAGAGAGAAGTCTCCAATTTTCAAAAGGTTAAAAAAAAAATTCAGCAGATTACCAAAGAAAAGGGGAGTGTGATGAGAGATTATGACAGTGAGTGAGATCCTTCCACTTCCTCCCTTCACTCTTTTGATCCTTATAATGAGGGAGTTAGACTCAATGCCTACCCTGGTCCTACTCTGAACTTTTGGGGTTTACGGAAGCCAACATATATGAAAGTAGCCAAAAAGTGAGGAGTCTGAGGGGCTGCATTCCCTAGAAGGTCAGAGCCCTCCAGCTGCCATCAGGTTGCTAGTTACTTCATCATGCCCACGCAAACAGATGCCCTATATGCCCTAGTCTCCCTCTGCCTCTTGGTTAGCTTTATTCTCAACAAGAACATAGCATATTAGAGATAAGATGGACTGGCAGAAAGATGGCTGGATTTGGCGGGGAACACAGGTAGAGAAACCAGAGTCCCCATTCTATCTCTAACTCTACCATTAACTCATCCTATGTGTGACCTCCAGGCAAGTCCACACCCCTGCCCAGCCGGTTTCTCCGTAAGTCAATCAGGGGATTTGGCTTTATTAAATCTGCTGTGTCTCACCCCCTACTTCATATTCCCACCCCCTGCCTCTACCCCTGCCCAAAAGGCTGAAACCCATGCCAGTTGCTCTGATGTGGCCACGCGGGAGAACCAGACGTCTGTTTTTAATATCGATGACAGATTAGCATGTGGGAAATTTAGTCACCCCCCAGAACAAGCCCCATTTCTGCTCAAAACAACTGTAACAGGAGGCTACTTATGTTTGGCTTCCCCAATAGAGTCCCAGAACCGAAAGAGCAATGGCTTCTCTGAAAGAAACAAAGAGAGAGCGCCAAACCCAGGGGTGGGGGGCAGGGAAGAAGACAGAGAGGGAGAGTGAGCATCTCAGCAGCTAGTTCAAAAGGATGTTGAACAGATGGCAGCAATAAAGTGTGCATGTTTGTGTGTGTGTATGTGTGCGTGTGAGAGAGAGAGAGAAAGCAAGAGAGAGAACAAGTATGTACACATGTATATCTGTGCACACACACTTGTGAGCTTGCAAGTAAATAAACAATTCCAGCACTAGACTCAGCTATTGGCAAAAATCCAGAGATCAAAGGAGAAAACCCACATTTCCCCATTCTGGCCTCACCTGGCCAAATGTGTGAGTAATCCTAACTCTCTATCCAAAACAAGTCTTAAATCTTACTTTGCTGTTTTCTTCCTAACATTTAATTTTCCTTTCATTTTTCTTGATCCATGGAAATGAGAATTGATTAAATTTATTAATACCTACTCTTTCCCAAGAACTATGTGACATTTGACCCTCAAGGCAACTTGTTAAGTGAGTGCTATTTTTACCATTCCATGGATAAGGAAACTGAGACCGAGAAAAGATTATGACTGGCCCTAGATCGCTCAGTGCAGAGTGGTGGAAACTGAAAGCAGAAGTCAGGTTTTTCCAAAGTCCATCCTACCTCATTAGGCAGGCTTATATCCTCTAAGATAAAACTCAATCAAGGGAGCTGAACTATTTATTTATTTGGATTGTATTTCCTTGTTTTAGTGAGAGAGAGAAAGAGGGAGGGAGGGAGAGAGCAGGGGGAGGGGCAGAGGGAGAAGGAGAGAATCTCAAGCAGGTTCCTGCTGAGCGTGGAGCATGGTCCCATGGACCCGAGATCACTATCTAAGCTGAAATCAAGAGTCAGGGGCACCCAACCAACTGAGCCACACAGGCACTCCTGAGCTGAAATACTTAAATTTGGGCTGAGTGAACTTTTCAGATGGTTGAGACATGGTAAAGATGGCATCGAGGCAAAAAAAAAAAAAAAAAGAAGAAGAAGCTTTTGCTTCAGATAGCCACCCCCAATCATCCACAGCATCAGTTGATCATGATACTTTTTAGAAGGCTTATTATGTATTCAGCTAGCCTGTAGGCCTACATAAGACCCTCTAATGTCACACAGCACTCATGGAGTTCATGTCAGAGTGGAAAATCTAAGATAACTATACCTATATATCTATATACCTATATATACAAATGTAGATATCGATCATCTACCTGTAGACAATTCAATTCATTCAACTTTGTATGTCAGGCCTTGTGGGAGGATTGCAAATCATAAAGACATAAGAGTCATTGTCTTCCTTCTTTATAGCAACTGCCCACTAAAAAATTCAAGAATCGAGCAGTGGAGAGAATGAAAGTCAAGTCATACAAGAAAGGATTACATCTGTAAAGATGGAGGCAGCTATGTCATCACGTTCAAACTTCTGAAGGAAGAAGAAGAAGGGGTGATATCTGTATGGGATGACCCCAGTCCATTACCTAAAAATAAGTAAGATTCATCTCCATTTAAAAAAAAAAAAAAGGAACTCAGATCAGAGCTCTAATCTGGTTCCTGAGTATTCAAGAGGAACAATCTTGGATTTCTGTTTTGGATTAGATGGAGAAACAGGGACTAGATTAATTTCTCCAACAGCCTGAGACAAAGAAATTTAAAAAGGAAAAGAGAAGAGTATTTAAAAAAATGTTCAAACTGGAACTCAGGAAACAAAGGGCAGAGATCCTGAAAGATGGAAGACAAATTATGTGAGCCCTAAAATTTCCCCAGATTATTGCCTTTAAAGGGTTTCCAGGTCATGGTGCAGAGAGAGGAATATTATAGATACTCATGTGTAATTTCCTATGCTGGGAAGACAAAAGTTCTCAGTCTGGAGAGACCACAATGACTATAGGGATAGAGGAATGAAGAGGAGAGACCTACACAGAGAGAAAATTGAAGAGATCTGTGGAGGGTCCTGTTTCATTATTCAGCACAGTACAGACTGATGAATGTATGTGAGGAAACTACTACCTCCAGAGGATTAGATGGAACAGTGCCAAGTGCTTATATTGGGGCCAAAAATAGTGCCTGTTCCTACCAGCCATACTGGAAAATCTCATAATTCATGGACCATTGTGTGGAGCACATAGAAGGGTCTAGCTTCAGTAGTAGGAAATAATTAGCACTAGACTAAACACTGCTCTGGCTCCACCTAACAAATCTTAAAAGTGAGACCCAAAAGAATAAAACTATTTCCAAGTAACTTAACTGTGTCCCAGAACAGAGTTCAAAAATATTTATAGGAATACAAAAATACCCAACACCCAACCAGGAAAAAATCAAAATGTCTGGCATTCAGTCAAAAATTACCTGGCATGGAAAGCAGCAGGAAAATGTAATCCATAACGAGGAGAGAAACCAACCCATTTAAACTGACCCAGACATTAGAATTAGCATATAAAGACATTAAAATGCTTCTAACTCTATTCCATATGTCAAAAATGTTAAGGTATGTGATACATTAACAAGACCCAAATTGAACTTCTAAAGATGAAAATTATAATGTCTGAGATGAAAAATTCACCAGATGGGGTTAAACAACAGGTTAGAATTTGCAAAAGGTACTGAAGACATAGTGCTAGAAACTACCCAAAATGAAACAAACAAAGAAAAAATAATTAAAAAATAAAAAGAGAATCCCTTCAATGGCTAAAAATACATGTAATTGGAATCACTGAAGGAGAAGGAGGATGGTCAGGAAGAAAAAAATATATATATTTTAAAAAATAACGGCCCCCAAATTTCCAAATATGATAGAACTATAAATCCACACATCCAAGAAACTCACTGAACCTCAAGCACAAGAAAAGAATACAATTGCTCGAAACTGGTATTAAAGAGAAGATCTTAGAAGGAGTCACAGGACAAAAATGGTATGCATGTACAGAGGAACAAAGATAGAAATAAAAGCAGATTTCTCAATGCAAACAATGCAAGCAAGACAGAGGAGAAACACTTTAAATTACTAAAAGGAAAATCTGTCAATCCAGAATTCTGTACCCAGCAGTAACTTCTAAAAGCAAAAGCTGAATCAATCACTAATAGATCTGAAATATAAGAAATAGAAAAAGACATTCTTCAAACAGAAGGACAATGAAATCAGATGAAAGTATGTATGTGAAGGGATAATGAGCAGCAAAAATGGCAACCATCTGAATAAATATATAAAATTATTTTTCTTAAAAAATAAAATTATTTTTCTTATTAAAACCTTTAAAATATAATTTATTATTTAGGAAAAACAATAACATTGAATTATGAAGTATATATATATATATGCAAAATGTATGACAATACAGTAAAGGTTAGGAGGAGAGAAATAAAAGTATACCATTATAAGGTTCCCATACTATAAAGTGGTAAAATAGCTTTAAAGGTATACTGTGATAAGTTGACTATGCATATGGAAACACTAAACCATCCACTAAAATAAAATTTAAAAAATATAGTTAATAAGTCAACAAAAGAGATAAAATGGAATCGGAAAAACACTCAATCCAAAGAAAAAAGATAGAAAAAGAGAAGAAAAGGGAACAAAGATGGGACAATAGAAAACAAGCAGCAAGACGATAAACTTATATTAGCCACAAAAATAACACATTGAATATGAATAGTCTAAATACTCCAAGTTAAAGATAACTATCAGACAGGATTTACAAAAAGAATTAAAAAGATCTAACATATATGTTGGCTATAAGAAATACATTTTAAATATAAAAACACTAAAGTAAAAGAATGGAAAATGTTAGCACAATCTAACACTAATCAGAAGAAAGCTGGAGTAGTTGTATCAATAACAAAATAGATTTTAGACCAAAAAATATAACAAGGCTACAGACAATATTTTCACAGTAATGAAGGGATCAATTCACCAAGGGGATCTAATGATTCTAAATGTTTGTGCCCTTAATAACAGAGCTTCAAAATACATGGGAGTAAAAACTGATCAGCCTATAGGAAGAAACAAGTAAATCCACAATTACTGTCAGAGGTTTCAATACCACTCTCTCAAGTACTGATACAACAAACAGAAAATCAAAAAGGATTTAGAAGACTTGAAAAACATAATTAACCAATTTGATCTGGCTGGCATTTATATTAATATCCCATCCACAAATAGAAGAACATACATCCTCTTAAAATAGACAGGCAAGATTTGGGGCCATAAAAGCAATCTCAATAGACTTAAAATGATTAAAATCATAAAAATTATCTTCTTTGATATTGTGAAATCAAACTAAAATGCAAAAACAAAAAGATGTCAGTAAAATTCCCAAATATTTGAAAAATAAGTAACATTAAATAACAGTAAAGAACCCATAAATCAAAGAAAACAAAAGGGAAATTAAAACATATTTTGAAGTGAATGAAAATGAAAACTTATTAAATATAGGTAAGCCACTAAAGCAGTAGTTAAGGGAATACTTATATTACAAGAAAAATGTCCAATCAATAACTTCAACTACTACCTTAAAAATCCGGAAAAAAAGAGAAATGAAGTAAATTGAAAGTCAGCCAAAGAAAAGAAATAACAAAAATCCAAACTGAACTCAGTGAAACAGAAAATAATGAAAACTGATGAAATGAAAGTTGATTGGTTTGAGAAGGTAAATAAATTACATAATCTTCTAGCCAGTTCAATCAGAAAAAAAAAAGATAAGGTAAACTACCAAAATCAAGAATGAGACATTGATATCACTATAATTTCCACAGCTATTAAAAGAATAATTATAGACTGTTACAAACAACTTCTTGCCAGTAAATTTTGTAATTTATATGAAATTGGCAAATTTCTTGAAACATACAAGACAAAACTTGAATAACCCTATATGGAACCAGACAATTAAACTGATAGTTAAAACCTTACAGGGAAATCTCCAAGCCCAGATTATTTTACTGGTGAATTCTACCAAATAATTAAGGAAGAAATATTAATTTTACCCAAACTCTTTTAGAAAACAGAAAAGGGGAGAAATATTTTGCAATTTATTTTGTATGGCCAGAATTGACCCTGATAATGAAAACAGATGAAAGTATTACAAGAAAACTACTGATCAGAATCTCTCACAAACACAGATGCAAAAATTCTAAACAAAATTTTAAGACATCAAATCCAATTTTATAGATAGACAATGCATCATGACCACGTGGGATTTACTTTGGAAATGTAACTTTTTTTAATCATTTGAAAATTGATCAATGTAATTTATCATATTTTTAAATGTAATTTATCATACTAAACAAATTAAGAAACGTAAATTATATCATCATTTAAATAGGCTCAGAAAATTCAGCATCAATTTCTAATTAAAAGAAAACAAAAATCTCTCATCGATCGAGCATTTAGTCTTTCATCATTAAGTATGATGTTACCTAAAGAATGAGCACTGTAGGGCGCCTGGGTGGCTCAGTGGGTTAAAGCCTCTTCCTTCAGCTCAGATCATGATCCCAGGGTCCTGGGATCGAGCCCCACATCGGGCTCTCTGCTCAGCAGGGAGCCTGCTTCCTCCTCTCTCTCTGCCTGCCTCTCTGCCTACTTGTGATCTCTCTCTCTCTCTCTGTCAAATAAATAAATAAAATCTTACCAAAAAAAAAAAAAAAAAAAAAAAAGAACGAGCGCTGTACTGGGAGTAAGACCTGATTGTAAAGCCTGGCTCTACCAAGTACTGGTTATAGGACTTTGGGAAAATCACACACCTCTTTGGGACTCACTCGATCTCTAAAATGAGGCTGGTAATAATTTGTAGAGTGAAGTTAGAAAAATAAGGGCACTTGTTCCTTCGCCCTTCATCCCCAAAAATCAATTTCAACAACTGTCCATGCAGAAAAATACTTCCACAGAACTAAGGTTTCTAGGTACGGGATTATATCACCTGGGTGAAGCACAAAAATAGGAAAAGCTATAGTAAGCAGGTTAGGAAAGACAGATCCACTATCATAATCCTCCCTGTGGAAGGAGAAGTGTGTGTCTGACTTCCCTAGACACCCTGTAGCTGCCCTATTCCAGCACCAAGCCAGCCCCCTTGGATGGAGGTACCTCCCAGGAGACTCTTAAGACCCTAGGCCCCTGGCTAGGGCCACCAGCTATGAAGGCCCCAGAAGCTTCCATGGCACCAGGCTTCCATGAACTCAGGCTCCCAACCCATCCTGGTGCCTGCCAGTTCCAACAGGCCCCAGGGGGTTCGTGGGGCCTGGGCTCCCCTTGGTCCCAGTGCCAGGCTGACTACCACAGACCCAGACTCCCAGGCTGTCTTAGACCAACACCGCCCCCCCCCACCCCCCGAGCCCAGCTCCAGGACAGCACAGCTTCTTGGCTATGTGTGACATTCAGAACTCAGGGAGAGCACTTAGGGGTTACAACCAAGGGGAGCTGTCCTAAAAGTCCCTTTTCTCATCTTCTCCTGCGTGCCCGAATCATTTCCAAATCCCTCTTCCTCAGCACTGAATACAAAACTGTCTCACTAGAGACAATAGGTCTCACTAGAAGAAGGCAATTCCTTGATTTTCTTGACATCAGTCCCAGAGAGGATACATTTCAGACTCAGGTATTCAAACACAGGACCTTTAGGGCTTTCCAAGCGGAAAAGGTTAAATCCTCTTCAGAATTAACTAACCCTTTGATACAGGACTTAAGAGGATTGAACTCAGAGAATCAGAAATTCTTCCAGCTACAATTTACTATCATTCCCTACTGAAAATCATAAAACAACAACAACAACAAACAAACAAAAAAACCCCACAGGCGTGGGCACCAGGTGACAATCACTAAACAATGAAACCTCAAATGCCTTCCCAAGTCAGATGACAGGAAGTCTCCAAAGGCATTTGGAAAATCCATTTCTCTCCTCTGTCACACTATCCCAACAAAATGGCAAGTCATGGGCTTTCTCCTTACCTGTGTAGAGGTCTGTATCTGTGTATTCATCCACTTTCTTGTGCTGCAGAATATAGTCAGAGACCTTGGTCCCGACAGCTGGCTGAACATCCACCCACTCCAAGGAGACCACTGTGCTTGAGGGCTCTACTGTTGGGGACAGACGAAGCCTAGAAAGGACGACAGGGAAGGATGGGTGTTCTCCAGCAGTATTGTCCGCTCCCCCAAAGAGTCTTCATGTCTCAAGATTAAAAGCACAGGATTCAGGCTCAAATCCTGTTTCAACCCACCAACAAGACTTTGTATGGACTCTGGCAATTCATTGTCACCTCTTTCAGCCTCCACTTCCGTGTCCATAAAACAAGGTTAAGAAGAGCTACCTTTCAGGATCAATGTGAGATCCAACAAATTCATACAAGCACACGATACATGCTCACAAAAAACTGATTAGCTTTCCATTTGTCTAAACCATATTCTCAGCAATGCTTCATCGTCAATTAAACTGACAATGCCTTCAAACACAGTAGCCTCAACCCTCTTGCCATTCTTTCCAATCCAATAGATCAGTCGACCCTTTAATATCCTTAAATCAATACTTCCTCAGAGAGGGCAGGAGTCCCAGGAAATCCTTTTACATGGTAAGACACAGCAGAATGATTGAAGGTTATAACTGGAAAGGTCCTTAGAGGCTGGGAAGTGCAATCACCTCATTTCACAGATGGGAAAGTAAGGCCAGAAAAGGAAAACTATTTGCAAAAAATCACCCAGCAAGTTGGGGACAGAACTGTGACAGTAGTAACTCTGCTTGTCCCCAGCCCAGATTCCTTCTCTCTTTCCACTACACAATACCGTACCTCTTCAAGAAACATCTTACAGTGTAATCTCCCCAACACACACACAGAGGGGTGTTAAGGGACTCTGTTCCCCTCCATACTGGCTCCTGTCCCACTCTCCTATGCTCCTGACAGCACTGTCTTAATCCTGCTCTGTCAGCCAAGATGACCTCCTTTAACTTCCTTGGATGGTCAATTTACCACATCAGGGCTTTCACACATGCTCTTCCGTTTGCCTGAAACATGACTGTTGCCATTTGTCATCTGGAAAACTACTCCCATTCAGGTCTTTTCAGAGAGGCTTCCCTAACTTCCTCCCCCCCAACTAACACACCAACCCCAATTCTTCTCTCTCCTAGCACTTCTTTTTTCTTTCCTATTTTTATTAACTTTTTAACTGTATCGTATTTTCCTGTTTTAGCTTTGGTAGCTGTTCCCTCACTAAACGGTCAGCTCCCCAAGTGCACAGACTATCTGGTTCACTGATGAATTCCCCAGTGTCTGACACATAGCAGGTGTTCAAAAATTATTTGTTGAATGAATGAATGAAGTGGTGTTTCTTTGAAAAGGTTCTACACCTTTTCTACATCTTTAGTTCGGTGGCCCCAATTTCCAACAGTAGTCAGTGCCCAGTGAACCTGTCCTGAACCGACGAGTGAGGAAGTAAAGATAAAACCAGGATATCATTTAAAGAAGCTGATTTCTATTCTGCCAAAACTTCCTGCTTTCTCAGAGAGGCAGGTCCCAGAGACTTGAGGGATCTGATGACATGCTCCGGAAACAGAAGCAAGCCATGGCCTGGGCTGGCAGGACAGAACTGTGAGTCCATGAAAAGGGGTGGCCAAAGGGAGAGGGACCATACATACGTACACTGGCTGCGGGAGGGGGCTGCAGTTGGGGAGCCCACTGGCATCAAAGGCGCTGAGGTCACATCTGCACCAGTCATCGATTACGTCCCCTTTCCCTGAGCACCAGTAGGAGCTCATCAGTGCACTCTTGAAGGCCTGGAATAAAGGAGGGCAGAAGAGATGACGATGACCACGGTGGAGACATTCAGAGTGAAGGTCCCAGTGACCACGACAGTAGCTGACCCAAGCTTCGCAGCAATCCACCTAGGCACAGGACACCATCTCTTGCCCAAACACCGAGCACTCTGCCACCAGATTCTCCCCTTCCGGGCCACTCTCTCCCCAGCAGCTGGAATGATCATTGAGGCAGTATGGTAATAAGAGCAATGACTGAGAACCTCCTCTGGGGCCTGGTGCTCTACCTGAAGTAACTTATTTAACCTTCTCCACCCCGTGCAGTACATAGTTATTATTATCATCATTTCCCATTTTACCAACTGAACAAGTGAGGCACATGGAGGTAACTTGCCTGAGGTTCACAGCCACTAAAGTGATGGAGCTGGGATCTGAGGAAAGCAGTGTGACTCCAGAACCTCCCTCGAACTCTTTTTTTTTTTAATTGAAGTATATTTAACAGTGTTATAGTAGTCTCAAGTGTACTACATAAGTATTCAATGATTCCATACTCAGTGGTTACCATACCAAGTGTAGTCACTACCTCTTGCTATGCTGCTTCTTGCAGAAGTCTAACCTCCTCACCTCCCTGCGTAGAAACCTTCAGAGGCTGCCCGTGGCTCTCAGAATAAAGTCTAAGCTCCTTACTTGAGCTCCAGACCACTTCCGCAGTATCATTGGTCACCACGCCTCTGATTGCTCCTTGCATGCAACCATCCACCCTCATGCAACCACTAACATTCCCACCACCAGTAAATTCCTGGTTATGGAAAGTGTGCTCTAAATTAGGAGACAACAAATTGCTTCTGTAAAGGGCCAGATAGCAAATAATTTTGGCTTTGTGGCCTTTAGTCTGTCACAATGACTTAGCTCTGCCTTTGCAGCATGAAAGAGACACAGATAAAACTTTAAATGAATGGGCATGATTGTGTTCTGATAAAACTTTATTGACAAAGACAAGAAGCAAGCTAAGTTTGGTCTAGGTCCATGGTTTGCTGACTCTTGCTCTAAATGATGATTAACATCCTATGTAATAGCTTTTTTCATTATGTTCAGTTAGCCACTGTATAGAACATCATTAGTTTTTGAGGTAGTGTTCAATGATTCATAAATTGCATATAACACCCAGTGCTCATCACAACATGTGCCCTCCTAAATGCCATCCCCGGCCACCCCACCTCCCTACCAAAAACAAAACAAAAAAACCCCAACATTCTATATGATTGCAATGTGCCTTATTGTCTTTAAAAAAAAAAAAAAACCCCAAAAACAAAAAAAACTTTTCTCCCTGATGGAATATTCCCTGCCTCCCTTTCTTATACTCCGATCCACTCTTCTGGTCTTAAATGACACATTCCTTTGCTCCAGAAACCCAACATCTTGAGTTTCTTAAGCCTTGAATCATGCTCTTCTCCTGGACACCATAACACACTAGACCACACCTACTGTCCCATTCCCTTGCCTGTCTCATCCAACAGATTCTGCTCACACCAAGGGTACAGGCCATGCCTTATTCAAGCAAATATTCTCACAGGACCTGGCACAGGTATCCAGTCAATATTTACAGAATAAATAAATGGACACTGAAAAACATCATTAGGCTCATGCTCGGGTTTGGGTGTGCGTCATGTTCTAGTCACTCCATTTACACTGACGGTTCAAGGCACTGGGGATTCAGAACGTTTGACAGCTCTTTTTTAAACTTAGGGACTTTACAGAATATTGATGTCTTACCCCTTGACCAGGTAAGAGACCCTGTGTCCTTTTTCTTTTATGTTTGTTACTTTCTGTGTACTTTTTATTTTTTTTTAAGATTTTATTTATTCATTTGACAGAGAGAGAGGGAGATCACAAGTAGGCAGAGAGGCAGGCAGAGAGAGAGGAGGAAGCTGGCTTCCTGCCGAGCGTGGAGCCTGATGCGGGGCTCGATTCCCAGGACCCTGAGATCGTGACCTGAGCTGAAGGCAGAGGCTTTAACCCGCTGAGCCACCCAGGTGCCCCTCTGTGTACTTTTTAAATGAGAGCTTCGTACTGCCAATATCCAAGGACACCCGATGAGCCAGGTGTCACTTTTTCCATCCACCGTTGTCAAGACTCAGGTGTAACACGTTTGTGTAAAGAAGGCCTGGGATCTACATCCTTAGCTACCCAAAACACAGATCTAGGGGGACGTGTGTATCAAGAACGCTGTTATAGCAATACACCCAGCCATCTTGCAGGTCCATCTCTTGCTTCAGTAGTGTTCGGGGAGAACAGACCCAGGGACACCCCTCCTTCCAGCCTCTGACCACCCTCCACCTCTTCCAGTCACAACCTTCAGAACCATCTGCTCAGCCACCCTCTGTCTCCGGGACCAGCCAACACTGTATTCTGAGCTTCGCTCCTCACTGCCCATCAAATAGGAGTTTCTAGATTCATCAGTTACTCTGCCAACATGGAGGCTGCCATTAACTACCGGTCAGCATGCATCTGTGGGCCTCCAACACCTACTTCCCTCCCGGCTTCTCTTTCCACCTCAGCAATGTGTGGGCCACTTCTGTGAGTTGACTGAGGAGAAACTCAAAGGCACGGAGCACCTCTTAAAGATGTAAAACCAGCCTGGCAGCTGTGTCCTCCTCCAAAACATTCAAAAGCCTTCCCAAGATGAGTGGAGTAAAACTCTAGATGTCGCAGGAGCCACTATGGTTCTGAAGACGACCCTGAAGCAGGCCGTTTTGGAGCTGCATGCCCTGGGTTCTGCCCAAGCAGGCCACCAGCTCTGTGACTTCCAGGTGAACCACTTCCTAGATGAGGAGGTGACATTCATCCAGAAGATGGCGACCACCTGACTCACCTCATCATGCTGGCCGCCCCCCGCCCCAGCTGGGTGGGGCTAGTATCTCTTTGAAAGGCTCACCCTCAAGCACAGCTAGAAGCCTCTGGAGCCCAGCAGCCTTTGAGGACCCTCCCTGGCACCCCCCTGATATAAGACCTTCGGCCTACGCCTCTCCCTGCGGCCACCAGGCAGCTTTTTAACCACCCCACATCCCTTTCCCAAACTGTGGGCCAAATGGAAACAATAAAGCTTTTTAGAGGAAAAAACAAGCAAACAAAAAAGAATGCTATTGCGTGAGCCTTCGCCACATTTCTCTCAGTGCCTCTGCTGAGGAGACTCCAATACTCCTGCTGAATGTTCTCATCCATATTCTCTGCTAGGGAATGAACAAATGATCTAATTTCTCCTGAATTAAGCGTAGTGACTAAAGAAATTTAAAAAAGAATAATAAAAGCTAACGTTCATGAAGGACCTATTACACAATATAGGTGCTTTAAGGGCATTAAAAATGTAATTCTCATAACAGTACTGAGATAGATATTATGATCTTTATTTACAGGTGAAAGAACTAGGAATTAGAGCAGTGAAGCAATTTTCCCCACATGGCACAGCAATATAAATAGTGGAAGCAGAATCCCAACCTAGATCTCTATGACTCACAAACACAGGCTTTTCTATTTAACCACATGAGGCAGTAGGGTAGACCCCAACTAAGGTTGCCAGATTCAGTAAATAAAAACACAGGATGCCTAGTTAAAATCAAATTCCAAGTGAACAAGAATTTTTCTTTTAAGTACATCTCTTTCAATGTTCTGGCCCACAGGAATAGCACCATTCCTCCCACAAGTCAGAAGCTATGTTGGAAATAAACGTCCATTATTCAGCACTGGGTTGGGGGTGGCGGGTGGGGGGCCCATGAGGACAGAAACCAAATGGGATCCCATGAGGTCATGCTGTCTGATGGCGCTTCCTCTCCCTCTATTTGCAGGTTCCCCTTTATTAAAATTAACGTGCAAAATGGCTCATGGCTTAAGATTCTATAACATCTCCAGCCAGCACTAAGGGCTTAATACTATGTTGGTGAAATTCAGGGCCATGGGTGAAAGTGACCCAGATGGTAAGAGACGGCGTTGACTCTAGCAATGAGAGGAGAGAGAACATCCTGTTTTGTTTGTGTATGTGTTTTTGTTTTTGTGTGAGTGTGTGTGTTGTCATCAATAGTCGCTTGAGCTTGTGGAAAACAAAATAGGAAATCTCTCTGGACGTTGTGAGTTTCACCATCCAAGCTGCTCTTGGGAAGAAAGGCTGCCTGTGAGTCTCCACATCTACTGGCTCTTTCCCAAACCATGAGGAACAGAGTGGGGACTGGTGCAATGGCCAGGCAAACCCTGGAGAGAGCACAGACACAGCCTGATAAAAGGCCTACATCAAAGAAGGGGCCCTGGCTAGGCAGCAGGAGCCAGCATTGTGTCAGGGCAGGAACACTCTTTCCTTCTGCCTCCAGCCCTTGCAACATCCCATCTCAAATCCAATTAGATCCCAGCAGAGGAGAATCATGGAATGTTCCAGCTTCAAGGGACTCTGTAAATCGTCTAATCTAATCCATTTGACAGATCAGATACAGTGGCTCAGAAAGGCTAGTGGGCCGGCCCAAGGTGAGAGAGCAACTTTGTGATGAAGTGATTCTATTCCTCCATTTAATCCTAAAATTACCCTCTGAGATGGATATCCGATCCCCATTCACAAGTGAGAGTGGAAGAGTAGCGACTTGAACTGAAGTCTGTCTGAATCCTGGCACCCTGGACCTTCCCAGGTCACACGGGAATAATAAATGCCAAGATTTCATCCAAAACATCCTTTTCAGCTGGTCTGTTTGGATCACGTGCTGATGTGCTGTTTGTGCGTGTCCGCGAATGCGTATGCATGCAGGCCTGCGCGCACGCGTGTGTGTATGTGTGTGTGTGTGTGTGTGTGTTTCTGTTCTCAGAGGAAAATGAAACCTTACACTGGAGGCATTGTTGACTCCTGCTTTGGAGTCAGTGAAGGGACTTAACAAACAAATCCTGTACTTAAACAAGGGTAAGGACTACATTTGCATGACCATCGGCTTTCATAACAAAGAAATGCTTCCAACTTCTGGCTAATTAGCTAACAAACCAAACTGGTCAGGAGGAGAAAACAGCCACAAAAATGTTAAGCAATCAAAATAAACTAGGATTTATTTCTGACTGGATGGTTACTTCCCTATTTGAACTTGCCTCGTTTAAATTATTGAGTTACTCCTCTCTTTAAGCCTTAATTTCTCCATCTGTAAAATGAGGATGCGGAAGATATATTTCTGAAAGTTTAGTAAAGTTCAGTAAACATGCAGTGATCTTTCTACTCCACACCAACTGCTGTCTAGATGCTAAGAAATGAGATGAACAAGACGCAGCAGCTAACTTCAAAGGACTCACAGTTTAATGGCGAAGACACAAACAATCACAATGGTTATGGTTCAAATGCTATGAAATAATACACACAGGTGGCAGTGGGAATACCGAGGAAGGGGTTGTTCCGCCTCTGAAATTCTGACAATGTCTTCAGAATCTTAAATACTCCTGCATTTGGGCGCCTGGGTGGCTCAGTGGGTTAAAGCCTCTGCCTTTGGCTCAGGTCATGATCTCAGGGTCCTGGGATCGAGGCCCGCATCGGGCTCCCTGGTTGGCGGGGAGCCTGCTTCCTCCTCTCTCTCTGCCTGCCTCTCTGCCTACTTGTGATCTCTCTCTCTGTCAAATAAATAAATAAAATCTTTAAAAAAAAATACTCCTGCATTTGATTAAGAGACTTGGGACCATCTATATAGAATGTCACTAAGTCCGTGAATTAAATTCCATACTCCCAAACTTACAATGACTTTATTTTTATACTAAAAGTCATACTCAGAGGCTGACTCCAAGTCTGTTATTTTTGATACTGAGACGATTCTGGTCTGTCTGACCAAAAAGGGAGAAGTGTTCACTCAAAGCTTAATGGATTTCGTTATCTCCACGGTGCTATTAAGGTCGGTCTTATGGGTGTTCAATCCTCTTCTCTAGGCAATTGTCACAGACTCTGGCTCCAACGTCCCCTTTTCCAGCACTTCCTTTCCCAGCTTTCTATAACATCACTACTGATTCCACCCTTTTGCTCGGACTCCTTCAAAGTCCCACCTCCTTCTGGTTAAAGCCTCTGCTTCGTAACCTGACGTTCAAAATCCTTTGTTGTTCCGGCTCCTCTCCAGGGCTCTCCGCACTGTACCCACTCTAGGATCCGGCACGTGCCAAGCCTTCTCTTACGCTGTGCTTTTGTTCTAAAATGCCCTTTCCCCATTTTTTCCTCCTTCCTGAATTCAAGGAAACTGTCCACTAGGACCCTGCCACACTTGAAAAATTTTGTTTCTACCGCCACTCAGTTTTTGCCCATTGCACATTCCCTTGTGCTTTGCTTATTTGTGTGTCCTTCTTGCTTACATATTGTGAACTCGTCCAGGCCAAGGTAATGTATTGGACTAATCTCTGTGCCCCCAGCTCCAAGCAAAAGATCAACACATAATAGGGTCCCAAAAATATGTGTTAAATTCCATAGATATGTAATAGGATGCTCTGCCACGTATTAAACTTATACATTTGCCATTGTTTTCCTTTTCTAGCAAAAGACATGAGAGAAATGCAATTGGTGACCATAAAAAGACTAAATGTCCATGGAGCCACTGAAGGTACACTGGCGTGGGGTATGGAAGTAGAATCTCTTCTGAAGACATTTAGAATTACTGCTTGGAAGAGAGTGGGTTGATAGCTTTTTGCCAGGGGAGTGCTTGGGTCTAAATAAGAATCCCCTGGGTCTCTAGAGAAAGATGGGAGGAAGAGAGATGGGCCTCGCTGACATCCCAGCTTTCCTGAGCCCATGCCGTACGTCTGATTGGTCAGAAGGGACTAGGATTGATGATCATAGGAAGGACTGAAGAGGACATCATGGCAGTGCTTAGGTGGAGGGAGAACTAATGGTCTCCAGCTCAGCCTGGACCTCTGGGACAGACCCTACCTGGGCCATTTGCCATCCAGTCATCAGCATACTCCCTAGTAATGGCTGCAGGAGATGCCAACCACTCATTTCCCTGGTAGTTACAGGAGTTGGAGGCCAGGGACTGGAGCCCCTATTCTTTGAGAATAGGGCCAAAAATGTTGGTGTGTGCTGACCTTGAGATTAGCTGGTCATCTTGTTAGAAATCAATGACTGCATAATTAAGCAGCCTATGTGGGAACACATTTGGGGGAAAAAGTGAATCATGTTAGTTGTCTTAAGTCTTATTTTCAAACAGAGCAGGAAAGCAGGGATAGTGACTTTAAAACATGACCCCAGATATCTCTGACATTTCCTTCATCATGAAGTGGTCTAGGTTCTCTCCCCTTCGGTCCAGGCTCTATAATTGCAACTGAAAGAAGTACTACTGCTTCAATTTCTGGCCCCAAGCCTTAAGAAACTGGCAGCTTCTCCATCATGTCTCTGGGGATACTCAGTCTTGGAGCCCAACCACCATGCTGTGAGGAAGCCCAGACCACATGGAGAGGCCACATGGAGGTATTCCAGCCGAGAGACCTGAGTCCCCAGCCAACAACCAGGGTCATCTGGTGGATATGTGAGCATGGAAGCCTTTAAGATAACTCCAGCCATAGCCACCAGCTGATTGCAACCACATGAGAGAGCCAGATAAGAACTATGAAGCTCAATCCCTAGAACCATTAGAGAGACTAATAAAATGATCACTGTTGTTTTAAGCCAACAACTTCTGGGATTACATGAAATAAATAACAGGGCAGCAGTTCACCTCCAAAGAATCCTGAAAGATTACTTAGAGGAGGTAGCAATGAGGGAACAGCCCAGCCAAGGGATTTTGAAACCTTAGGCTACATACATATCTCAGGAGCTAGAGGGCTCTGATGTGCATGCACACATACCCAATGTCACAGATCCCTGGTATATCAGATCAGGAGGAGCCCTGAAAGGTGATACTGACCTTCACAATTTTGCAGACTAAGAGGCCCAAAGAGGGGAAGAAACTTGTCCAAGTTTACATCACAAGAATCTGGCAGAAAATAAACCAAGTTTTTCGTATCAATAACATTCACTACATGAGGCCGCCTACCTTTGGACCTGGTTTCAAGCCACTAATCGCTATGCTGCTAGACAGGAAACAACCTTAATAACAATACTTACTGAGAATGTACTAAGCACTTTAATACACATTATCTTATTTAATCTTATTGTTACCTTATGAGGCAAATTCTGTTACCAACCCCATTTTACAGATGAAGAAACTGAGGTTCAAAGGGTGCAATGGCCTACTCAAAGTCACCAGCTATCAAGTGGTAGAACAACTTGAACTCAGGTTATTTGATCCTGAAACCCCATCTCTCAGTCATGACCACTATGAGCAAGCAATATTCTCACTAACTAGAGGATGTAAGTAGTAGTACTTAACATTTACTGAGTGCTTACTATAAGCTAAGCACCGTTACACTTTACATGTATTACTCCTCACAATAACTCTAAGTACTTGAGATATATCGGCTCATTTAATTTTCCCAACAACCTGTGAGATATGTAGAGTTATTACATGCCACTTTACATTTGTACCCAAGTTCATAGGGCTGATCAGTGACACAGTCAGTATTTGAACCCAGGACGTCTAGCTCTAGAGCCTGTGCTCTGAAATATAAAGCCTCCAAATACAAACTTTGATGGATGCAACCCATGTTTTTAAATGTTATTTATACCCTGATTTCCTCCACCTTTGGTACATAGTGTGATCTTCAATGAAAATGCCATATGTAATTTCCATTTTTGTAAGTCAAAAAGTCAGCAATGTCTTATGGCTTAATGTAATAGGAGCCACAGGAATGAATATAATTCTACAGGAGGAGGATATAGAGCATGGAAAAAAGTCCAAGACAGCAGAATTCCAGGGACTCTAACCTTTTCTAACTTGCTGTGTGACCTCAGTAAATCATTTGCCCTCTCTGGGCCTTACTGTCACCTGGAATGTCTTCAACTTGTATAGCAGGGGAGACTCTGTGGTGGGGGGGGTGGGGCGAAGACATGGGAACTCTTTGTACTTTATGCCCAATTTTGTCAGGAACCTAAAACTGATCAAAAGAAAATAAAGTCTATATTAAAAACCTCCTGCCAGCTAACATGCTTTCTGTAGAAGAGGTCTCACAGACTTTGAGCATGCCATGGATGGTTTCTGAAGAGTGGGCATGAAGGGAAGAGACGCCTATTAAGCGTGTCCTTATTCTAGCCTGGTGCTAGGGCATCCATCTGTTAGCTCTCATAAGCCACTCAACAACTTGTACACGCTGCAGCTCTTACTGCCTGTGGTAATCCTTACAGACGAGCTAGCATAGAGTCAGAGAAGAGAAGATGGCGGCCCAGTGCCCCCCAGATAGAGCACAACAGAGCAGAGTCTCTAACTCTAAATCCCAAGCTTTGCCCCCTGAATTCCCTTGTCCCACCCCTCATTTTCAGCTGCTAAGTCAGATTGCTCTATTCACAAGGCCACATAGTGAAGGGACACTGACTGGCAAGCACCCATTTCCTATATGAGAAATTGTGCAGCTCAATCTATGGCTCTATAAATCACAGAAATGACACCTAATTTCCCCTGTCAGGGTAAACTTCTCTTTTGAAGCCATTCTCTCCTGAATGATGAGAGCCTAACAGAACAGCCTGTTCATCTGGGTGACAGGGGGAAGACATTTAAAGCCAGCCAAACCCCCTTCTTGCAACACTTACTTCTGCTAATGAAAAAATATTAGAGAAATAAATATACAACCCACTGAGATGCTCCTGCGTGGGGCAGTGTCAGCTGTCTGTTTCTCAAGATGTACACAGACAAGATGATAAAGGTTATATGATCCTCAGGCAAGGAGCTGTTTTTCTTGTCAGGTCACCCCATATTTCAGTTCCTGTCCATCTCATCTAGACGATGAAGTGCTAGGTTTCAATGCATTAAAAATAACAGTAAGCGGGCGCCTGGGTGGCTCAGTGGGTTAAAGCCTCTGCTTTGGGCTCAGGTCATGATCTCAGCGTCCTGGGATCGAGGCCCGCATCGGGCTCTCTGCTCAGCAGGGAGCCTGTTTCCTCCTCTCCCTGTCTCTCTGCCTGCCTCTCTGCCTGCTTGTAATCTCTCTCTCTGTGTCAAATAAATAAATAAAATCTTTAAAAAAAATAAATAACAGTAAGCATTTTTGAGTGGTACTTATATGTCGGACACGGTGCTTGGTGTTTGCCAGGCGGAGAAGCATTTTATTCGCACCGCAATGACACGATGTGGGTACTCTGATCACTCTCCTTATATAGAGGACGAGACTGAGGCCACAGGGAGTTTGGGTTCCCTTCCTATGTTACACAGTCAGTATTTGACAAAGCAAAATGCAAACTCAAGCTCCTCCCATTCCTAAATGCATCACCACTATGAGCAAATCAATCCTCAGACAAGCCCATGTATTAGGCTGTGCTGTCTCCATGAAATGTTTGAAAAGGTTGAAACTTTAAAAAGTTTGGGTTATGTATGATCGACTGACTTGAACAACGTCACAAACCTAGGATAATTCAGAGTTAGGATTCAAACACCAGACTGATTCCCAAGACTGAATGTCTCTTTTCTGCCACATTTTTCCTAAAGATAGGTGGGGGTTGAGGTGCATGGCATATTCTCAGGACAAACCAGGGTGAGCGGTTAACCTTGTTCTGTTCGGTCCTAAATCCTTACTGGCCAGAACAACACTCCAAAGTGTGTTTCTAGGAATATAAATTCAATGGGATGCTAAATGATTTTAAAGTTCAAAAAAAAATGGGAGGTGTTTGGAGAGGTGGTCTCTATGGTCAAACAAACTTGGAAAAGACTAAAAAAAAAAAATTAGATTGCTCGACATAGAACTTTCGAGAGCCATTCACATACAAATGGTCAATGGGAGACCCTAAGAAGGTCATGCATAAAATGCAGCATTTCCCAAACATCTTTGTCCATGGAAGTCATTTTCCCCCAAATGGCATCTGGGGATCTGGTACTTGGCAGAGTCTTCTTCATGTTGTGCTCCTCTAGATTCTAGGCTGGACACAACGCTCTCTGCCAAGAGTTACTCAGGAAAGAGAGCTCATCCCAGCTCTGTCAGTAACTGTGCAACTTTGGCCAAGTCTGTCTTCCTCTCAGGGACTCAGTTAACTTGTCTATAAAATACGAGTGTTGAATATTTTTACTGCAGAGGCTCTAACCTTCTGGCATCACTGTGAGTGCTAGAAGTATTTGTAACTCCCATGGGTGCTACTCCAACTCCTGTTGACTCTTCCCCAGGCATCCAGCTCAGGTGCTTGCAGACTAGGCCCTGGACCACTGATGACCTGAGCCCTCCACGATTGGCCTCCTGGCCACAGATTCTGCCACAACCCATTATGGCCAGGAGTCATTTGGATGCCTTCGAGCTAATGTCAGGCCCTCCAAAGCTCTGTTTCTCACTCCATCATCACCTCTTGCCACCACTCTTTTTAGACTCTATTCTCCAGCCATGCTTTCTCACCTTTAGCCATTTATATGTTATTTCCTCTCCTGGAACTCTTCCTCCACCCCATAATTTCCCCCGCTGATGAATCTATCAAGTTTCAGCTTGGAAACCACCTTTTGCAGGGAACATTCCTCAACCCCCCCCCGCCCCGCCCCACCAAGTTGGAATAGACTTCTTCCTTTGTAACACATCTTCTTCCACCTTCCCCTATCATAAAACTTATTTTACTATGTTATATTTTATTGTCTGTTTCATTGCTTATCTGTCTCTCCTTATAGGCTGTGTACAAATTGAGGATGGAGCCCTCCTGTCTGCTTTGTTTATCATTTAATTCTAGCACTTGACATAGAGAAGGGGCTGTAATTGATTAATCAATTGGTCTATCATAAAATAATGAATGTTAAGAACCTTAGTTTTATTGTATCTCTTGTCCCTTTTGGCCTTAACTTAGAAGATTCCTCTTCTGCCTAGGGTCTTAGGATAATTCTGTGTTTTTAACCTTTTCCATGCTCCTATCACATGCTAACTTTACTTCTAAGACCAGTCCAGGAGTGTAAGAGCCAAAGCTCTCAAGTTTTAAAAGCCTTCCATATCCTCCAGTAAACAATGGAAGGGTTTTTTCAGCTTTTCACACAAAACATAGCAAATACCAGAACGGACCAGTGCACAATGACTTTGAAGTCTCTTTCTTAAATATTTATGCAAACTGCATATTCTACTCTAAACTTGAGTCACTTTTAATATTAAAACAATGAAATTTTTCCCCCAGAAATGTTTCTCACAGTGTGATCCTTGGGCCTCTTCCTTCAGTAATGACCTGAAGCACTTACTAGAAATTCATATTCCCAGGCCAAACTCAGCCACACTGAACCAGATCCTGGAAGAGCTGATCAGAATCCGATTTCATATACTCCCAGGTGATTCTGATATACTATTAGTTCAAGAATCCCCTAACTCTTTATCTTGTGGCTTTGGATATATCTAGGCATATCATAGTATATCTCCCCTGGGTTAAGGCACTCCAGTTTGAGAATAAAAATGTACAGGATTTTATTTTAATAAATATCTTTCAGGTATGATACAATGAACAGTTTGGCAGGAATATTTTTTTTAAAGATTTTATTTATTTATTTCACAGAGGGAGAGAGATCACAAGGAGGCAGAGAGGCAGGCAGAGAGAGAGGGGGAAGCAGGCTCCCCGCTGAGCAGGGAGCCCGATGCGGGCCTCGATCCCAGGACCCTGAGATCATGACCTGAGCCGAAAGCAGAGGCATTAACCCACTGAGCCACCCAGGCGCCCTTGGCAGGAATATTTGAACTAAATACTCCCATTGCTTTAGCCAAAGGTGGTGGAAACAAAATTCATTACTTGGCCTAAACTGGACCAGTTAGGTATTTTTTTTTTCCTAGGAATTAGATTCAAGTGGCCATTGGTCTGTAAGTGCTTGAACTGGCATGAGATGCAAAGCTAGACTTGGCTATGGGGTCTTGGCATCTTAAACTACATTCCCAGAGACCAGAAAATGTAAGGAGGGCAGTTAAAGTGAGAGAAGCAGAGATGGCAGGCTCCAGAGTTACTGCTGAGGGTGGCTTCCTAGATGTTGGGGGCTCTTTTATGTTTTCTGTTCTTACGTTACATGAGAAATCACTGTATCATTATAGTATTTTCTCCATTTTTTGCTTAGGACATTTCAGTGGGTTTCTACTTCTTACC
Source organism: Ailurus styani (assembly GCA_002007465.1). Classification (NCBI taxonomy): domain Eukaryota; kingdom Metazoa; phylum Chordata; class Mammalia; order Carnivora; family Ailuridae; genus Ailurus; species Ailurus styani. The sequence continues at coordinate 1,591,893 of LNAC01000153.1, forward strand.
AGTGAAAGAGCCTTGACCAAGAGAAGTATAAACATTCTGTTCCTGGCCTGGCATACAGGGCCCTTCCCAAAGAGACGCCAAACAATCCCTCCAGCTTCATGTCCTACCACCGCAGTCTGCCTCAGTCCTATGGACCAGCTATACTGAACCACTCATAACATGGACCAGACAAGCAGCAAACTTATGTCAGCCTAAAATGCTTCTCCTTCATTCTACCTTTGGTCAAGTCATACTCATTCTTTAAGGCCCACTACAACTGTAATCTTCTCTGGAAACCCCTTTTTGATTTCCCAGCAGAACTGAAGGCTTCCATCGCACCTTGGACAACACCTCTGCTAGTGAGATACAATATTTTACCGAATTACTTATTTGTATGCCTATTCTCTCCATCGAACTTTTCCTTGCCTTATTTTACCAGAAGCTCCTTGCCCCAGGCCTGGCCCAGAGTAGGTACTCCATAAATGTTCGTTGCATGACTAAGTGTGGATGGGTGGCGAACTCTGAGGAATAGAGGACTGGGAGCTCTTTGGATGTCTATGTTATCTTAGCAGGCCTTCTCAGTCACCAGGGCAATAGCTTCGCTTACATTGTTCTAAACTATCTCCAGACCATTTGTCCTGGCTGTCACTGAGCTGATAGCAGTTGTGAAAGTGATGAATAGCAGACCAATTATGAGCAACAGGAAACATCAGTTCTAACTCCAGGGAGAAGACGCAGCCATATCAGTAGCCTCATCCATCTAATCATGAGTCATCTTCCCAAGGCATCTTGCCTTGTGACCTTGAACTGCCAAGGGCTTCTTAGTCTTGTACAAATCCAAGTTCTTCAGAGAACGGCTCCTCCTCTCAGCCTGTCTCCTACAAGGCGTTGCTCCTGGCCCACTCAGTCCTAGAAGGGAAAACCTGGATGGAACTCACACTTTTCCTAAGGGAAGCTTTTAGCCAAAGCTCCCAGCCCCACCCAATAGGCAAGACCTGTCTTCTAAGGCCTGCTGTCCTTTAACAGATAGTAACTCCTCTCCTCTGTGGTGAGAACATCTGGAGATGAGAGGCGGGTGGGAAGGTTTCAGTTGGAAGATTTGTCCAAGATTGTGGAGTTTATGTCGCTAAATGCTATCTTAAGTTAATGGTGAGTAAAGGACTGCAAAGTTTCCCTTCTGTGGCCGCTGGTGACCTCATTTTTCCAGTACGCCCATTTTCCCTTAGGGGGCATCTGAAGGAGGCAGTTGCTCCAGCTGATGAGGCCTCCATTTTGGGCCTGTGGGTGGGGGCAGGGAAAGAAAGGTCAGAGGACAGGAGGGGACATGCTTAGTCTAGACTCAAACTAACCCAATCTTTGCCTTTGAAAGGGAGACTTGGAAATTTAGCTGGGGGAGTTATGAAAAGGGGCATTTCTACCCCATTCATTGTAGTCACATTTCCATCATGGTATATTGGGACTCTGAAGTCTAGATCAATGTTAACCCATCACATAAAAAATGTTATACATGCTGGAGGGACAGCAGGACGTGGAGGTTAAGAGTATGGTCTTTGGGGGTGCCTGGGTGGCTCAGTTGGTTAGGTGTCTGCCTTCGGCTCAGGTCATGATCCCAGGGTCCTGGGATCGAGCCCCGCATCGGGCTCCCCGCTCAGCGGGAAGCCTGCTTCTCCCTCTCCCACTCCCCCTGCTTGTGTTCCCTCTCTCGCTATGTCTCTCTGTCAAATAAATAAATAAAATCTTAAAAAAAAAAAAAAAGAGTATGGTCTTTGGAACCAAACCCCTGGGATCAAATTTCAGTGTTATCACTAAGCAAACTGATGAAGTGACTTCAACTCCATGTTTCATTTCCACAGGTGTAAAGTGGGGGTCTATTAATGCCTACAGCAGTAAGGAATGCTTGGGGATCATTTGTGAAGTACCTAAAATAATGCCAGATCCATACATGTCTCTACACATATACATGTATTTCACAGTTAGATGAATGTTGAGAAAGCCCTAAACTTGGATATTCTCCACATGGAAGCAACATACTTATTATGAATGATTATTATCTATTATGAACAAAATAAAGTTATTATTTATGATTATTTATGGACAAAAGTTACTCTGGCCCATCTATGCTCACGATAATTTTATTATTTTTAATATTTTTTCAGTGGGGAAAAATAAATCACTAGAACCAACTGCCAAAAAGACATTAAGATTATCTTTGCCTTTGAGGAGGTATGTCTTTCCTAGTTTCTGTGAACTAACTACACTTCTGGTTTTTTAATCAATGGATGTCTGAGGGTAAGGCAATTACTATTAACTATACACCTACTGTGTACTGAATGTTTAATCAACAGCAAGAGCAGAAGAGATAAGGAAGAAAAGAAAGAAGAGGGGGAAGCTGAAGATGAAGAAGAAAGAAGCTGCAACAAACATTGATCACATTTTTAATCATACTAGGCATTGCTAAGTGCTTTATATGCACAATCTTAGCTAAGCTAACAATAATTCTATGAGTTATATCATCCTCAGTTTATCTTCATTGAGATTCTGAGTAATTAAGTTATATCTCCATAGTATGTGGCAAAATAAGAATGTAAGCCTAGGTCTATCGGATTCTTGAAACTTCTTTTCCTTGCATCTATCATCTTATGTAATATCCAGAACCATCCTAGGAAGAAAATCTTCTTACAGACTAGACAATGGAACTCAGGTAGGGTAAGTCACTTGGACAATACTATCCAATAGGTAAGCACAAAATCTGAAATCTAGTTGACTCTGAAACCTGGACCTTCTCAATGACATTTCATTAAAATGCCTAAAATTTCAAAATTTCATTGATGTCTGTTTACCTTGAATATAAATGATACCACATGAGTATAAAATATGTATTAGTATATAGACACACACATACATACATACAATATATATACCTACTACAGGAATATACCAATATATACCTACTACAGGAATATATCTATATCTATAGTTTTTCCAGATTCTTGCAAAAATAAATATTGGAAAATTTGAGAAAAAACTATGAAAGAAGCAATACGGAAGGATGGGCAAAGGCTCACTAATGTGTACTCCTCAATCCCAAAGCAGCTACCATACTTCCTTTTCCTGGTATCCCCTCTATTTTTTGAAAGGGAGTAATAACTTCTGGTAAAGATTCAGGCTGAGCAAACTGAAGTTGAAGGAGTCAAACCCAAGCTCTTTTAAAAGTTGATTGATGCTTCTAAGAAAGAATTTTCTGAGAACAGGGTTTGGGATTGAGTTAACAAGGTCTTTGTTGAATCACTCCATACCTGTTAGAATGGCTAATGTCAAAAAGGTAAGAAGTAACGAGTGTTGGTGAGGATGGGGAGGAAAGGGAGCACTTGTGCACTGTTAATGGGAATGTAGACTAGTGCACTGCCTATGGAAAACAGTAAAGAGTTTCCTCAAAAAAACTAAAAGTAGAACTACATGAGCCAGCAATTTCACTTCTGGGTATTTATCCAAAGAAAGTGAAAACACTAACTCAAATAGATACGTGCACCCCAAAGTTCATTGCAAAATTATGTATAATAGCAAGATATGGAATCAACCTAAGTGTCTCTGATGGATGAATAAAGAAAATGTAGTGTGTGCATATATACAAACTCACACACATACACACGCAAATATCATTTAGCCATAAAAAATAAAATCTTGCCAGACGAACATGGATGGACCTTGAACACATTATGCTAAGTGAAATAAGTCAAAGAAAGAAAGACAAATACCATATGATCTCACTTATATGTGGAATCTTAAGAAAAAAAGCTCATAAATAAAGAGAGGCTGCTCAGAGGCAGGCGATAAGGGTGGGGGAAATGGATGAAAGAGGTCAAAAAGAAGAAACCTGCAGTTATGAAATATGTAAGTTATGAGAATGTCATGTACAGGTTTGCGATTAGAGTTAAAAATACTGAGTTGTATACCCAAGAGATGCTAAGAGAATAGATCTTAAAAGTTTCCATCACAAGAAAAAATTATAACGATGTGATAACGGATGTTAATTATTTACTAGACTTCTCGTGGTGATCACTTTGCAATGTGCACAAATGTTGAATCATTATGTTGGGCACCTGAAACAATATACTGTTATACATCGATTACATCTCACTGGAGGAGGAGGACGAAGAGGAGGTCTTTGTTGAACTCTGAGACAAAAACTTCAATTCGATAGTGGAATACCTTCCAAGAAGCTGAGAAGTGACTAAGAGTTGGAAACAGAGTGGAAGTTTCCCCACCAAAGAGAAGTGAAGAAAAAGATAGTGACAGGAAAGACTGTAGAATCCAAGAAAGGTTATTTGATGACATGATAGGCTGGCCTATGTCAGAGTGTAGAGGAAAGAGCCAATGATGAGACAGTCTCTACAGCTTACAGGTCGAGACTACAGGCCATAGAACCAGAGAAACAAGTTTAAATCCTGGTTCCAGAACTACTGGCGGTGTGACATTGATAAGAGATTTCTCCTTCTGAGCTTCAGTACTTTTGCCACTCAAAAGGTACGCTTTGAATGCTTACTATGTACATGACACTAAAGACAGAAGTTATTGTGACCGAGGACAAATCCAGAAGTCTGGAACCAAGAGACTTGTATTTTACCCTTAATTCTGTAGGCAAGCTAAGCAGACTCTGTGTGTCCTAACTTCTTTCTTCATAAATCATACATCACTAAGGAGGACAATAGACATACTAGAGTTCTTTTAGAGGTTAATAACCAAGATAGCTGGGATAAAGCTGAGTCCGATTTAAGAACAGACTGATTTGATGGAAAGTTATTGAAGGAACGGAGGATGTTGACCAGAACTAAGACCTAAAACATTTATAAATACCTGAAAGACTGTCAGTTAGAACCAGGAGAGAGGACAGATTTTTACTGACCTACTTCTATGTGCTAAACATTGTTGCTAAGCACCTTACCTAGATTATTTTAGTTAATAATTTGTTATTTTAGCACTTCAGTTAGAAACAATTCTATAAAGTAAACATTGTTAAGCCCATTTTACTGGTGAGAAAACAGAATCCTAAAAGCTTAAGTAATGTGACCAAAAATACAAAGGAATTTTGTAGCAAAGCTGATATTTGAACCCTCATCTCTATGATTACTAAGTATATGCTCTGTCCAATAAGCCAATAGGTAAGAAAGACTGTTTCAGTATAGCTTTGATGAATGGAACTAGAGACAAGGATAGGACATATATAGGAAAGTATTTTGACTCAATAAACAAAACATTCTAGTGGTGAGTGACCAAGCTGCTTGGGGGTTATTGGGCAAGCTTTACTTGGAATACTCAAATCCAGACTCTTGTAGGGTATGGTAGAAAAGATTTAAGCAATAGACTAGGATAGGACTAGATGCCTAGATAATCCCTTCCACTTCTGAGTCGGCCTGCTCTTTCTTTCTCATAGGCATTGTTTTGATCATAAAATAAAATAGTGGAATGTGGAGAAGAAGGGAAAGCAAGAGAAAGAACAGGAAGGGAGAAGACAAGTAAGAACTTGTCTGTATTCAGCACTTACTATATACCAGACAGAAGGCTAAGTATGTTAGACGCCCATCTCATTTAATATAATAGCCTCAGAAATTAGGTATTATTATTATTAACCCCACCTCACATTCGAGGGAATGAAGGTTCAGAATTCCTTGCCAAAAGTCACATAGGAGAAAAGGAGTAGCAAGACTTGATGACAGATTTGACCAGCATCAAAAAAGAAACTCTTAACTACTAGATTAGAAAGCTCAAGTTATTCTATTAGATCACCTTAGTCTATGGGTCTATCAATACCGGTTATGGGAGACTGCCAAAAAATCAAGCCTAGTCAACCTTCTAGACCTAACTACCAAGTTACAAGAAATATAGAAGCAGAAGAACATGTTAGATGATACCATGGGGATGCAATGAGCAAAATCTAGGCTGGACAAATGACCATTTTTCATAATAAAATAACATAAGGAATAAAAAAGAGAGGGACATAAAGGAACCTATAGATTAAAGGAAACTTACTTATCAGCCAATGACCATGTTTGGATCTTATTTAGATCTCACTCTGAACAAACTAGAACAAATTTGTGCCAAAAAGAATTCAGTAAATGCAGACAATGATTAGACATTTGATGGTATTGAGGAACTGTTAATTTGGAGAGCATAGTAATGGTTATATTATCGGAGCTATTTTTTTTTTAGCCCTTATCTTTTGGAAATATTGACTTTAACACTTACACATAAAATAATGTTTGAGGTGAGACAGAAGGTGACACAGGTTTTGTGTGAGTTGATCACTGTTGTAACTGGAAGGTGAGAGGTACATGGGAAGTTCATTATACTAGGTTCTCTGCTCTTGTATACGTTACAGTTTTCTAAACTAAATTGTTTGGGGTTGGGTAGCAGAAGACCCAGGGATTTAAAGTGTCTTCCGAAAAGCAAAAATGTGGAGATGAAGCTGAAAAAGAAAAGAAACATGTGGTCCCAGGAGAAGCCCCATTCTTCAAGGGTTTCTCTTCCTCCCAGGACTTGAGTTTATAGACTGGAACCCTTCCACTCAGACATACTAGGAATGGCATGACTCTGTTGACCAGAGAAGGCACTGCACAGACTGTGGAATGATACGAACTCATGCTGCTTTCAGCTGCATCTGCCTGGTGAATTGTGAGACACATCTGGAACGACTTTTTGGTTCTTAGAGAGAAACAGAGGAGAGAGTAGAACTGTTCGTGACTTCTTTCTGGGCCCTTTGCATCACTGCTGACAGAGGTTGTCTAATGACCCAAGAGGAGCCCCCAGTGAACAGGGCTAAGCTCCAGAAGGGATGGGGCCTACAACCTGCTCTGTTCCTGGAAGCCCAGCACCGCCCTGGCTGGGGCAGTCTCTGCATAATCATGTGATGGATGAGTGGTTTTGGGTGAACTAGAACAGGGATTCCAGCCCCAGTTCTGATATGTGTTAGCCCTTTCGGGCTTTGGGGGGTACTACCTACCCTTTATGAGCCTCAGTTTCCTTATCTGTAAAATGAAGATAAGCATCTCTACCTTCATAGGCCTCTTGAGAGGATTAAGGGGGCCAGTGTATGTGAAAGCACCATGTGAGCATACCAGTGTAAGTTGGTAACTCATTCACTTTTCACTCATCCATTCATCTATTCTCATTGAGAATTTACTGGATTTCTACTATGAGTCAGGCATGATGCCAGAAGCTGCTGGTGCAATGCTGAGCAAAAGTTTGCCCAGACCCTGGTCTCATGGAGTTTACCCCCTAATGTACAGGACAATTGTTTGACTCAATATCAAGAAGGATATTCTAGAAGTGAGGGAAATAGGATGCTTGGGGTCACTGAGCAAGCCATTACTGGGAATGTTCAAACACAAGAGTCCACTACATTGGCAAGGTATAGCAGAAAGGAATCAAGAAGTAGACTAGGGTTGGACTACATGCTTGTCTAATGCCTTCATCCCTGAGTTTACCTGCTCTTCCTCCCTTACTGGCATTGCTGTCATCATAAAATAATAGAATGTGAAGGAGGAGGAGACAGAGGCATTAATCAATTATAAAACATAGAATTATAATTAGAAACTGAGGGGCTCCTGGGTGGCTCAGTTGATTAAGTGTCTGACTCTTGATTTTGGCTCAGGTCCTGGCCTCAGGGTTGGGAGATGGAGCCCCAAGTGCACGGAAGCTGCTTAAAATTCTCTTTTTCCGTGCACGGAACCTGCTTAAAATTCTCTTTTTCCGTTTCTCTCTTCCTCTCTCCCTCAGCCCCTCCCCTGCACTTGCAAGCGTGCACTCCCCTCTCCCTCTAAAATAATAATAATAGGGGCACCTGGGTGGCTCAGTGGGTTAAGCCTCTGCCTTCGGCTCAGGTCATGATCTCAGGGTCCTGGGATCGAGCCCCGCATCGCGCTTTCTGCTCAGAGGGGAGCCTGCTTCCTCCTCTCTCCTCTCTCTCTGCCTGCCTCTCTGCCTATCTGTGATCGCTCTCTCTCTGTCAAATAAACAAAATCTAAATAAATAAATAAATAAATAAAATAATAATAGTTAAAACTTTGACAACTTCTATGGAAGAAAGATAAAAAGACTCAAGAAAGTACATAAATTAATGGGGAACTTATCAAACCCAGAAGCTTCTGTGGCATTCTGGTGCGGGCGTAGCAGTTAACTCAGAAAAGGAGGAGGATGGGTGACATGCATGCCAATTAGAGGGAACAGCATGTGCAAAGGCTCATGGCATGACAAACTATTGACTTTCCAGAAACTGGAAGATTGCCAGTGACTAGAAAACAGAAAGCAAGGGGGGAGGGGGAGGGGTAAGATGAGTTTTAAGAAGTTGGAAGGGCCAGTCTAAGCAGCCTTATGTAGGCCTCCATCTTGAGTAAGCACGTCCATCTTGATCCTAAGGAACTGGAAGGCAATTAAGTGTTTGAATGAGGAAAGTGATGAAAGTATGCTTTAGTTTTGAAAATTTCACTCGGGCCATAAGGCAGAAAATTAACTAGAAGGAGCAAGGATCATTGTTAGCTGATGAGGAGGCAGTTACCATAGTCCAGGCAAAACTTGAACCAGACTAGGTAAAAGTGAAGTTATTTGAGAAGTTCTTAAGAAGATAATTCTGTAGGATTTGATAATGGGTTATAGTTTTAGGGGATGAGTGCAAAAGGAAGAAAAGTATCAAGTATATCTCACTGGTTTCAGAATTACAAAAACTGAGATAGAAAACACTATCAAAAAAGGCAGTCTTTTATGGCAAATGTAGTGTCTGCAAGACTTATAAATGAGAAGCCATTTTCCATTTTCCACTCTATTTCCATTGGATGAAGGGATTCAACTCTGGAATGAATGTGAGTGAATCAGTATAGACAGTAGAGTAGCCAATTTTTTCAAAAATTTTGGAAATTAGATAAAGAAATGAAGACACAGTAGCTAGAGAAGGTAATTTGCAGTGAGACTGTCTTCAGTATACATTAGACTTCCATTTATGATCATTTAAAAAGTTGAAGGGAAGTAGATAATAGAGAGTATAGCAAAATGAGAAAAAAGCTCAGGTGCCCAGGTCAAACCATGGTTCTACCAGTTCCTATTTCCAGGGACTAGGGGCAAGTAGTCTAACTCCTCCATGCTTCAGTTTACATGATGGGGAAAAAAAAAAGATAATAATAATACCCACCGTATGGGGTTCATGAAAGGGTTCAGTGAGCTAAGTTCACCATAGCACATAAAGGGCTTGTGCTGAGTTCCTGGCACAATTGAAGTGCTCAGTAAATGATTGTTATTAAAAGTACAAGGGAAAGACATTATGCCATTCCCTTTTTTTTTTTTTTATCACATTTGCTAACTGAATTCAATGTCCCATGGGGCAGCGGTAGGGAAAGGCGGCCCTGTGCTCTGACATGCAAAAATGTTTGCATTTGCTAGGTCTAATGTCTCTTATGTCTTATTGAAGCTGGTAGTCTTCTGGCCCCATGAAATAGCTACGTTTTCCAGTTTTGCAAGTAGGCAAGCCAAGCGTTAAGTTCCTCTTTTGTAATTGACCATGAGCATGTTGAGTAATACGTGGATTATTTCTCCCTCTTTTCTTTGATCTTCCCTCTTGCCAAGGACTGCCTGACAGTCTGGTTTCTGGCCAGTGCACCTCCTCAGAATGTACAGAGATGGAGAGGAAGTGGCCCCACAATAGCAGAGATTTATGCCAGATTATAAGTACTTGACTTCCCTAATCCCTAAACAAGGAATTCCCTGAAGGAACTTCAAAATGAAAGAGACATATGAACCATAGTTTTAGACAGTGGTTCTCAAGCTCAGTGTGTATCCAAATCACCTAGGAAGCTTGTGAAAATGAAGATTCCCAGCCTCACCCCACCAGAGAGACATAATCAATAGGGGGAAGCCAGGAATTTGCATTTTTAACAACTGCCTCCTCCATCCCCATCCCAAATGATTCTGAGGGACTTGGAGACCCTCTGAAATCCAAGTCTCCATATCCCACTAGGTACTCTTGACCTCACTTGTTCTGCTTTACTTCTTTTTCCCTTCACCTTCTAATATACAATATTATTTACTATTCTGATTGCTTTTTGTCTCCCACACATGCTCCAGTAGAAATTAAGTCTCCAGATGGTCGAAATATATGCCTGTTCTGCTCTCTAATGTATCTCAAATGCCCAGAATAGTGCCTGACCTAGAGGAGACCCTCATAAATACTTGCTAAAATTATTTGAGTTGAGTCCCCACACCCCCCAGCCATCTCATATATGAACTTCTGTAGTGGAAACCCCAACTGGTCATCTTATTTAAGTCTTCTACAACGTTTGGGTCAAGAATGTTTAGAAAATGTCCAGATGCCATGGATCTTTTTTGCCAGGAAAAATAATTTGATAATGTATAATTTGGCATAATTTTCTGAGGACAGAGATCCAAAGACCCTTCAAAATCAGAGATCTGCTGCCCCCAAATTAATAACCCTTGGTTATTATTACTATTATTATTATTAACATATAATGTATTATTTGTTTCAGGGGTCCAGGTCTGTGATTCATCAGTCTTACACAATTCACAGCACTCATCATAGCACATACCCTCCGCAATGTCCATCACCCAGCCACCCTATCCCTACCCCCCCCACAAGCAACCCTCAGTTTGTTTCCTGAGATTAAGAGTCTCTCACAGTTTGTCTCCCTCTCTGGTTTCATCTTATTTCGTTTTTCCCTCCCTTCCTCTATGATCCGCTGCCTTGTTTTTCAAATTCCACATATCAGTGAGATCATATGATAATTGTGTTTCTCTGATTGACTTATTTAGCTTAGCATAATACCCTCTAGTTCCACACAGCCCTAGTCGCTGAAATTTACCTTTCAACGGTTGCTGTAGTTAGTCACGTAAAAGTCACATTTATTTTTATTTTTTAAGATTTTACTTTTTTTTTTTTAAAGATTCCATCCACTTATTTGACAGAGAGAGAGAGATCACAAGTAGGCAGAGAGGCAGGCAGAGAGAGAGAAGGAAGCAGACTCCCTGCCGAGCAGGGAGCCCAATGCGGCCTCGATCCCAGGACCCTGAGATCATGACCTGAGCCGAAGGCAAAGGCTTTAACCCACTGAGCCACCCAGGAGCCCAAGATTTTACTTTCAAGTAATTGGTAAACCCAACATGAGACTTGAACCTACAACCCTGAGATCAAGGGTTGCATGTTCCACAGACTGAGTCAGCCAGGTGCCCCTAAAAGTCACATTTAGTCATGTCTTTCCCTTGACCCAAATATTGAAGGCAGCCTCCCTGTCATTTATATGGTTCCCAACTCCCTTGATGCAGCATCCAAAACTGCCCACAGCTCAGCCTCCTGCACATCATTCTTCCAGGTTGATCTCTCCCAAATTTCTCAGACCTGTTACAGAGTGACTGATTAAACACATAAGCTTTAGGGGCGCCCGGCTAAGTGTCAGTTAAGTGTCCGACTCTCAATTTTGGCTCAGGTTGTGATCTCAGGGTTGTGAGACTGAGCCCCAAGTCGGACTCAGCACTGAACGTGGAGCCTGCTTGAGATTCTCTCTCTCTCTCTCTCTCTCTCTGCTCCCCCATCCCCACTTGCACACACACTGTCTCTCTTAAAAACAAAAGCACACATAACCTTTAGGGACAGTCATCCCAAGCTTGAATTCTGACCCCACAAGTCACTAGCTATGCGATCTGAGATAAATTACTTATAGCTGTAAAGCCTCAGGTTTTGCTTTTCAATTTGTAAAATGGGCACAATAGTGCATATTCAGATGCGTTGGGGGTAGAGTGAGATATTACTGATATATAGAGAGAGTGCATAATTTGTGCATATACACATAAAGCACTTAAAAATGCCAGGCATGGAACTGGCACTCAAAAACTGTTGGGTTTTATTCTTCTGTTCTATATGTTTGGCATATAGTATTTCACATAACTTTCTTTCCCCTTCCTTTCCAATATCCCTTAGTCTAGACCAAGGTTAGTCAAACTTTTTTTGTACAGAACTAAAAGTAAATGTTTTTGGCTTTGTGCACCATCCTCCACTCTGTGGCTACTACTGTACCCTGCTATTGTTGCAGAAAAACCCAAGATGACATGTAAACAAATGCATGGCTACGTTTCATAAATGTTATTTATAAAAACAGGTGGCCTGGATTTCACTACAGGTCACAGATTTCCAACTCTGACCTGGGCTGGCTTTGGAACTTTACAGAACTGGGTTCAAGCTTCTCTGAGCCTCGGTGTCCTCATCTATTAAATAGGAATCATGATAGTACCTTCCTCATAAGTTGTTGGATGATTAAATGAGATAAAGCATGTAAAGCCCTCGGCACAGTTTTTGGCCTGTGATACGCATCTCGTAGATGGTATTATCCTCATCATCAACAGACTGGGCCTCAAGCTGTTTCATGATCGGCCCATATCCACCTTGCCTGCCCCAAGAATCTTTTCCAGACTCTGAGTTTCTTTCTCCCACTTTTCTAACACTGTTGGAATGTCAATTGTATTATTTGAGAATAAGTCATGCATGAATGTACCATATGCAAGTAATTATAGTTACTTATGTGGCTCTTCTGCTTCATCCACTAGACGGTGAGCTCCTTGAAGGCACAATCTGTGTCTCAGTCCCCCTCTTCATCCTGTTTCCTAGCACAGTGTCTGGCACACACTAAGCGCCCAAGGCAGGGAGATGGTGGCAATGGTGCTACAGTAATGGTGACAGCAGTTGTGATAATGGTGGTGGTGATGGAGGCAGTGGTAATCATGGTGGGGGGGGCGATCTTGGCTGTTAATTTCTTTTCAAAGAGCAGTCATTTGGAATTCTCTTCTCAGTAAGAGCCAAGAAGTGTAAATAGAGCAAACAAGTCTTTCTGGCAGAGAGAGAGGATCTGCTGGAAGGTCAGACAACCACAACAAGACCAAAATTATACATGGCTCTTCCCAGAGCAGCATGAAAAGAAAAAGAAAAAACAAAACAAAACTCACATGATTGGAAGTCAGGAGACCCGAGCACTAGGAAAGAATCCATCTGTAGAGTATTTTACAGTCCTCGAATTACTAGCAAAGGGTGTCTTCATTTTTTTCTATGTGAGAGCCCTGTGGTGAAAGTTATGAGTACCCACTTTACAGATGAGGAAACTGACTCTCAGAGAGATGAAAGGCATTGCTGAGGCCAGAAGCCGCGCCTAACTACTTCAAATTCAGAACTGGCTTTGTGACTGAGAGCAAACCATTCTTCATCTTTAGGTCTTACTTGTACTATTTTCAGAATAAAAAGGTTGGTCTGTAAAATAAACAGGATATGATTTTAATATCCCCTTCTACTCATGAGTGCTGTGTCACTGCAATAAAGTACAAGATATGAATACCTTCCTCTTCCTAATATTAATTTAAGGAATAAAACTGTTACTATCTCTGGATGGGAAATAAATGGCAGGTCACAGGATGACTCTTCTAGCCTCAAAATATTTCCCTTATTTTCAGGGTAAAAGGTCTGACCTATCACAGCACTAAGAGGTAGGGAGTAGCGGAGGGATAAAGTGAACCCAGAATTCTCATGGTTCAGATAAAGAAACAAAGACCAAAGCAGTAGACACATTTGTGTCCAATGTCATGTAAGAATCAAAGACAGAGCCTAGTTCAGATTCCAGGTGTCCCAATTCGCTAGTTCTTCCAAAGAGAACTCCCAACCCCAACATGGATAGAGACAGATATTATATGCCTGCTCTATAAATAAGTAAAAGTAAGGTCACCCAGTAGTCAATAGCAGAGATGAATTTCCAATTCAGCTCTGTCTGGCTGTTCACCATGACACTATCCTGTCTCCCCTACTTAGAGCCACCTCTTCTTCTTCACCCAAAGGCTAAATTAATAGCCACACAAAGTCTTGTACATTAAGCACTAGTTGTGCTATAGCTTTGGGCTATATGGGGTCATTTAACAGGTGGAGGAGGAGGTTTATGTATTAATCAAACTGTCCGTCATAAAGAATTTTTTCCTGCTTTCCTTGATCTTTAAATCATAGCATGACATGTAATGAAGGGCTCCTTTCCAACTGAGGCACAAAGCATCATCCTTTTGCATGCATTTATGGAGATGGACCCAAGGAGATCCCAACTGTTAAAGGAGCTAGGGTCTCATGGTCCCCAGGGCTAGCCAGAGCACATGTTAACCCTGGTCCCGAATTGCAGGCCAGAACTGCCTCGGAGACTTCAGGCAAGTCACACCCCGCCTTTGACATTTCCTGACCGTGCCATACAATGGGACTCAAGTTGACTGAGCACCTCAAATAACTCAAGGAGTCAGGAGTCCTTACATAGAAGAATGGTTCCATTCTGTATCGGGAGGTCTGTAGGAGAAGGAAATCCTTTTACTCATGTGTAACTCCACCTATGGTATCCCTTACCAACAGAATATGAACTCCAAGATGTTTATAAAGTTAGAAAATGTTCCTATAATCCCTCCATTCATGATCTGCCCTTTGGGGTTAACCAGTGACCTTTCCCATGCAAAAACACAGACCTTACTCTAAAATGTCATGTCCCTAGCACTTTGGGCACTACAAAGTTACCAAGTACTACTTAGAAGAGGAAGTACCAAAGGGATCATAAAAAAAAGAAGGGTCAGTTTAGATGAATATCATTTTTATCATCATCACAGAAAACGTTTGTCCATCACATGCTATGTGCCAGGTACTATGCATTCATTATCCCATTTGATCTCCACAAGGACCTCATTTTACAGAGGTGGGAACTGAGGTTTGGAGAAATCACTCAGCATCACACAGTGAACAGGAGATTGAAGCAGGATTCTAAGCAGAGCACAGAGCCTGAGCTACCTGCTTCCACTTAGAAAAAGTCTCTTGCAGGAAACTCAGAAAGTAACTCACTCAGCCTCTCTGCCTTCTCAGGTAGGAAAAGAAAAAAGCCACAGAGGAAACAAGGACTTGCCCCAACCTTGCTGTGTCTCAGTGTCAGAGCCCAGGCCAAGATTCTTTTCTGTTTTATCCATGTGTCCTCTACCCCTGGCTGCAGAAAAAAACCAAAGAGATGGAGGAGCCATGGGAGAAGGAGTGACGGGGTCTGGGAAGGAGGTAGAAAACAAACAATGATCCTAAGGACAGTGGCCGCCTTCTCATCACACCAGCCTCACTCGGTGGCCATATTCCCCTCCTCCGCATCATCTCCACACCTACAGTTGGCCTGTCCTACCTTAGCCTTGCTCTACTGGAAAAGCCTAACGTACCACAGTCCCTAGGCTGTCATGCACCTTTAAAAGGACCTACCGTTGGGGTTTGGGGCCAGGGAGTAGAAACTGGAGCCTCAAGGAAGCCAGCTCATCAGCCAGCTCCAACGTTTCCGAGTGGGGATGACCAAGAGGAGGACAGCGTGCAGCCAAGAAGATGGCACCCCTGCCTGTCCACCTGCCCAAACTCTTCTCTGGCTCCCCACCGCCAGGGCCGAACTCCTCACCCCCACAGCCTCTGCAGCTCTGCCTCGCCTGGCCCTGCCGAGTGGTCCTCAACACTGCTCATGGAGCGGCCCCTTAGCCTCGGCCCCTGCCACACGGGTTCTCAGTTTTTCAGGGAAGTGGGCCATGCCTGTTCATTCTTCAGGCCTTTGCAGGAGTTGGGTCTTCAACCTTGCTTGTGCTCAGGCTCCTCCCCCTTCCCCAAACCTAGTCCTCCACATTCACTTTATGTACCTGATCGCCCAAAACTCAGTTTAAATGTCACTTCCTCAAGGAAACCTTCCCTTACTCCACGAGACATCCTATCACACACTTTCAGCCCACTGGCCTGGTCTTCTCTTGGTACTTTGCAGTCTGTCTTGACTTGTGTGATTGTTTCATTATACCTGTCTCATCCACAAGTCTATAAACTCCATGAAGATAAAGACCAGTCGACTCATTGTACGCTTCACTTCTCAGGCCACGACACAGTACCTGGCATATAGTAAGTACTCAAAAATACTGAACGAATGAATGAATGACTAGTGCTCTAAGAACTCCAAATCTCCTGTAAGGAGAACAGTGACATCTAGTGACTGTGTTCACACTGGGGCTTCCCTGATGACATCCCACCAACTGGCCTTGAAAACATCTCACTGGATTTCTGAAGAAATGGATATTTTGATCATGCCGAGGAAGCTGGCCCAGAATCCAGACATGGGGGAATCTGACTCCTACGCACAGAGGAAAAGAACCACCACTCTTCTTGCTGCCATATGTGCCAAGAACACATCACAAAAGTCCTGTGACTTTGCTAGGCTGGTGCCATATTACAGATGAGAGGAGTGTGGCCCAGAAAGGCAGCACTGGGCCAAGATTATGAAGCAGTAAATGAGGATTTTCATTTACCTCCCCCACCAAGTCCTGGAGAGCTCGGCCCCGTGCAGCTAACCGTGCTGCTTCGCTCATCCACACTAACATAACGCTGGTCAGACCATCTTTGGTGTTCACTGGAAGTTTCAACAGCCTCCTCACCGTCTCCCTCTTTCCACACTTGCATTTTGACACTCAGCTCTCACCCTGAAGCCAAGAGGGGCGGAGATATATACATATTTGACTTTTTGTTGTAGTTAGTGTGGGGACCTCTGACACACAGAATTAGATTATCCATGAGGCTTAGCTCATGACTCAAGCTCATTATTGCACCATGCATGCATGGTTAGGCTTTATGCATTCATCTACTTTGTGCTCATTAATTAGCTAGTTTTAATACTAAAAAAACAAAAAACAAAAAACAAAAAACCTCCCACAAATCCACCACCCAAAATGCCAGGTAGGAACATGATATCTCCATGTAATGAGGTCTCCCTCATGCCATTGCACCACCTCCCCGACTCGAGACTGCCATTATCCTGAATCCTATGTTAACCATTTCCTTGATTCCCTTTTTAAATAGTTTATAGCACTTGTATTCATTCAGAAAATGTAGTTTATTTGGCGTATATCTGTTTTAGTTTAAAACAGGGGAAAGGGTGTCATGGTATATAAAATATATCTTTGGGACTTATATTCTTCATTTAATATTCTGTTCACTCATCTCATATTGAGCGACACTACAGCTCATTCATTTTGTCTGTTGTAGAGTAGCCCACTATATGCACATTCCGTTGCACGCTTATTTAACTGCTCTCCTACTGACAGTCATCTGGGTTGTTTCCAGAGGGCTCCTTCCGCTGCACGAATCTAACCCTACTGAATCCTTCCTGCACATCCTAAGCATCTCACTCCCCTTCAGACAGGATCCAAATTCTGTGGGCTAGTTTACAATAACCTGTATGATCAGGCTCCTTCTGACCTCTCTGGCCTCATCTCTGCTTTCCTTCTATCTCTTGATCTTAGCCATGGGATGCCTTCCAGGCTTTGTACAGATCATGTTCTTTTCTGCTTCTGGTCATCTACCCGAGACATCCCCCATGTCCTTACTCTCATTCCCTCTCTGTCCTCTGTGGAGCCCTACCTGACCACTTACCACCCTCTAGCACTTAGTCCAATAGAATACTATGGCAGGAGTGCATAATCCATGGCACCTTGTTGGTATTGGTCAGTCAGGGATCTATCAGACTATCTTCTTTGGAGCCCAGGGCTATCAGGGAGTTGCTGCAGAGGGAAGACTGGGGACAAAGTAGAGAAGCTTTATCCACCTTCCTCTCCCTAACTGAAGGAGTGATGTTGCTATTCTTGGCTTCATGGATTGGGATTCCTGAAAGACTTCATTTAGAAAAAGTGTTCCACGAATACAATATTGCAAACCAGTGAACAAATCATTTATATGGTCTCTTCAAGCCCAGGCATGCTGTCATGGGATATGAAAGATGCAGGAAAAGGAAAAAGAGGAGATATAATTTCACAATTAAACACATAGGCTCCGAAGCAGACCAACTTTGAGCAAATCAATAAATATCTTTGAGGTTCCCTCACTTGTAAAGTGGATATGACATCAGGATGAACCATATGGAATTACCTTATTTTTTTTTTAAAAAAATATTTATTTGAGAGAGAGTGAGCAAGCAAGCACGCGCAGAAGGATGGGGCAGAGAGAAACTTTAGCAGGCTCCTTGCTGAGCTGGGAGCCCAACATGGGGTTCCATCTCATGAACCCAAGATTATGACCTGAGCCTAAACCAAGAGTTGAATGCTTAACCATCTGCGCCACCCAAGGGCCCCAGAAATTTTCATTTTTATAAATTAAAAAAATGATCAAATGTTGACAGTTTCATATAAATCAAACCAATATTTATACATAAATCAGATCTGGACGGAAGATTACATGAGATAATCCAAGTAGAATATTAAGGCAGAGACCGTTAGGTTTTCAACAAGCCCATATATCTTCTTCCCCAGACCATTAGGTAGGATATATTTCATATTTCCCTGTTTTTGCTTGCAGACAGGTGTGCCCAATGACTGAGTTCTACCCAGTGGAAGGGAGCTGAAATGAAATTTGTCACTTTCAGGCTTGCCCCACGTAAACTGCTCACGTGTGATCCTCCATGTTCGTTCTCCTTCAACAGCAACTATGGAAGCATCAGGTTGACGAGGGCACAAGACAGAATAAGGTGGGTCTCTGGACCCCTTCTCAGGGTGAAGAGACTCTGAGACTATTTTTTGGGACTATTATTTGGGACTCTGCACAAACAAGAAATAACTTCTATTATATTAAGCCACTGAGATTAGAGGATTTATTGGTTATAGCAGCTATACATGTACTTAAAACATGGTAAGGAATCAATAAACACCAACCATCACCATGATGATGATGAAAGACAATCCCAATGGACAAAGGGCCCACCAGGGTGAGAGGGAGGAAGATTGGTACTGAGATGTGACTCAGCGGCTGTGTCAGGGGAACTCACCTCCTTGGTACCATTGTCTTGGATGAGGGTATAAAGTGGTACCACACGATTGATTTCCAGCAGCACTGGTGTGGGGCTCAGCTGCTCTTTGCCCGGTCGGCGGCAAAGGTGGCAGGTAGATGGACAACGGCCTTTCTCCTCACAGCGGATCTCCACGCCTGTGATGAGCTGGTCATCCGACAGCATCTGGGCCGTCAGCAGCCCTGAGAGGTAGGTGATGAAGGGCATGGACTTGAGCTCCTTCTTGCTGCCCAGCTCTGTGGTCTCTAGAGAGAGAGAAAAGAATTCAATATTGTTCAAAAGGTCAGACTCTTGAACCCATAGGGTCCCATGTGCTAAGGAGGTGGTATCCCCTGGAAAAGCAAAGAGATGATAGAGTGGTTTGCTCATAATGCCTTGGAAAGAGCACTGCCCCAATGACTCAGATGTCAGAATGGTGTCTTGTTTTACATATTGTTTATTCATATTAAACAGCCTCTTATTTACTCCCTCTGGGCCTCACTTTTTCCATATTTAAAGTTGATTGGTTAGACAAGAGGATTCTCCAAGGGCCCTGCAAGATGTAAATATTCAAAGATACTTTCCTAACAAGAAATTCCTATCCACTGTCAATTTACACAAATTCTACATTTCTTTTGAAAGCTTGCTCCAGTCCTATATTTTCCATGAAGCTTCATGTCATGTAGGAAACATGAGCTGAAGTCAACTCAATTTCCACGTAAATCCCAATTCTGCTTGATAGTAATAGCAAGGTACCTTGGGAAGGTGTCTTCATACCCCAAAGCCTGTGAGGATTAATTCCCTAAAATGGGGTTATAATACTAACTAAAACAGTAACGAGTGGTAAATGAGACAGAAGGAGGTGGACCCATCTAGAAAAGAAGTGATTTCCCCTTTCTGTCTGTGTTCATCTGTCTATTGTTCAAATTTCTTTTTCTGCCTAGCCTTTCTTCTCTGGGTAAGTATTTCAGAAGACATCATCTTGTTAAGCTCATTTTTTCATCCCATTTTCTGCTGACCTCTCCAATCATATGATCGACTCCTGGAGATGGGACCATGTCTCCCCCTCCTGCTTCCCTCCCCCCCGCCCCACCCCGCTTCAATGTTTAGCATAGTCCTAGGGACGTACTTGCGACTTGATCAAAGGGAGATTATAGAACTCCGAATGACTAGAATGACATTTATGATCTAGTCTAGAGGTTCTGAAATCCTTCTGAGGAACTCTATGGATCCCAGGCAGCATCTCAACAGATGATTGCGGAGGGCAAGAGGAAAACTGGGTAGCTGGAACCCTAAACCCATATCTCAGCTTCAGATAGAGCAGTTCCACTTGTATCTGTTTTATTAACTGAACTTCTGGGTAAGACTTTGTAAGAAGAGAGTGGCGTATGGCTATATCAAGAAACTTGAAAAAGCAAAGGGATCTGTACAACCCAGGAGTTCCATTTACATCACAGACTATTTGAATGGTGTTCTCAAACTTGTGCAATGCATAATCCAAGTGGCAAAACAGGGGGGCCCTTCAACAAGGGGCAGAACTTGGTCTAGACGGCAGCTTCCTCAAAGCCTGGTAAAGTTAAGGCACGCGCCTGCCTCAGTGGATACGGGGGTCCTGGGCCCCCAGGCCTGAGAGGAAAAAGTAGGGCTATCTCCTGTTCTAGCTCTCAGCTTGCAGTGACATGCAGCTGATCTGGAAATGGGCTTGCCAATTAGAAATACAAATAAATGCAGCCTTCATTCATTACTCTCTGGGCCCTCGGGCCTGGGATCTGGGCTCCACCTCTTCTGTCTGGCTGTCAGCAAATGCTTATGAGCATCAGATCAAAGGCTCTGAGGGAGGAAGACAAGACAAATTCCAGCTAGCCAGTCCTCCAGAGGGATTAAAGAAGGGTAGTTACTAAGACAGACAAAACAGAGCTGTGAGGAAGGCATCTCAGCAGCTGGGCAGGCAGAGACAGTCTTATACACAGACAAGTTGAAAGAAGAAGATGATGATGACTTTTGGAAGGGCAGGCTGGAGGAATAGTTTCGGAGAAGGGTGACTTCAAACTTGGGAGAGAATGACCATGGAGGGGAGAAGGTCAGAGGGCAGTCAGAGCTGCAAGGACATTGAGGGGGTAGTTAACTCGCACTCTGACCCAGAGGCCAAAAAATGAAGGGGTCCATGAATCAAATCCGGCCCTCTGCCTTTCTTGTTAAATAAAGTTTTATTGGAACACGGGCACCTTCATTCATTTATGTATTGTGTATGACTACAATGGCACAATTGAGTAGTTGCAACAAAGATGCTATGGCCCACAAAGCCTAAAATATTTGCTTTCTGATCCTTTAAGGAATAAGTTTGGGGACCTCTGCTCCAGTCCTAGGTTATAGTTGGAGAAACTGAGTCTCAGAAGGAGAATCTATCTTTGGTCACACAGGAATGTGGCAATATAATGGATTATAGTAAAAACACTGGAATCAATTAGGCCACCGATACACCTAAATTGTGAATCTCCAATGAGAAAAAATAGAGTGGGGCATCTTTTCTCCATAAAACATTTTTCAAAAGCTATTGAAGAAGCATACCTTTGTAAATGCTAATCTGATGTAACCTTCCCATTTTAAGCAAGGGGAAACTGTGTCCCAAAGACTTTCCAAGGTCATATGGTGAGTTAGTGTTCCTTTCAGCACATGATCCGTCTCTTCTGTTCACCAGTTTATCACTTAAACTACTATTTTAATCTCCTATGTTAAAACATAGATGGCCTACCCCTCACAGCATCTTGCCATATGCACATAATTTAATTGGGAATGAAATGTGGTGCTGGGAGTAAAAATCCCCTTGATCAAACAAACATTCATAGTCACTGGGTTAAAGATATAACTATCCGTTTAACAACAAAACAAGCTATACATCTTTGCTGGTCTGTTTTTTCCCAATAAATCTTATTTTTTTTCAATCTGTCAATTCAATTGGTGAGTTAAAAGCCCATAGTCTAGGCTGACAACTGCCTTGCAGTAGTAATCTAGAACTCATAGCTGAACTTAAGGGCTGGTTTTGCAAAAGGAGGACACTTGAGAGTCACCTGGTCTAACCCCATTGCTCAACTGATGAAGACCCTGAGACCTAAACAAAGAAAGAGATTTATGTCTCTTTTCCATGCACATTTAAAAACAATGATTCTTTTTGTAAAGACCGTATCGTGCTTAAATTATGATCTAGATGAGAGTTACAACAGGGAAGACCGTTAACCATTCCATTAATTATGCCTCTGTAGACATCACAATTGTGAAAGCTAATTATTTTTGATCCAACCTCACTCTGTGGCTAAAGTCATCTTTAGTTCAAGTGCCAGTTCTTCAGAAAAGGCTTCCCTGAACTCCATCCCCATGCCAGTAATCTACATAGGTAGGGCTTCACATTAAAGACTCTCATAGCATCCTGTTCTATCCATCGTCTCTCAATGTCTTCAGACTGTAAACTCCATGAGGACAAACACAGTACTAGTTTTGCCGATGCCCATATCCACTTTACATAGAACCTGGAACACTTTAGGTTTTCACTAATACTTTCAATAAATATTTATTGGATATATATTTATAGACCCTGATCACTGAGCTATCTTATCAGAGCATTGATAAGTCAAAGAGCCACGATCTGTGAATTTCAAGACTGACAATTAATTGATGGCTTGTAATCAAGTGACGACCTCTTCCCAAAGTAAAATTAGCTTTCTCAATGGGAAGGTTTACAGATGAATAGCTGATCAATTTGCCAGTTGTTCTGACCTCCTCTGGGTTTTCACATAGGCCCTTGCCATTGAGGGGATGGGAGAGTTCAGTTAAAACAGGCTGTCTTTAACAGGCAAGGATAAAGAGCATTTTTGAAGAGACTTATCCTCTGTTCACATTTCCCATCCCTCTGAACAATGCTTCCAAAATAGGATCATGTCTGGTTTTAAGCCCAATTCAGTTCCAATGACACTACAACCCATTCATTTGAGAATCTGCCAACTGAACTCTCTTTTTTCTCCTCCCAAATTCCTGCTGGGTATTATTTTGTTGCCACCAAAAAAAAAAAAAGCAGCAGCTTCAGTTGAAGTGACAACTCCTTGTTGGGAGGGCAGCCAGGGCGTTTCGGCAGGAGGTGATGGCACTGCTTGCCCTCATCCAGAAAACAAAACAAAGGCAGCAGACTAAGGGCTCCTGGGAGAGCCAAAGCTGTGCGAATGTTTGTTCAATATTCGGCAACAGCGCAGGGCGCTGCCTCCCAAGTCAGACAGGCTTGCCTTGGCAATAGGCTTGCACTTGAAGCATTTAAAGGCTCCACAGGGACCAGAGGGGCTCAAATTAGAAACGTGAAGGGTGGGGGAAAGAGGGTGAGACTTTTATATCATAAAGAATGGCCTTTATTACAGCAATGGCCTCCCAGGAATTGCTGAAATGGGATCATTTCTTAGGCGGAGTTACTGTCTCCTGTTGGAGGAAAGCAATTGCTCTGAGGCCTGACTCAAGGACCCACACAAATGTCCTTAACAAAGGGAAAGGAGCCAGCTGAGAGGCCATCGGCGAGGTCTGTGCTTGTGCACGGTGCAATCCAAACTTCCCAGCCTGACGGTCAAGGTCCTGCATCGTCAGTGTGCCCTTCATAAGTCATGGCACCCACCTGACTGAATGAGTTCTTGTGAGGATCAAATAAGGTGCCTGGCAAAGGTTAGGCACTCAATCCACATTAGTTGTTGCTGTTGCTGCTGCTGTGGTTGTTATAATTCTTCATCCTGCTGTTGTAACAGGATGTTACAATTGAAATTTCCATTGATACAACAAGATAGAATAGAAATGAAATCCCCAAACCAAGCCCCAATATGCAGGACTCACAAAGCAGATGAACCCTAACTGGTTTCATAACTCCAGAAACCTCAGCCAGAACAAGGAAATAAAACAAGGTCACAGAATAGGCAGGAGGGATTTAGGAGAGATTTGTTGGAGACAGGCAGTTAGTTCATGTTTAGAGTTTCCAGCGCCCCAGGTGAGACATGTAGAGCCTGCTACCTTCTAATCCCGTCCTGTAAGAAGGAGCCTCAAGAGTGCCTCTTGGAGAACGTGCTGTGTGTTCCCCACAGCTGGGAACAGAGTGGACCAGGGTCCTAGTCCATCTGCAAGAACTCGAGGGGCCTGTGGCAGCAGGACAAGACAGGGTGCACAGTGTGAAAAATGCTCAAGTCTTTCCCCCATAACCGGTAGGAGCCACACAGGAGAAAGAGGGGCCTAGAATTCTTCTAAGTCCTACCCAAGAGGAATTCTAACAGAGATTGAGGGGTCCCCCTCTAGTGAAAATCCCTATGAGGTAGGCCACCAGAGAAACATAGGTGGAGGGGATCGGTAGCAGCCAGCATTACCCCAGGCCTTCGGGAAAGCACCTGAAAAAACCCTCAAGGGCAGGGCTAACTGTACGAACTGTCAAGAGCAGAGAACACAGAGACAGCTATAAGGGGACTAGGGCAAGGATGACCTTCCTAATCCTTACCACTCTTCCCTCCCTCTCCTTGGACCATGCAGGGAGAGGAGAAAGAAATGTGAGGTAGAAAAACAGAATGACGGCCAATCTTGCTCCAACCTCTTAATGCCCTCACCACCGGGAAGGGCAAGGAAACTTGATCTGTCAGCTCTAGAGATCTGATTAACATTCCTGTCTGGACATCCTAACTCCTGGCTGGAGACTGGGTTAGCAACTTAACCCGGTTTAGCAACTTAGAATGTTCACTGCTGTCTATTCCATGAAAGTGAAAACAGATTAGATGTACCCTGCTAAAATCGTCATTTAGGAACAGAGGAAGATTATCCCACTGGATACATTAAAAGGATTGTGGGAACAGACTCTCATGTATACTTTTGAACATACGTATACTCATCATGATTACTCTCAATCTGTATTATCAGATGAACCATTTACCTCATCATCATCATAGCATTCATCTCATTTTCAATTTTAATGGGCTAGTTCAGCTAGTATCTGTCTTCCCAACTAAACAAACTGTAAACTCCATTAAAGTGAGGCCCCTGCAGAAGACATGAACAGACATTTCTCCAAAGAAGACATCCAAATGGCCAACAGACACACGAGAAAGTGCTCAACATCACTCGGCATCAGGGAAAAACAAATCAAAGCCACAGTGAGATACTACCCCACACCAGTCAGAACAGCTAAAATTAACAAGTCAGGAAACGACAGATGTTGGCGAGGATGTGGAGAAAGGGGAACCCTCCTACACTGTTGGTGGTAATGCAAGCTGTTGCAGCCACTGGGGAAAACAGTTTGGAGGTTCCTCAAAAAGTTTAAAATAGAGCTACCCTACGACCCAGCAATCGCACTACTGGGTATTTACCCTAAAGATACAAAGGTACTGACCCTCAGGAGCACATGCACCCAAATGTTTATAGCAGCAATGTCCACAATAGCCAAACTATGGAAAAAGCCTATATGTCCATCAACAGATGAATGGATAAAGAAGATGTGGTGTGAATACACACACACACACACACACACACACACAATGGAATACGTAGGGTAGCTCTATTTTCAACTTTTTGGAATAAGTCAATCAGAGAAAGACAATTATCATATGATCTCTCTGATATGAGGAACTTGAGGGGCAGGGTGGGGGATCTTGGGGCTTAGGGAGGGAAAAATAATGAAACAAGATGGGATCAGAAAGGAGACAAACCATAAAACAAACTGAGGGTTACTGGGGGGTAGGAGGGTAGGGATAGGGTGGATGGGTTATGGACACTGGGGAGGGTTTGTGCTATGGTGAGTGCTGTGAAAGGTGTAAGCCTGATGATTCACAGCCCTGGACTCCTGGGGCAAATAATAAATAAAAAATAAAAATAAAAATAAAGTGAGGCCCATGCCTGTTTTAGTGATCATTTGCCTCCTAGCACAGAGTTCACTATCTGGTGTAGTGTAGATGGTTTGCAGGTAAATATATGAATTAAGGTATAGATGAACATGAGCCTCTTTCCCTTTAATTTTTTCCATTCCTGTAACACTTATGAGACTTCAAACTCACTCTCAATTTATCACTATAGCCTCAAAGGTAAATGGTCTTAACCTTACTTTATTGATATAGAAATGATAGCTTGTAGCACTAATTCTCACTCTTGCACAATGAGTAGTCTCTGTTGCAAACACTTGGGCTTTCTCTGTTCCTGCCACTCCCAGACAACACCTCCAGGCTCCCCCACCCCTTTCCATGGGCTAAAGCATTGCAGGAGTAAAAGGCATTTTAAAGGTCAAATAGTCAGAAATCCCATCGAATGTTTCATTCACCACCAAATCATCTCTAACTTCTTTTTGGAAACTTCTAATGATGTAAAACTTACTATGCTTTTAGGCCTCCACTTCCATTATGGGACAGCTCCATTAAGTCTCAGCAGCTGCCCATCCAGAAACTGCATTTCTCCTCCTAAGCTTCAGACCCAGACTCAGAGTTATGCACTTTATGTTATTTGGACCCTCTATCTGAGATACTCAAGCCTGCCCCCTACAGGCAGGCCATGCTAAGATTAATCAACTAACTAGGTGGATGAACTCCTGATCCCAGGAAAAGTGGGACATTCTCAAGTGGCTTCTGATAAGGTTTACGCGACTCAGTATGGATAAGAGTGTGTGTGTGGGTGCATGCGGGCACATGTGCAGGCATATTTAAGGAACGGAAGGGAAGGCAACAGTGGAGACTCTAAAAAGAAGACAGGTCTACAAACTGCCAAATCCTAGGACAACCGATCTCGAGATCTAACCTAATTCACAGCTTCTTCCCCAAATACAAGTTAATAAGCCCAATAAGCCCAATGGCAGAAGGGCGACTATAATATAGTGACTTGCCTGGGTTTGAATTTCACCTCTTCCATTGCCAGGAGGTGGGTGACCTTGGCCAAGTCACTTAACCTCTTCTCATCTGTAAAATGTTAATAATGTTAGTATCTAATTCTTGAAATATTTGGAGGATCAATGAGAAACAGAGCCAATGAGGAATTTACAAATTCTAGGGTGTCCAGAGTATCATCAGAATCATTTGTTCTACTCTATGGCCAACTTATCTTCGACAAACTAGGAAAGAATATCCAATGGAAAAAGGATGGTCTCTTCAATAAATGGTGCCAGAAAAATCAGACAGGCACATGAGGAAGCATGAAACCGGACCATTTTCTTACACCATACACAAAGATTAAACTCAAAATGGATGAAAGACCTCAATGTGAGACAAGAATCCATCAAAATCCTTGAGGAGAACATAAGCAACAATCTCTTCGACCTTGGCCACAGCAACTTCTTGCTAGACAAGTCTCCAAAGGCAAGGGGGAAAAAAAAAAAGTAAAAATGAACTATTGGGACTTCATCAAGATAAAAAGCTTCTGCAGAGAAAACAGTCAATATAACTAAAAGGCAACCTATGGAATGGGAGAAGACATTCACAAATGACATATCTAATAAAGGGCTAGTATCTAAGATCTATAAAGAACTTACCAAACTCAACAATCCAAAAAACAAATAATCCAGTCAAGAAATGGGCAGAAGACATGAACAGACACTTCTCCAAAGAAGACACACAAATGCCCAAAAGACATGAAAAAATGCTCCACTTCACTTGGCATCAGGGAAATGCAAATCAAAATCACAATGAGATACCGCTACACAACAGTCAGAATGGCTAAAATTAACAAGACAGGAAACAACAAGGATGGGAGGCAAGGATGGCAAGGATGAGGAGGAAGGGAAACCCTCTGACACTGTTGGTGAGAACGCAAGCTGGTACGGCCACTCCGGAAAACAGTATGGAGGCTCCTCAAGATGTTAAAAATAGAGCGTCCCTATGACCCGGCAGTTGTACTACTAGGTATTTACCCCAAAGATACAAATGAAGTGATCCAAAGGGGCAACTGCACCCCAATGTTCATAGCACCAATGTCGACAATAGCCAAACTATGGAAAGAGCCCAGATGTCCATCAACAGATGAATGGATAAAAAAGATGTGGTACATATATGTGTGTGTGTGTGTGTATTATATACAATGGAATATTGCTCAGACTTCGGAAAGACTGGATTCTTACCATTTACATCAATATGGACAAACTGGAGGATATTATGCTGAGCAAAACAGGTCAATAAGAAAAAGACAATTATCACATGGTTTCACTCATATGTGGAATATAAGAAATAGGTCAGAGGACCGAAGGGGAAGGGAAGGAAAACAGAATGGGAAATCATCAGAGAGGGAGAAAAGCCATGAGAGACTCTTCACTTTAGGACACAAACTGAGGGTTGTAGAAGGGGAGGTGGATGGGGGGATGGGGTAATTGGGGCCCTGTGTGGGCATTAAAGAGGGCAAACGATATGATGAGCACTGGGTGTTATATGCAACTGATAATTTATTGAACACTACATCTGAAACTAATGATGAGCTATAAGTTGGCTAACTGAATGTAAATAAAAAAGAATTGTCTGTTCTAGCCCTTGATCTTCACCTCAGCACTATTCAGTTCTGACGCAAGTCTGGATCGGTAAATCTACCCTTGCTACCTGCTGGTGATTTAACCACACTGTCAGGAATTTCTCTTCAAACTACCCACTTCCTACCTAGTGGAACACAGAAGACCAAGGTAGACAGTTCAGTAGACAAAGGCAGAACTGAACACTTAAGTCCAGAGCTACTAAGTTAAGACTACCTGATTTAGGATCCGTCTGGGCAAGTCACTACCTCTCCAACCCTGGTTTCCTCATTTGTAAAACAGGGACACTTAATTCCTCATGGAACTGCTCAGAGTGGCAGAGAAGAGATGCAGCCCTGGCCGGTTTGCACCTATGATCTCATACGTTCTTGCTATCAAGCTACAAAATAGGGATCACTGCCCCCTTTTACAGATGAGGAGACTGAGGCTCAGAGTGACATAGTATAACCTTACAAGTGACCGTATAACCTTACCTATTTCACGTGAAAGCAGCCAAATCTCTGAGGAAGCAGTTAGATACTCAGAAAGTCATAGTCTCTGCACGGCAGGGACAGGGATCCTTGGGTACTGCTCAGTACCCCCGTAGTAGTGGCCGACGTCGTTTGTTTGCTTGTGAATCAGAATTCTCTAGATGATTTTTTTTTCAAGTACTAAAATATCCGTATGGCTCTGCTGTGTTATTTGTCCTAAAGAAAGTAAGGGGCCGAGTGAAGAATCCCAGTACAGCAGATTCACAGGGACCCAGAAGTGGGCCTTCCCACAGACTAAGGCATATCCCCGCCCGTCCTCCCCCTCCCAGACTTTTATCTTCTTGATGTTAAGGGAATAGTCAGCACTGAAGCTTATCATTTATCCCTGTCTATAGGGAGATAAGGTGGGCTGCGAACAGTAATGGGAAACTGGAAGGGGAAAAAAAAAAAAAAAAAGCCATGTGTGAGCTCCTGCTGCCCTCTAGTGCCTGCTGAAGATGATTGCTCTTGGGAAAAATTTTGTGCTTCCATGCCAAAGAATGATTACTGTGTGCGAAGTAACTTTCTAAGCTCGGAGGACAGCGGGCAGGACAGTAAAGGCTTGGCTACGATACAAGGAAGCCTAGTGTAATGACTATGAGAGTTATGAACAAGCATTTGCTAAGAAGGCCTATTCAGTGCCAGGTTAGGAGCCAGGCACTGGTGGGGGGCCAGAGGGGTGAGATTATGAACAATGATTTGTTCCAATCCTAGTGGTACCCAAGTATAGAGATTTGATTGAGTGTATTGGCTAGGAAGGAAAACCGCTCCTAGAAGGGAGAAACCGGAGATAAGACAGAGAGAAAAGATAATCAATGGAGCAGGATCCTATAGGAACTAGGAAGAAATGAAGTCCCAGGTAACATTGGAAAGGATGTGGTCTGAATGTAAGACAAATCTAAGTTGGAATTTTATCAAGAGTCCAAGGACTCTGGGTATAGCTATGCAAGTTGTATGCTACACAACAGAGATGAGGCAAGGTGGTGAGTGGGGACTGAATCCAGCCTCGCCCCACTAACGATGCCTGTACCCACACGATTGAATCCAAGTGGAGGAGCACGATTTCCTAATTTACACAAAAGCTAACTTAGGGGCTAGCCAAGGCCCTGCATATAACCATGAACAAGCTCTCAGAGCCTCTGCCCTATTATGGGCAAAGTAAGGTTAGTATCACCGGTACTAATACAAAGTTCTTAGAATTTGAGGTAATGTATGCCCATGCCACCCAAGAAATGTCAGTTCTTACTGTATTTAAAAAACCTAGTTTTATTTTTTATTTTTTTTAAGATTTTATTTATTTATTTGACAGAGAGAGAGATTACAAGTAGGCAGAGAGGCAGGCAGAGAGAGAAGAGGAAGCAGGCTCCCCACTGAGCAGAGAGCCCGATGCAGGGCTCGATTCCAGGATCCTGAGATCATGACCTGAGCCAAAGGCAGAGGCTTTAACCCACTGAGCCACCCAGGCCCCCCCTTACTTTTTAGAGAGAGAGAGACTGAGAGAAAGAGAGGGAGCAGGGGGATGGAGGTAGAGAGTAAGAGAGAACCCCAAGCAGAGTCCAAGCCCAGTATGGAGCCCAACACGAGGTTCAGTCTCAACACTGATATCATGACCTGAGCCAAAATCAAGAGTCGGACACTTAACCAACTGAGCTACCCAGGTGCTCCAACCTAGTTTTATTTTTAAGACATGGTGGGATAAATCCTTGAAAAAGGGAAAAGGTGGAAAGGAAATTCATGTTTCCTGGGCTTTCACTCTTCTTTGTCAAGCACAAGACATTATGAATCTCACTGGCTCCTCATAACAGTGCTTTGGACTAGGAGTATTATAACTTTTATAACCATATTTTACAAGTAAGAAAACAGAGGTTCTGAGAGGTGACAGACTGCAGCCAAAGCCCACTAGGTATTCAGGATGACTCCAAAGCCTGTTTTCTGTCCAATGGAGCACAGAAGCATTATTAATAGGAGGGCTGCCTTCATTTACTACGATCCCATTCTCCCTAAAACTCTGCTCAGAACTTGTCCCCTCAAGGAAGTATTCCAAGATTAGTTCTTCCTCAATTCCTTTCTCCTCCTTCCAGTAGCTTCTTAGGCTATGGGTGAAGGATGAAATGCTCAGAAGGAATCATTCCAGGACAGGGCTTAGAGAATTGGAGGTCTCTGGAATGTCAATAACCTGCTTCAGATGGAGATCCCAGATCATCCTGTCTGGGCATGACCTTGACACAGTAAAGCAAGCCAACTAGGCATGCCAGGCCACCCCGGGGCCAGTGGGAGGTTGCCAGATGTGAACATCAAGAAGGGTGTGACCCTGGGTGGGGTCAGTTGGAGGATTGGGTGTGAAGAGCCAAAAGAAAACAAATTTACACTTTCTGGTCACTTTCTAGGACACTCCAGTTTTGTCGTCATACTTCTAACTTTATTTCCACTGAAATCGTTAATACTCGGGTTAAAAGATCATCTTTAAAGATATTGACAGGCCATGCTTTTGAAGAACAGATTCAAGGTGAGTTACTTCTCCCATTAGCATCCTTCCACCCTGTAGCTGTGCTGCTAGGGGTAGGGAGAGGGACCGATGAGCATACCCATCAAAAATATAAAACAAAATACCAATAAAGGGCTAAGATCCATTAGGGACTCCCTGTCTTACTGCTGAGGAAATCAGTAAAATTAATATTAATAATAGCTATGATTTTACGGGAACATATTCCAGGTCAGATGTTCTGCTATTTGCTTTGCATACATTGTCTCCTGTGGTCTGTACCAGTCCTAACAACAGTGAGAGGTAGGTTTCCTTATTGTTATTTATTTTTTCATTCACTCATGCATGCTTGCATGCATTTATTTTAAGCAGCCCAACAGAGGGCTTGAACTCAAAACTCTGAGATCTGAACTCAAGAGTCCGATGTGTAACCCAGGCAGCCCCCTTACTACTTCTTAGAGCTCACAGAGGTGAAATCAGCAGTTGGGGTGAACTGGACATCATGCCATTCTGATCTGTTTTACTTCTGATCACTTTTCCACTATCTTAAGCTGCATCCAATCTGCTAAACTACTGGCAATTCATGGCTAGACAGTTATAGATTCTGAAACTTTAAAGTGCGATTTCTGTTACTTATGCTCATTACATCATACTGATTAGCAATAAGAATCTTAAAATAAGAATCAATGGACAATCGATAGGTAATTGTTTGAAAAACAATGGTGCATCCACAGAGTGGAGTCTATGTACTTAAAAAGGAATGAGGACGATCTTTATGTGTAATATGGAGTAATCACAAATATATTTCATTAAATGGAAAGAGCAAAGTGCAGAGCAGTGTTTATAGTGCTTTCTTTTCCACAAGAAAGGAATATGAATACATATACATATTATATAAATAGATTCCTATATAATATGTATATATCATCCTTATACAAATTAGATAGATAGACATAAGTTTTCACTAAGCCACACTGAAAAAAGAAAAGGTTAATCACAGAGGGAGCAAGGAAACAGGGTCAAGGAGACAAAGAAAGAAGCCAAAGTTTGTTGAGTGAATCCTTTTCATAAGTTTTAGTTTGGATTCACATAAACTATTATATAATGTTTTAAGTCAAAAAGACAAAAACAATCTGTGAATGATATGCAAACTGAAAAAAAAAAACTAGCTATATATCAATATGTTGGCACAACCACATAGAGAAAATAATGATTTTAAGTGGCTTTAAAATGCAGTATTTTGATTATAGACGTTTAGTGAGAAATATCCCAAAGGAAAAAAATGATCTGCAGATAAAGTAATGTAATGGATTTACTGCTAACTGTAATATTGGTATGGTTATTTTGAAACTATTACGTATATATTGTGGACTAGAGCAGGGAAGCCATTACCTTACCATCATTAGGAACTAACATCAGAAGTGTAAAAGGCAACTAACTACCTCAGGTATAAAGTCAAGGAAGGTGAGAAAAATTCTATACATGGAAATGTCAGTTGGAAATCATAAAAACTCATAATTCACTTTCATCTTTTAAAAAATAAACATTTCATAGTTCTCTCCACTGAAAAGACCCAGAAATAATGGCAACCTAATAGCAATAATATTCTTAATGCCTAGACTCTTGTTTTGAAATACCATTTCCCACTAAAAGAAACAAAAGATTCTTGGAAAAATTCCTTATTCCAACTCTGGAATAGGTATGGTACAAGCTGAGCCTGGGACATCTTGCAGTGCCAAAAAGAGAGATCTGCCAAAGACTAATGTGGTCATTTCAAAAGGACATAGAAGCCCATCTAGAAGGGCTCGCACTGGCCTAACACTGAATAAACTGAACATCAAAGAGAATAATGACTGCAATTGATTGAAATAGATCAAATAAATAAGTTTCGTGTAATTCACAATGTACTTCAAACCAAAACCAAAGCCAAACCCAAAACCAAAAAGCAAACAAAGCCTATTGATCACCATTGGGGATGGCCAGGAAACTAGGTCATTATCTGAAAATTGAGTTAATCAAGCTTTAATCCTATGACTTGGATTTCAGGGTAACTACCTTTTTCTTTAGGGCAATACTGTAGGCGGAAAGAAGGACAGAATTAGGAAACTGCCATTTTGCAAGCTCTAATAAAACAAGAGATCTAGACAGCTATCATCAATGAATCCTAGAGCCATTAGGAGAAAGGCTGATGGGAAAATGTCTAATCAGTAGATCAGACTTATACCACCTGACCTGCTGATCAATCCTAATATCACTGAAAGTAGTAAACCGGACAATTAAGTACCTTTGATATGATGCCAGAGGACACAGCATGGCCTGTATGTTCATTGGGTCCATGGATAAAATTCAAGGGTCTATGAACTTGTGCAGGGAAAAAAAAAATACATCTTTATTTTAAGTATCCTGTAAATGTAATTTAGCATTCCCTTAAATTATGAATGCAGGCAATGAACTAACTATAGTAGTGTACCACTTCCTGAGACTTTGACACAATCAAATTCACAGATATTTCTATCACACTGTAATTGCTATGAATATTTCTAAATACTTACATTCCATACTACTTAGCAATTATGTTACTAGATTCTCCACTGGATCTTGTCATTAATAAAGAAGCACATATATTACACTACAGATATGTTTTTTTAAATATTTTGATAACTATAACTTGATATAATTTCTTTCTTCTGTAGGCTCCATGAAGTCAAATTCATGAATTCAAAAACATTATTCTGATATAAGGGGGTCTACAGCCTTCATCATTCTACAAAACGGGTCCATGGGACAAAAAAAGTGATGAATCCCCAGGAGAAAAGAACAAATTAACACAAAGAGGGAGCCATTGGCCAAATATGCAAAGTAGACAATTGTAAAGAACAAATGAGTCAATGTCTTCAACAAATGGCATGGACAAAATTTTAGGTGTGACTACTACAGACTAAAGGAGACCTAGTAAAACATGTAGATATTTTGATCCTTATTTAAAAATACCTACTAAAAAAAGAAATCATATATATATATATACACACACACGCACACATACACACACGCACATACATACACACACACGTATATACACACACATATATATATACTGAAGCAATTAAGGACATTTGAGTGAATCGCTAGATATGATAACGATGCTAAGAGATTATGTTAAAAATAATTGCCTGTTAGAGATACATACGAGGTATTTAAAGGAGCAATGATAGGATATCTGGGATTTATTTTAACAGACTTCAGCCACACAAAGCAAATTGGGAGTGAGGGATAGCTGAAGCAAAATCAGCAAACTATTGACAATAATTATTGAAGGGTGATGGGCACACAGGGACCCACTATACCATTTTCTCTCCTTGCATGTGTACTTTTCTCAATAAAAAAACAGAGAAGAGAGGGCTGCCAGAGGATTACACAAAATCAGGAAGGCAGTTACTGCTGGGGAGTAGAATGAGGAGGAATTTTTCACATCGACAGTACGTACTGCTTTGATGCTTTCCTCTAAACGCATTTTCACTTGTATTATGTTTAAATTTTTTTAAATAGCAAGCAAATGTTCCTACTTTTGTAAAAATAAATTAAAATAATGGTTAGCAGTGACATGAGAAGAATATAAAAGGTAGAGATGGGGGAGGGGTTTGGGGAAAGGAGACCGTCTAGGGCTACCCAGTCTTACGGATACCAATGGATGAAGTGGGCAATGGTATGGTAGCCACCATAAAGAGAAAGGTGAATGAAATCCTTGAGCTGAGGTAACAGATAATCTGGAATGGGGACGAGATGTGGGACTTAGCAGAAATAAGGCCCATGGGAAATTTCCCAGCAACCCTCACCAAGCATTGTGTTGAGTTGAGCCTGATGACACTACACAGGGAATGCTCTTCAAATGCTACTAACATTTATCGAGCACCTACTCAGTGTTTGATTACTGCTGCTCTTTGACTCTATGCACTAGTTCAAACTATTAGAAAGTAGGTCTGGCCAATACACAGAAATGTGGATGATATTAAAATAAAGTTTCACAATTCTGAACCAGTTGTTTCTCTATCAGTTCCAGGAAATTAAAAAAAATAAATCCTCCCTGCACAAGAACACTTATCCAGCCTTATTTGTGATGGTTAAATGTTCAATAATGGGCTTGTCAACCTGAGAAAGTCTTATGTAAGCCAGTTTGACAACTATGAAGTCCAGAAAAAAAGTGATTTCAAACATTTTCCTGTATTAAATAAATAAAAAATTGATATTTATTAGAAAAACATTTGGGGGCACCTGGGTGGCTCAGTCGGTTAGCCATCTGCCTTCAGCTCAGGTTATGATCCCAGGGTCCTGGGATTGAGACCTGAGTCCTGCTCCCTGCTCAGTGGGGGGCCCACTTCTCCTTCTCTCTCTGCCTGCCACTCCCCCTACTTGTTCTTTCTGTCAAATAAATAAATAAGATCTTTCAAAAAAAAAAAAAAAAGAAAGGAAAAGATTTTTTGGATATCCAACTTGGTCATAAGTATGCATGAACAGATTAAAGGAAAACCTTGTAAATGTTTATATTTATATGAATATAACCAATATAATGGTTATATTAGGGTGACGGATAAAGTTGACTCTTTTTATATACTCTTTTATGCTGTAAATTTAAATCGAATTCAAACATCTATTGAACATGTACCAGGTACTGGGTGAAAGCCAGATTGAGAAATATACAGGTATTGAGTATGATATATGTAGATCAGAGTCAGAATTTCAGCAGAAAGACTAATAACAGACACACAGACAGACAGATGGTAGAAAGATACAAAAATAAGAGCTTGAAGGAGGGAGGAAAGGGAAGTGGGGAAGATGGAAGGCAAGTGGGAGGGATGTGCCTCTAAGAATGGCCTGGAATGATTTTATCTCCTGATATGCATGGCCTGTTATAATCTCTTCCACTTGAGTAACTTTCTTTTAACCAACAGAATATGGCAATAAGGGATGTCACTTCTGTGATTCGGTTTCAAAAGACTGTGACTTCTGTTTTCCTCAGACTCTCTCTTGCTTTGATGAAACAGGCTCTCATGGAGTGGTTCACGTGTCATGGAACTATTCAAAGTCTCCAGCCAAAAGGTAGAAAGAAAGTGAGGATGTCAGTCTAACAATCCCTGAAGAACTGAATCCTGTCATCAACTACATAAATGATCTTGGAAATGGGTCCTTTCCCCATCAAACCTTCAGATGGGACCACAGCCCCGACTGATAACCTCTCATAAGTCTTATGAGAGACTGTGAAGTAATGAATCTAGCTAAGCTGTGCTCAGATTCCTGACTCACATAGGCTGTGAAGTAAGAAATATGGGTTGTTCTGTTTCATGAACATAGGAAAAGGGAAGGAAGAATAAAATATGATGAAAACAGAGAGGGAAGCAAACCATAAGAGACTCTTAATCTCACAAAACAAACTGAGGGTTACTGGGGGGTAGGGGGGAAGGGATAGGGTGGATGGGTTATGGACACTGGGAAGGGTTTGTGCTATGGTGAATGCTGTGAAAGGTGTAAGCCTGATGATTCACAGACCTGTACCCCTGGGGCAAATAATAAAAAAAATTAAAAAAAAAGAGAGACTCTAGGAAACAAAGTGAGGGTTGCTAGAGGGGAGGTGGGTTGGGGAGA
Source organism: Ailurus styani (assembly GCA_002007465.1). NCBI lineage: Eukaryota > Metazoa > Chordata > Mammalia > Carnivora > Ailuridae > Ailurus > Ailurus styani. The sequence continues at coordinate 1,628,859 of LNAC01000153.1, forward strand.
TGGGGTAACTGGGTGATGGGCATTAAGGAGGGCACTTGAAGTAATAAGCAGTGGGTGTTACATGCAACTGATGAATCACTCAATTCTACCCCTGAAACTAATAATACAGTATATGTTAATTAAACTGAATTTAAATTAAAAAAATAAAAAGAAAGAAATGTGTTGTTTTAAACCACAACACTTTGGGGTGATTCATTATTCGGTTTAGACATACGTAATAGCAATAGACAGATACAATTTTATTATATTGTTTCTTGGAAATTTTAACAATTCTAAACCTCTAGACTCAAACAAAATTGGTTAGGAGGTATTAGTTTTAATTCTTTCCATTTTCTCCCTTAGACTCTATAAGCACAAGTTCCTCTTCCTTCTCAGAATTTTTGGCTAATAAGAGGGGGAAAATATTTTTTCAAGAATAGTACAAATCACAATAACGATAATAATGACTACAGTAGCTAATATTCCTAGAACACTCACTCTCTACCAGGCAGCGCTCAAAAAACTTGAGCTCTATTCAATCCAACATTCCTGTTACTCCCATTTTGCAGAGGTAGAAAGTAAAGTACAGCAAAGCTCAGTAAATTCTCCAGGTCCCACAGCTTGGCAGCTGCAACAAGTTACCACGCTTTACATCAAATCATCTTTTCATCTCTTCCTCAAAATAACTGTCCAGTTAAGAAGAATTGGGGTTCCCACCAGGTCTGACTCTAAAGCCCTTTCTCTTTCTCTTTCTACCACACAGTGGTGGACTTAACAAGCAAATTAACTTAATAATAATAATAATGATAATAATAATAATAATAATAATAATAATAATAATAATAATAATAATGGCACTAAAATGAACATTACTACGTCAGGCAACAACCTAAAATGTAAATGCTTAACATCCAATATCTCTCATTTTGCCACAAACCCCTCAAAATCCTGTAAGTGAGCTATCGTTATGCTCATCTTTAAGAAAATAAAAGAGGTTATCAGGGGCACGTGCACCCGAATGTTTATAGCAGCAATGTCCACAATAGCCAAAGTATGGAAAGAACCTAGATGTCCATCAACAGATGAATGGATAAAGAAGATGTGGTATATATATACAATGGAATATTATGCAGCTATCAAAAGAAACGAAATCTTGCCATTCGCAACGACATGGATGGAACTGGAGGGTATTATGCTGAGCGAAATAAGTCAATCAGAGAAAGACAATTATCATATGATCTCTCTGATATGAGGAACTTGAGGGGCAGGGTGGGGGGTTGTGGGGGGTAGGGAGGGAAAAATAATGAAACAAGATGGGATGGGGAAGGAGACAAACCATAAGAGACTTCTAATCTCATAAAACAAACTGAGGGTTACTGGGGGGTGGGAGGGTAGGGATAGGGTGGATGGGTTATGGACATTGGGGAGGGTTTGTGCTTTGGTGAGTGCTGTGAAAGATGTAAGCCTGATGATTCACAGACCTGTACCCCTTGGGCAAAGAATAAAAATAAAATTAAAATATTAAAAAAAAAGAAAAAGAAAATAAAAGAGGTTAAACTAGAAATCTTATCAAATGGAGAAAATTGTGCTCATCTCCTAGGGTGATGCTATCACCTGAACTGTGACCCCCAAAGAGATAGGATGACATCCTATACATCAGAATGTGACTTTATTTGGAAGTAGGGTCATTGTAGATGTAATTAGCTAAGATGGTGGTCACACTTCATCTGACTGTTGCCCTTCCACAGACACATCCATTGAGAAGAATGGCAATGGCATATGAGGACAGAGCTACAGAGAGGGAAACCGACCACAAGAAGATGGAGGCAGAGATACTGGAGTCATGCTACCACAATCCAAGGGATGCCTGTGGCCACCAGAAGCTGGAAGAGGAAAGGAAGGGCCTCCCTTTGAGACTTCAGAGAAAGCCTGGTCCCACTGACACCTCGATCTCAGATTTCTAGCCTCCAGAACTGTGAAAGAATAAATTCCTCCTGTTTTAAGCACCCCGTTTCTGATACTTTGTTATGACAGCCCTAGGAAACTGATATAGGCAGTTTAGAAGTTAAACGAAAAAAAGATTAGTTAAAATGCTGAATAAAGAGTATTTCAAGTACTCCACAAAGAGCATTTTAAAAATGTCTCTGTGTATGAGGAATGCTAATATTGTGCCAGAGTATGCAAAGCCACAGAATTAAAATGAGTGCCTTTTCCCAGGGTATTTATTTTACTCTGAGATTTTTGTGGGAAGAGTGGTAATTAATTTAACTGGTAAGTAATTTAAACATTAAAAACAAGGACAAACAAGCCGATTTTTTTAAGAAGAGAAAGAAAGGGTTTTTCGTTGTCATTATTGCTCTTTTTTTTTTAAATATTTTATTTTTATTTATTTATTTGACACAGAGAGAGACTACAAGTAGGCAGAGAGGCAGGCAGAGACAAGGAGAGGAGGAAGCAGGCTCCCCGCTGAGCAGAGAGCCCGATATGGGCCTCGATCCCAGGACGCTGAGATCATGACCTGAGCCGAAGGCAGAGGCTTTAACCCACTGAGCCACCCAGGCGCCCTCATTATTGCTCTTTAAAGGCTGCTTGTTCGATATTCCCAGACCGTCAGAGGAGTACCACTAGTCTCCTCTCTAGTGGGGAAACATGGGTATAAAAATATGATGAGTCCTGAACTGAGATTTTGGGGGCCTGGAACTGTGGTTTTCAGCAAACCGAGTGGTAACTCCCTATCTGGTCTGAGAGGAGGGTATAGGTGAGGTCTTAAGTTTGGGAAGAAACTATTTGACAGCTATTCTCCCATCTCCGCAGCCTAACACAGGGAGTGGTAGAAGTACCCCCGGTCCCTATCCAGAAAGGTTTCTTGCCGTTCTGGTGAAACAGGCCACTCTGACTCTCCAATGTGGCAGAAACTCAGGGGAGAAGGCAACTCCTGCTGTTCCCTGATGAGGCTGCCCAGAAGAGCTCATTTGGGTGTCTCTGGCTTGACAGAACCACACTTTGTGGTCATAATGACTGCCAGGATCTGCCCCATATTCCTTGATTTCTTAAGCATTGTTCTCTCTCCTTCTCTTTTGATCCTTATCAACAAACCTTACTCAGTAAAATAAAAAGATAGCTGGGATCATAAAATGGGAGTAGTCTTTGGACGGTTCAGAGCATGTCCATGGGTCTAACTGGCCCAGGTACCTCAGCCCTACCACTTCCTAGGAGGCTAAGGTAGGCAAGTTATTTAACCTTCCTGAGTCTCAGATGCCTCTTTGTAAGAAGAAGCTACTGATATCTACTTGCTGAGGGGGCTGTGATACGTGACACTATCTATGAAGTGCCTGGTATATTGCTGGTGTTCAAAAAATGGCCCCCTCTTACCCAACTGACCCCTCTGAGTCATCTTGCAGCTAGAATAAGCATAAGTCAGACAAGAAACGCAATCTGCCTAGAGTCACATTTCTGACTCTCTTACTCAGCAACTCTTCCATGCTGGGCACGGTGCTAACAGATGCAAGCATTCCTCCTCCCTTGACCCTAAAGGGTTCTGTCTGCACCCACTGGCTGGCTGCCAGTTTTGAGCAAAATTCTGTCCCAAATTCTGTCCCAGGGCCCTTCAGTTCTCAGCTGGGCTCCCTCTTCAGTCCACTCCTGACTCAACTTACTCCTGGTCAATCAGGTCAAACCTGGCTGGCCATGGACGACAAATGTATCCTTAAGGTCTAAACAGCCCCCAGAGCTCTATCAGGTATCCAGAGCCCCCAGGCCTGTTCAAAGTATGCCATAAGTATATGGGCCCAACCTCCCATTGACCTCAATATTTGAAATGCTGGGTGCTGGGCCTTCTGGAACTGGCAGTTTAAAGAATATTAACTGCTAATTACAATTTTAAAAAAACTACCGTTAATTAAGTGCAAGCCACTATGTATTCATAATCTTAATCGTCATAGCAAACCTTATCTCTGTTTAGAAATAAAGAAATGGCCTGCCGAGAGGTTAAACAAGATAATCAGGGTGGATTCTCATCTAGTCTTGGGTCGCGGGCTGGTGGTCTTGCTATTGAAACACCTGGGTGTCAGTGGCTTATCTGAACAGGGTGGTTATGAGAATTAAGGGGTTATGCATGTGAGGTGCTTAGCCCCCGCCAGACACCAACTGCTCAAAGAAGGTAGTTTTGCTCTTGTTTCTGTTTGTTGTGTGATCACTGTGCAGGATCACAAACCTAAGTGTGATTTCCAGTTCGGGGCCCATGCTACCTCACCCCCTCCCTGCTCCTACGCTGCACCACGTGATCACCTGCATGAGCAGGTACTCTTCGGGGCCTGGAACTACTTAAGGGGCCACAAGTGCTCAGCAGCCACAGGCCTGACCGCCTCCCCCCCTGGTCGCACTTGGGCGCCCCGGAGAGCGGGCTTGGGTCTGGGTTCCAGGGGAGCTTCACTCTGCAGGGGCAGCAGGGGCAGAGCATGCTCCCCTATTTACCTCTGCTGTGGCCTCCCAGCGGAGCAGGGAAGACTCCTCGCTGGGGGTCTGGGTCCATCTCATGAACATGCGTCTAAGCTGTGGTGCATCCTGGGGAGGAACTTGGAGCCTGAGGAACTGCCTTTATAGACGAGTCCAGGCTTTGCGCCTGCTCCCCTGGTCGTGGGAGGAGCTCTGCTCATTCCCTGGCCACGCCTCACATGGGCAAGCTGCGCTTCCCGGAGACCCTCTGCCAGGAGCCAAGGCTCCCCTGGGGCCCACTCCTGGACCTGAAGGGTCAACGAACTGCTTATCTGCAGTCAGACACGGGAGTTCAGATTTGGCCCTGGACTCGCTGAGGAACTTGGGCAGGCTGCTTTGCCTCAGTTTCCCAGTCTGCACAATGGGGACACAAAGAGGACAGCCTTGTTCCTAAGACCCGAGGTTTCCAGCTGGGCGCCTGGCCCTGCACAGCCGCTGGGCCGCGAACGCTCCGGCCGCGCTACTACAAGTCCCAGCATGCCTCGGGGGCGGGGCGCAGTGACGGACAGACGGCTCTGCGAATTAGCGCCCGCCAAGGGGCGCGCGGTGGCGCGTGCGCAGAGGGCGGCGGGCGGGTGGGCTGGCGGCGGTGGACGCGTCCGAGCCGCAGGCGGTCAGGTAAGGGGCGGGAAGGAGGGTCCGGGACGAGGGACGGCGGCGGGAGTCTCGGGCAGTGATCGAGTGGCGGGGCGGGGGGCTGCGCCGGTGTGCAGCGGCCGGCCCACGCCCGACTGGCAGGGTCTGGGGACCGGATCTGAGGGGTAGGACCAGGGTGGGGGTGGGGCTGCGAGGGGCAGGCTCGGGAGGGATTCGATGGGGGCAGAGGAGCTCCAAGGAGATGCCGTTCTGCCGGGAGGGGAGAGAGGGGCTCCCACAAAAACCGCGGTGCAGCATCTCGGGAGGCCTGAGGTAACGTGGGGGCCCTGAGGCGAGAGGGTGCAGCATCTGGGCGGTGGGAGGGCGTCCGAAGGCCCTGGAGGCATCTGGGGGTGCAGAATTTCGGAAACAGTAATTGGGGGGCCCTGATGAGACTTGGGGTGCCGCATCTCAGGACGTTTGAGGGAATCTGGGGCTCCTAGGCGTTTGAGAGGCAAAACCTGAGACGAGAGATTAGGGCCTGAGGATATTCTCATTGCTAAGGAAGAAACATCTTCCAGATGGGATCTGGGGAAAAATGAGGGGGTGAGTTCTCGGGGGAGTCAGTGGGAGGCAGTGGCCTGTTAGCAAGAAGGGACCTGGCTCAGGTTTGAAGGCAGCCCACAACATGGGGTGGATAAAAGGGAAAGGACCCAGGTTTGAGGACAGCACCGTGCCTGATGGAATGCATGAGTTAGGGGCTCAGATTGAGGGAGGGCAGAAGTCTGGGGTGTGTCATTGGGGTGTTATGCTAGGATGCAGGGCTGAAGGCTGCAGAGATTTGGAAACAGAGGCAAAAGGAGCTATGCCAGGGATTTGGGGCACATGAGTGAAGAATTGGTGAGAGCTGCAACGTAGAGCCGGGAAGGCTGAATTCTCTCTTGTAAAAATGGTTGGGAACACGATTGAGGGAGGGTTGAAGGGTAGGATGGAGATGTACTAACTGGGGTATAGAATAAGAGGACTCTGAATAGATACATGGATTGGTGTCTTGGGCTGCTAAAGGAGTTTTCCTGAAGTACGCATGGGAAGCAAAGGAAGTACTAGAGCCCTAAGGACCTAGAGATAATGTATGCACTGGATTTGAGTGTATGGAGTTGAGCAGAGTTCAGGGGTTCAAGTCAGAAGTCTTCAGAGATCAGGACTCCTGAAGGAGCCTGACTTCCCTGTTAGGGGCAGAATCTCCCTCCCTCACTAACCAAAGATCACTTAATCACAAAGCAGCCGTGGAACTGCCCCTAACTCTAAACCCTGGGCCTGCTGAAAGTTGTAGGCTTGGGAGGAGAAGAGTGGTTAAAAGAGGCATAAAACAGGAAACTCTTCAAGGTCATCTGCCTAAGTATCCTGTTGTCTGTCCCTCCAAGCTGTGATAGCAGATAGTATGTGAGACCTTCAGAGGATGAGTAGAACAAGATCTCAGGCCTTGTTTTCTTTATCAGTTATAGTAGATTGAATTCTGTATAAGGTCCATTACATCCCAACAGCTCAAGCGGCAGTGGCTCTGTGAGCGAAGTGTTTGGGCTGGGAGAGAGACAAGAAAAGGGGAACATTGAGTATTTAGTCCTGTGCCAAGTTCTAAAAGAGATGACTCCTAACTGGGAAGGTGGTGTCCCCCAGGGGACATTTGGCAATATCAGGAGACATTTTCTGCTGTCACAGTTGGGGTATCGGGGACTACTGGCCTCTAGTAGGTAGACACTAAGGATGCTGATAAGCATTCTACAGTGGATTGGACAGCCCCTCAGAACAAAGAATTATCTGGCCCAAACTGTCAGTAGTGCCAAAGCAGAGGAACTCTACTCAGGAGTCAGATATCCAGATTCAAATCCTACCTCTATCTCTTCTTGGCTTTGTGATCTTTTTTTTTTTTAAAGATTTTATTTATTTATTTGACAGAGAAAGAGATCATAAGTAGATAGAGAGGGAGGCGGGGGTGGGGGGGAAGCAGGCTCGCTGCCGAGCAGAGAGCCCGATGTGGGGCTCGATCCCAGAACCCTGAGATCATGACCTGAGCCAAAGCCAGAGGCTTAACCCACTGAGCCACCCAGGTGCCCCTGGCTTTGTGATCTTGAATGAGTTACTTAATCTCCCTGTTCTTGGCTCTTCATCTATAAGGTGTCAATAACAGGAGTATATCATAGATTATTATTAAGATTCTGTGAAGGAAATCAGAGTGCTTAGGGTCTGGTGCACAGTTAGCACTCACATTTTAGTAATTTTAATTTTTATAACTACTTTCTTACTCAGTTTTCATCACAGCACTACTGAGCAGGCTCTACTATATCCAGTTTTACACATAAGGAAACTAAGTCTTAGGAAGTGACTTGTTTAGGGTTCCATAGCTAGGGATGGCAGAGCCAGAATCATATTCAGACCTCTATAACCCTGTATATTCCCTCTTTCTTTGTTATTTTCCCTTGCTGGGGTCTGCTTAGTCTTCTTATCTCAGCGCATTCCCCTCTAATGAAAGGACTGCCCAGTGAGTATCACTGAATATCAAATTGAACTCTAAACAGGACAGAGCTATCTCATTACGTAGGGAGTAGCCCTGGACTTTGTTCGTGATTTGTTCTTAGACCAGGACCAGTGGGTAGATATGGGGAGGAGCTTGAGGTTGGACAGGATGAGGTGCTAAAGACTAAAGGGGTGTAGAGGCCATTGGTTTTGAAAAAAAAAAAAAAAACACAAAACACTTCATGGCAGGGACTGAAGCTGAAAGTACTCATCCCCTGGAAAATAACTCCTGCTTCTAAGTGATCTCTTGGGCTTTTATCCCCTGGGACAGAACAGTATTTGCTCTGTCTGCTCCAGGACTAGCTAGCATTGCTGAAGCCAGTTCAGAAACATAGTAGGACTACATCAGAAGGCAGGAGATTTAGCTGGGATATCCATACACACCACTATGGAAAATATGTAATTGCAGTTTAATCACCCTGGGAATCGGAGGCCTGAAGCCTAAATTCCTCCTCTGCTGATAATTTACTAGGTGACCTTGGACAGACACTTCTTATCAGCCTCAATCTATTAAAAATAAGAATAACAACCTTTTATTGTTTATTATGTGCATTAACTCTGTTAATCCTGCCAGTGATCCTGCCAATAATGTAGATATTATTCCACATTTTGCAGATGAGAAAACTAACAGGTTAAATGCTTTACTCAAGGCTCCATAGCAAGGGGCAAAGTGGGGATCTGAGCCCAACTGTGTCTGACTCCTAGGTAATATTATACTACTTTCGTTAGAAAGGCTTTTCCAACACTTAAAGCCCTTACACCTATGTCTGGAGAGTTTGTAGTCAAGTTTACAAAGCCCTTTAAGTCGATCACCGTCCCAGCACACTGATGGGCTCCCTCTGTGACACTCCATTTTTTTCCTTTTGGTATAACAAACAGTTTGATTTGAAAATCATTCCTAGGTACCTTTACTAACGTCTCAGCCAGACTGCCCAGAGCTAATAGTAGCCTCGTCAGCTATAGAACAGTAACAAATTTTTTGAGTCAGTGTGGTTTTATGACTGGATGTTGACACACCTGGATTTGAACCTCTGTTCCTACTATCTACCACCTTTGAGATCTTAGGTTGCTTTTACCTGAACCTTGGTTTCCTTATTTATAAAGAGGAATAACACATATTTCACTTAGTTATTAGAATACAAGGTGCCTGACATTCAATAAATGGTTCTTTTATGAGAGGCAGCAATTATAAGAGGAAAGCATTGATAGAAGGAAACTGAGGGTTGCTTTGATAAATTTCAGTGACCCTAGGCAGCCCCCACTAGTCTCTCCCAAATTCCTGTTTCCTCTTGTTCCTTTCCCAGGATCTGCTTCCTGATCCTTTCATCAAAAGCTCATGATTAAGTGAACATGTGTTGTATGTAGAGAAAAGAACTGGAAGAGAGGTGGGTATGTGGAGATGAGTTGGAGGTCCTCTGAGAAAGGACTGTTGGTTTTTCCCTTGTCCTAGATTCTTTGAGTCACATTGGCAGCATTGATATTACCTAAATGTGGAAGTTGCAAGGGAACCTTTCCAGCTCCTGCAGTTTTAGAAGAGAACCAACAAGTGTCTTTCCAGCAAACTCTAGTACTGATTTAACTTGTCCTTGACGTACTGTAGCTCAGCTTCCCTTCTCCACAAACTCTTCCTTCTGGGTTGTTTTGTCTCAGACGGATACAGCTCTGTGGGTTATGCCTGTGTTTCCCTATAAGCTCCTACTTGTTGAGTTTTTCTCAGCTGTTTGCAGGTAACCTTAAATGCCCGGAGTAAAATTAAACTCCAAACCCTCTTCCACACAACAGGACTAGGTGAGTGTCAAGTGGGGGCCCCCCAGACTTTGTTAAAATCACTCCTGCTATCCACTCCATTGGGGCACATAGAGATGGTTATGCACTTGATTAGCATTCCATTCAAATGCAAGAGAAATAAATAGAGTTTAGAAAGGGAATGTGATAAGCCTTTTAAAACCCCAGTCAAAACAGGAGTGTGACAGTGGTAGGATTGACCTTCATGTCTTATGAAAGAAAATGCAGTACTATTTTGCATGTTTTCTGGCTTTTAGGTAAAGAGCTCTGTTCATGTTTGGTTTTGTTCAAAATTATATCCCTAGTGTTTTTATGGGGCTGGACTCATAGTATGTGATCAGTAAAAATTCGTTTAATTAATTGCTCAGAGTTCTTCAGTTCTGCTGATGGCCTAAGCCCGGGAGGAGGCTGACAGAGGTATGACCTTTGGTGATCTCTAATCTTTAGATTTGAGACGAGGTAAAACTCTCTAGTGAAGGGTCAGAATTTTTATTTTTGAGACTTACATATCTGATATCTTTGGTACAGTATGCCTGTTGAAAAGTGCCTGTTTCTTCTCTTCGGCTGGGTAGTGGCTGCCGCTACATATTGTATACCGCACAGTTGTATGCCTCGCTTGGTGCTGTACTAAGTGTGTTGTACACATAATCCCGTTTAATATTTACAGTAACCTTGTGAGGAAGATACTTTTTTAAAGCCCTTCTTCTTAAACTGAGAACTAGAGAGGTTAGTTAACTTGTCCAAGTTTCCACAGTAAGCAGTAGAGCCAGGATTACAATCCAAAAAGCCTGATTCCTGAACCCACTTTCTTAATCTGTATAATACTGGTCACCCCCAGTGACCTTTTAGTCCTAGTTCTGCCATATGATTAATGAGTTCTTCATAGCTCTCTCCTGATCTCCATTTATTCATCTACTTGACTCTCTGAGATCAGTACTAATTCTAGCATTCCATATTTAGTCCCTGCTAGAAGCAGCTTATTTTCTGGGCAAGAGAAGTTGTGAATTCCTTTGCCCATCGGTTTCTAGCATAGATGCCTAGTGTCCTCAATCAAATTCTTCCAAAGCTGGCCATTTTATTAGTCTTTATGTGGTTTTATATGCCATGGAAAGAAAAATTCTTCATTCCTTTGAAAATATAGTTTGTAAACTGGATGCTTTGTTAAAACTCGTACTAGCTGTTATTGTTAATACTGTTGCTGATTGTTACTAAAATTATGATTAACGGTTTCACACCTGCCATTTTCCAGACTAGGCACTTGATATGCATTAACCCTGGTTTTTCGCTTTTTATAAAGTAAGAAGACAGGTTTAGTGAGGTTAAATAACTTGCCTACTCTCCCACGATTTGTAAACGGCAGTGCTGATTTAATCCCAGTTCTGCCTGACTTCAGGGTTCATAGGTTTTTGTTTTTTTCTGCTCTCCTGGTTATTTAAATCATGGATTGGGGAAAGCATGGTGTATGCTTCTGGTCCCACTAGACAAGGTTAGGAAATGACTATAGAATATTCCTGAGTCAGGGCACCTGAGGTAAACACAACTTAAAGGGTAGATTCTTATCTGAAGCTGAAGAGCTGGGCTAGTATTAGGGGAGATGCGGTATTAGTCATGAGATCAGAGCAGTGGTGAGGGGTCAAGAATTGACAGTACAAAGTGTGCAACAGGAAGCATCTTTAAGGCATCATGAAGGCAGACAAGATTATTGTAACATGTTGGGGGTTCATTCTGATTGGTTTTAGATTTTATAGCTGACAGAAAATGTGCAGCTAGTGTAGAGACTTGCAATGGTAAGACAATTCTTGTCCCGCCTCTGGTCCTTTGAGGGAAACTGAGTTCGAATTGACTTTCCATCTGAATCACTGTCAGTATTAACAGTAACAGCTAGATACGTTTCTTGAGGAGAGGGAATGTGTCTGCCTGTCCTATGCCTCCCTGTCAGGCTGGGATCCTGCTGAAGGAAGTGTTTGCAGGCCATAGACATGGGAGACATAGTTTAGGCCCTTTCCAAGTCTGAGGCTATGTACCTGATACTTTAGGGATGAGAACTTATGTTTTCCTGGCAGAGCATGCGGCTTTAGCGTAGGAATGAATCCTTGACATTCTCTTCTGCCTTAGGGAGCCTAGTGCAGCTGCAGATAGCTGAGATAATTTGGGATATGGATGTGGGCATAGTAAATTCATTTTTTAAAGTGGATAGCTTAGACAAGGAGGCAAGAAGCTTTTTAATTGAAGGAGGTGGTATGATATTCCAGAAAGCTGGGGAAAGAATTTGCTAGTATTTTTACAAGTTGGCAGACTTGTTTAATTAACTGATCTGCAGTGCCAGCTTTGGGAAGAACAGATGTCCCTTGCATTGTAAGGTAGCATGCTCTCGATCTAAACACCAAATGTTGCCCTCAGTCTGTTTTGCCAGATGATGGAAGAAGGAGCTGAATCTATTGATTTAGAACTAAAGTTTGCATGGATTCTGAGTTAAGGTTTCTATCAGTATTTCTATAGTACTGTGCCCAGACCTCTGGCATTTAAGAGTTCAGTAGTTAAGTTTCCCAAATTCACATGAGACCTTATAGATTCATGATATTTGATGGTGGGTTATTTTGTTGAGACATGGATTTGAGTTGTAACGGGTTACAAGGCTGGTGTGTGAGAGTGGGTCGCCCAGCTAATGAAATCAGCGTAGCCAGCTGACTCGACTGGAGCTAAATCTCCTAACAATAGTATTGTTCTTTCTTATTTGTAGAGAAAATAATATTCTACAAGGTAGCATCTCCCAAAGTATGGTCTAGAGAACACTTGTGAACAAGTGTTACAGGACAGTAACTAAAACTTGAAGTAATTCTGGGTTAAACAAAGTTAAAGGTATCTGTACTACAGGATTTCAGCATGTTTGCACTTTGTGACCTTGAGCCAGTTTTTCCGAGCCTTAGTTTCCTCATAAAATAGTAAAAATAGTAAAAATAGTACCTGCTTTATAGGGTCATTATGAGGATTAAATGAGATTAAGTATGTAAAGCATCTAGTGTGGTATCTAGCACATGGAAGATACTAGATGGTTACTGTTTCCCTTCTGGTAGAAGAGAAGTGAGATTTCAGAGAGGTGAGATTGACTTTGGATAAATTAAAATTGAATATTAAATAAATTGATAAATTGAATATGTCAGGTCACCATGCAAAGCTAAATATGGGAAATTCCATAATCTGTATCTCTGCATAGACTCCCCGTCTTCTGTATGCGTGGAGAAAGAGTTGATGACATTTGCTTTTCTCACCTTGCTGCATTATCCTTAAACCAGGCTAACTTGCCCTCCTCTTCTCCTTGGTGACTGACCATCTGCATTATCAGGAGACTGCAAGGATACAGCTGTAGAATTTGCATTTGAGAAGGGCTGCATTTTGTCCCAGTGCTTCACCTTGCTAGAGCTATTCATTCTAATTTGGGATATAAATTGACACTCACATAAGTCTGCAGAGCACTGAGATCTCTTCTAGTTCAGGAGCATATGTGGATCAAGGTAGGTGGGATTATTTATGGCTTGTATTTCGTGAAGTAGGGGGTGTTCCAGGCCAAAAATAAACTGTCTTGATAAGGCAGTACTGTTTTTTAAATCCTCACACTTGAGTCTCTGGCTTTCTTAACTGCACCACTTCCCCCACTTTAATCTACTCATCTTGATGATTGTATTTCTTAATCTTGCTCAAGTGCATCTTTCCATTGCCACCACCTGCTCCCTAGTTCAGGCTCCCCATTACTCCCCCAGGCATTTTTGCAGTAGTTTTCCAAACTAGTTTCTCAGCCTTTTCACCTACTCCATTCAAGTTTTGATCCTGTCACTTCCATGCTTCAAAAGGTGTTCCTTCACTATGCCCATCAAAATGAAATCTGAAGGCCTCATTTTGGCTCTGGAGATTTCTTATAATCATTCTCATAATCAAACCAGTTACTCTGATCTCACTATATTCTTCCACAATTTTAACCTAAGAATGAGAGAAAAGAGAACTAAAATTTATCTAAGACCTTTTCGGTGCTAAGCCAAAACTTAGAAGTTTATACACTACCTATGTTACCTCATTTAATCCTTGCATTCACCTTATGAAGGTAGTATTGTTTCATTTTACGGATGGAAACAAACCTGTAGAGGCTATATGTTCTCTGTTCTCTTTCTAATACACTGAAGTTCTTGCCCTTTCCCTTGCTTTCTAACCTTTGTTAAGACTGTCCTTGTCTGGTACTCCCTTTCCCCCATCTCCACATATCCAGTACCCTATCCAATGCCATTCTGTTTCCCTTCAAATTACAGTGAATGCTTCTTAGCCTCCATCAAATTGAGTTTGTATCTTCTTTATGATACTGTTCTGCCTTGGTTATTACTTACCTACATGTCTTATCTCCTTTACTAAAGTTAGAGCATCTGAAGGGCAGGACTTGTGTCCTGAGAACTTAGTACAGTATATGGTACCTAGTCTTAGTTGGGTGAATCAGTGAGTAGATGGGACGATAGATGAATGAAAAATACATGTATTTCCTGACCTATTGTTTTACAGATCACCTAAAAGCTAATCATCATAATTTTCTGTTTCCCTGTGTGCTTCCTAGGACCCCAAACAATGGCACCGTGAAACGCTCTGTAACATAATAAAAGAGGCTCTGTGCTTTTGTTCACATAGTTTTCTTTGCTTAAAATGCCTTTATCCCTCAAGGCCATGTTTCTTTCCAGACATATCTCAGAAGTGTCCCTGTTTCTGGGGAGCCCTCCCCAGTTCCTGTAGGAACTGTTACTCTATCCACTGTACTCCCGCAGAACTTGTGTATAATCCTATCCTGTATGTAATTTCTTATGCTCTTCTTCTAATATAGATTGCATCATAGATGTCACTAATCACTAACATTTATCAAGCATACTGCTTGCCATGGGCTGTGCTAGGTGTATCATATTCATCATGCTGTTGAACCCTTCTGAAAACTAGATAGATACCATTAGTACTTCGATTGTATGGATGGGTGATGGGAAGCTGAGCTTCGGGAAGTTTAGGTTACTTCCTTAAGGTCACACAACTAAATACCAGAGACTGCAGACTCTGATTTCTTACCCACTATGCAATGCTTTGTCTGCTTTACTTCCTTGTGTATCACCATCACCTAACGGTAGAATAAATACTTGTTAAATAAGTCAGCAGCTGAAAGAATGACGGTAGCTATTCTCTAAATGTTTCTTGAGTGAATTAGCTTGTACAGGCAGTGGAATAAATGCTTCTTATTTTCATTAGCAGGATTTGACCCTCTGGAGCATGAATACCAGGCTATTCAGTTCTGGGCTGTGTTAGCAGGCCCCTCAAGGGAAGCACAATGGCCACTGCAGCAGCAGCAGCTTCTCACCTGAACCTGGACGCCCTCCGGGAAGTGCTGGAATGCCCCATCTGCATGGAGTCCTTCACAGAGGAGCAGCTGCGGCCCAAGCTCCTGCACTGTGGCCATACCATCTGCCGCCAGTGCCTGGAGAAGCTCCTGGCCAGTAGCATCAATGGTGTCCGCTGTCCCTTTTGCAGCAAGATTACCCGCATAACCAGCCTCACCCAGCTAACGGACAACCTGACGGTGCTGAAGATCATTGACACAGCTGGGCTCAGCGAGGCTGTGGGGCTGCTCATGTGCCGGTCCTGTGGCCGGCGGCTGCCCAGGCAATTCTGCCAGAGCTGCAGTGTGGTGTTGTGCGAGCCCTGCCGGGAGGCAGACCACCAGCCCCCTGGCCACTGTACGCTTCCTGTCAAAGAAGCAGCTGAGGAGCGGCGTCAGGACTTTGGAGAGAAGTTGGCCCGCCTGCGGGAGCTTATGGGGGAGCTGCAACGCCGGAAGGTGGCCTTGGAAGGGGTCTCCAAGGACCTTCAAGCAAGGTATAAAGCGGTTCTCCAGGAGTATGGGCATGAGGAACGCAGGGTCCAGGAAGAGCTGGCTCGCTCCCGGAAGTTCTTCACAGGCTCTTTGGCTGAGGTTGAGAAGTCCAATAGTCAGGTGGTAGAGGAGCAGAGTTACCTGCTTAACATTGCAGAGGTGCAGGCTGTGTCTCGCTGTGACTACTTCCTGGCCAAGATCAAACAGGCAGATGTAGCGCTACTGGAAGAGACGGCTGACGAGGAGGAGCCAGAGCTCACGGCCAGCCTGCCCCGGGAGTTAACCCTACAGGATGTGGAGCTTCTTAAGGTTGGCCATGTTGGCCCCCTCCAAATTGGGCAGGCTGTTAAAAAGCCCCGGACAGTCAACATGGAAGATTCCTGGGCCATGGAGGCTGCAGCCTCTGCGGCCTCCACCTCCGTTACATTTAGAGAGATGGACATGAGCCCCGAGGAAGTGGTCGCCAGCCCTAGGGCCTCACCTGCTAAGCAGCGGGGTTCCGAGACCACTGCCAATATCCAGCAGTGCCTCTTTCTCAAGAAGATGGGGGCCAAAGGCAGCACTCCAGGCATGTTCAACCTTCCAGTCAGTCTCTATGTGACCAGTCAAGGTGAGGTGCTGGTTGCTGACCGAGGCAACTACCGTATACAAGTCTTTACTCGGAAAGGCTTTTTGAAGGAGATCCGCCGCAGCCCTAGTGGCATTGATAGCTTTGTGCTAAGCTTCCTTGGGGCTGATCTGCCCAATCTCACTCCTCTCTCAGTGGCCATGAACTGCCATGGGCTCATCGGTGTGACTGATAGCTACGACAACTCCCTCAAGGTATACACCTTGGACGGTCACTGCGTGGCCTGTCACAGGAGCCAGCTAAGCAAACCCTGGGGCATCACAGCCCTTCCATCTGGCCAGTTTGTGGTAACTGATGTGGAAGGTGGAAAGCTCTGGTGCTTCACTGTTGACCGAGGAGCAGGGGTGGTCAAGTACAGCTGCCTCTGCAGTGCTGTGCGGCCCAAGTTTGTCACCTGTGATGCTGAGGGCACTGTCTACTTCACCCAGGGCTTGGGCCTCAATCTGGAGAATCGGCAGAATGAGCACCACCTGGAGGGTGGCTTCTCCATTGGCTCTGTGGGCCCTGATGGGCAGCTGGGTCGCCAGATTAGCCACTTTTTCTCAGAGAACGAGGATTTCCGCTGCATTGCTGGCATGTGTGTGGATGCTCGTGGTGATCTCATTGTGGCTGATAGCAGTCGAAAGGAAATTCTCCACTTTCCTAAGGGTGGGGGCTATAGTGTCCTTATTCGAGAGGGGCTCACATGTCCAGTGGGCATTGCCCTCACTCCTAAAGGGCAGCTTTTGGTCTTGGACTGTTGGGATCACTGCATCAAGATTTACAGCTACCATCTGAGAAGATATTCTACCCCTTAGGGGATAAGAGATAACCGTTTCTTCTGCTTCCCAGCCACCTTCCTTCCCCGTATTCCTTGGTTATTGGTGGTATTGTAGAGTGCACTTGGCCTGTGTCTTTATGCCAGTTGGCTAGTCCTAGAGTTTTAGAAGCTATCTTTTAGTGGGGTGGATTTTTTTTTTATTTTGTTTCGTTTTTTTGCATTATTTCCCTCCTAAATTTAGAGCTTCAACAGATGCATTGCCCCAAAAAGGACTTCTGATATGGGGTTAGCCGAAGTTTGATTAGAACTTAGGCACTTCTGAGGCTTCAGTAGAGAGCCTTTTGCCCTCTGTATTTGAAATTTGCCCTTGTACTGAATCCTTGTTGATTTTCCTCTTTTGGCTTTGATAACCCTTGTCCCATATTTCCCTCTTACTGTAATGTGCTTCATATGTGACACTTTTCACTTCTGCTGGATTTAGTGTGCATGTTCCAGTGGGATCTGCTCCACTTTTCATTTCAGACATCATATCCCTGTGGCATGATGTCTCAGGTCTCTTCACCTTTACCAGAGTGAAAGCTCATTCATTTAGTGCCACCAAGGGAGATACACATTCCTTTTGGGAAGCAGTACTTCTTGGTTCTGGGGGTTTTGTGCCATCTTGGATTGGTCTCTAATTACAGATGTGACAGAGAATGGATCGACCCCTAGCTGGTTGGTGTTGAAGACTTGAGCCTGGAAATTGCTTGCCTTTTACAGGATCATATAGATGGGAATTATTTCAAAGCACAGAAAGATATGAATAAACAAACACAAATGCTAATGTAGTAAACACTCTTGAATAGTCTCTAAAGCTCATCATTTTTCATATTACCTCTCTCCGTGGACCTGTGCTAAGAGTGGACTGTAGAATTGTACAACACAGGCTAGGGTCAACAAAGTGGGGAGGTGGACACATCTCATTTTCATTAGACAAAACTGTTGGGTCTTTATTCTGTATTTTCCTCAAGTGACTGCACAATATTTGGTTTTGAAATTTGTTTCCATTCCTTTATCAGAATTAAATAATTGATAACTGTTTCTTCATCACTGGTGTTCATGTCTTTTAATTAAATATGGGATTTGGGAGATGAGAGGGATAAGTTGTACCATGTTGTTCTGCTTCCATATCTGACGCTGCATTCTTTGAGAGCATTAAGGATCTACCCCAGTCAAAATTCAGCCTAAGGCACCATTATGTAAAGAAATCCAAATCTTACTTCCACACACAGGTACAGCCTCAGCTCCCAAGATCTACATAGAGTCACCAACACTCTGTTAGGAATTGAGCCTCTACCATTTGCTTTATCCTTGTAATAAGAGTTCAAAAAAGGAAGA
Source organism: Ailurus styani (assembly GCA_002007465.1). Classification (NCBI taxonomy): domain Eukaryota; kingdom Metazoa; phylum Chordata; class Mammalia; order Carnivora; family Ailuridae; genus Ailurus; species Ailurus styani. Next base: position 1,646,919 of record LNAC01000153.1, read on the forward strand.
AGCCTTGTCCTTTTAAAAAGACCAGAAGTGGGTGAGGGAATTTGTGACAAGGATCCTCCGGCTTTATTTTTACTAAGCAACATAGTTTGTCCTTTAGGTGCCGGGCAAGCCAAAGAACGATCCCCTTGCTTTTTAAAAGAAACGAAATTTGCTAAGCTGGGCTTCTGAAAATTGTTTTTATTTATTTATTTATTTATTTCGGTGGTGGTGGCATTGTTTTTTTTTTTGGCTTCTGTTGTAATAGCTGCCAAAGAATAGGAAAGGAAATAATTGGTGTGATGTCCAACTAGTTTGTCTTGCACTTTTTACCTGGAGAAAGCCCAATGTTCTCATTATGAAATTGCATCCGGTTTCCAAGGATTGTATAATTGAGAGGAAATTGATCCAATTAAAAGTGCATCACACATAACAACACTAGTTATTAGAGCCACTTTATCTGTGATAGCACCTGGCATCAGGGGATCTGTCTTTGCTGTCAGTGGGGGGCTTGCTAAGGTAATAACATTGGTGGAGGCTTTTGGCACAGAGTTTGCAGCACAGAAATGTTTATTGTGGGCTGACTTGACGTAAAAGGGCCAGAAGCGCTCTAGCCGATGCTTTTGGAAGACGGCGTGTCCGGTTACTACTGGTATTCGGCATTTAGGGCTACCCGCTGTTGAGCCACACTCGTGCCTTGGTCCTTGAGTCCACCAGGCTTCTGCTGACCCAAAAGGGACCTAAGTGTAGTCTGAATGTTTTTATTTCTTCGATGTGAGTATTTTAGGCTGTGCTTAGTGCAATCGCTTTTCAGTTACCCATCGTGTTGACTATATACATCGTACAGCCCCAGGAAATCAGTTTCCTCGATTACAGCAGTTTTTGTTTATTGTGTGTTTTTTATTTTTAAGCAGTGGTGCCCTGATTCGAATAAAGTCTTAAGTGCAAGTCTGTTATGTAAAGTAGATCAAAGAGCAGCTGCTCTGGTTGAAGCAGGTTTGTGGGCTGGCAGAACGGGCTTTATTTATCCCCTCACCTAGCCTGAGCACCCTTGCAAAACTCCTGTGAATCTACAAAACACGTTCTGAAAACCGTTAAACTATAGCGTTGCTTGTCTTCTGTCGGGCCCTGGGCCAGGCATTTCACCTTTCCCCTTCTGGGAAATGATGAAAATGATCTTCTGAAGGAAGGTGGTAAGACGTGACATAAGAGATGCGAAAATACATACTCAGTAAGTGGTAGCTAGTACTATCTTCTTTCCTTGAGTTGTTCAAATGAGTGGTGTGACGTTATCCAAGCCCTCCAAATGATACTTTCCCTCTTTGCTGTTTTACAGGTTCCTACTTGCCTGTTGAAACTTTTCTCCGGGATTTCCTCCCCCTGGGTCACCTGTTCCTTTTTATTATCACTCTCCCTATTTCACATTTCTGTTGTTGTATAAATTGCTGTGAGCAATTTGCGTGGTACCTAACATAGATATCCTCAGGTATTTAATTGGCTGTTATTCACTTGACTTGTTAAGTAGGCCTCCACTAATCTTAGTTTTCTTAACATAGCCCCCTTACATTGGGTAAAAAGGTATTCTTAGGAAAGTCCTTCAGAAAGGTATATGAGAAACTAAAGGCAAACAAATGACTTGCAGGTTGGTTAAGTCCTGGCTTCCCTTCATCATTCTGAGTAATTTTACAGAATTTATGGTTTTAGAGAAATGAGTCATTCAGTACTTGTTGAGTACCTACTGTGGGCCAGGCACAATGCCAAGTGTCCAGAAAAGAAAAAAGTAATGTAATGATAAATTATGTTAATGTGCCTACTTTTTCAAATTATTTCCATTTTTCCTAAGATATTTGAAATCTAGTGTTATATCACCCTGGATTTCCTCAAAGGTCAGGGATAGGCATTACCTGAATGATTGTAAGGGTCAATCCCAAGGTACACTCCAGCCTGAGCTAGTCCACAGAGGGATACTCCATTATTCTAGTCAGTAGGATAAACTTGGCTGGAGTCCTACAGTGTTCCTGTGGGTAAGGCAAGTAACGCTTAAGTAGCTGTACTTTTAATCTAGTACTAATTAATGGCCTCTTAAAAGTGAAGTGTTACCCAGCTCTGTAGGAGGGAAGTGGAAGGCAGAGCCTAGTAGGAAACTCAGGGCTCTATCTTGCACCTGACTAGGCTGTTGATTTGTACTCAGGACGTACAGCCCCTCAAGGGATCGCAAAACAAATTACAGCAGCTGCCTGGATGAATTTTACAAGCAGGGCAGTGGTGAGGTAGAGAGCTGTTTAGCAAAATACACACTTATACTCCAGACCCATGGCTATATCTTGTCAATGTCATTAATATTCATGCTACCTTGGCGAAGTCTGAAGTTCGTGAGGCAGCTCTGGGACTGGCAATGTATTTTAGTGGGAAAGTCACTGGATTTGGTCTAGGTCAGAATCACAGCTCTGCCTCCGACCTACCTGTATGGCCTCAGAGGATCAACATACCTCTGCCTCAATTTCCCTGTCTGGAAAGAGGTTAGACTATGATCATCAGTAAAATCTCTTTTAGCTCTATGATTTTAATTAATTTTTAACCAATTAGAATTGTTGAGTTTTGCCTCAGTGTTTTTGCATAATTCTGCTAAAATTGTAGTGTTTAGAGTAATAAGACCTGCAATTTGTAATAATCAGCCCCACTTTGGTCCAATTTCTTACTATACCCCAGTTCTTGTAACTGTGGGTCACTTACTAGCTATTGTCACTCTGTTGAACTATATAGTTTCCTCATCTGGTAGAAGCCAAGGACAGCTTATGTTTTAAAGCAGTGTTGTGAGAATTAAGAACTATAAATGGGATAGCATATATAAAAGTACCGAATTCAGAAAATGTGAGGGGCTCAGAAAACGTGACTTCCATTGTAGGAGGCAAAGACTTCCCCTCATGGCGCACCGATGTAATATTTTCAAGGTAATGCTGCGGAAGATTTCACACCTGTGTTGGTGATACAGTGGCCCTGCTCAGCTTCTTAATGAAAAGCCTATTGGAGGTAGAGTGGGATTTCTGGAGGGGCAGAGGCAAAACTCAACAGTATTATATCCCAGAAGGAAAGCTGCACATAAAGCCTGAAGGCTTGTTATTTGATTAAAGTAGTCAAGATGCCATCTTGACACTTTTTGAGAGGTTAAATGGAGTCAAGATTTTATATATATAAATATATTTTATGTGTTATATATAATTACATATATATCTATATATGCATGTGTGTATATGTATATACATATGTATGTGTATTTAAAACGTGTGTTTAGCTATTCCTAGAGATGGCTAGCATATATATGGGGAAAAAAAGATGGCTAGCATAAAAGGATTGTTCCTTCAGGTCAATATTCGCTAACTCAAAAAATTACAAAAATTAACATAAGGCATTAGAGTACAATTGCTGGCTGCATACTAGACTCTCCTAGAAACGACAGCTAGTTGTCACAGACACTGAGCCTGTGGCCCTCCATCCCTAGCTGCCCATTATGCCTTGGGTCATGGAAGCAGCACCCTGAAAGTTCAGCACAACCACAGGCCCTCAGCATACCTCATGTGTAGGATAGGGTGCCCACTCCATCCTCAGTCCTTTGCCAGATGCCGTGGTGCTGGAAAAGGACACTTCCTTTTCCGGACCTCTTGGCTATCTGAGGAGTTCCCTGGGATCAACCAAGTGAGCAGCAAACGGTTTATATACTTTATAGGTGGTATCACTACCATGGAATGTGATGGAGTTTGCTGGAAAGCTGCTACTTTTCAGCCCTTAACTGGGATGTTCCTGATAATGGGACAGGACCCAAGAGTCAGCACAAGTGGCCAAACTTCACGCAGTCTTCTTTGCACTGGGTGCCCTGACCAGCAGTCAGCCCCATCTCCACATCTCTAGAGACTCTTGGGCCATTGCCAATGATGTGCTCCTCTGGTCCAGCCAAGGGCAGCAACAATTCCCTATCCAAGTTTGCCTCTTTAGGGTAAAGATCTCTGGGAATTTCTTGTGTCACAGATAACCCAAAACATAAATCAAGACTGCACCTGTCTTTACACATACTAAATCCATAATAAAATGCCTCACTACGACACTCCTTACCACCTTCAGAGTTCCAGACATTATTGATAGTGAGCAAAGCACTCATTTCACTTCTCAAAATATATAATGTTGGGCTCTTAATACAAGGCATTTAGTAGAATTTTCATTTCCCTTACCACTTTAAGACTGCAGCCTTCATACAGTACCATATTGGTTTGCTTAACACAAGTTCAAAGTCAATTAAATGAAACATGACACATTTCAGTAGTCAAACATCCAGAACGAATTGAAATAAAAATTCTGACTTCCATACTCGATGTCTGAATTCTGACAGCATTCAAGCTCCACTACTCCCCCCTTCCCCATTAACCCCTCATTTGGCAAACCTAAGTGCCACATTTGGTACCAGAGGTAAGTTCGGACCACGGCAACCTACCTCAACCCTACTCCACACCCCTACCCATTATATACAAGCCAAGCCAGTCTCCCCTACTTGTTTTCTCAAGCCACTTTGGACCTGCTTGGGAGCAGAAAGCTTCATTATGTGAGTGTTAAATCCTTTTATATCTGGGTGTGCTCCTTCCTTTGAACCACATACCAGCCTGGAGTCCATCCCACTACTTCTAAGTGACCACAGATATTTGGAGATAAACATTAAAACAACTTCATGATATGACAAATTAAGATCCATGAATGTCATTTATGAGCAACCACATAAGACAATGTGTTTTTGTGAAATGACACTTCATATTTAAAAGTAAAGAATAAAAACTGAAGTCCAAGGATCTGGAACCTACTGAACAAATCTAATGATTCTGTTAAAATGTTAGAAATAAATTGGAAATATCATGGCTCAAAGGGTGGAAAGGGAGCAGGTACGCCTGTCTCACCTGATCCTTGACTCAGGGGCTGAATATAGGAGAATGAAACTTACACCGATGGGAGGAAATGTGTGACGCGTGCACAAATGAGCACTATATGCTGGACCTTCCATAAAGGCTAACTCTTTAACTCTTGGCCAAGTGAAAGGTACAAATAATGAAGCCAAAACCCTAGAAGTATATATTCATTCCTTCCGCTCTGGTGCTGATGGCTGCATAGGCGTGTTTCCCTCCTCAGTGAAATGGGAGGTGTTAACTCCAGCCTACGGACTACGCACTAGGACTGTTCCCCGGTGTCTCATCACATTTTACATAAGGAAAAGCTGGCCGGAAATGACAAGTGTGGACAGCCTCTCTGAATGAAACAAAGCTTCCCTAAGTAAAAGGTCAGAAACAGTACTGGGCATGGGATGGGGTTGTGTGTGGAAGCTGCTCCCTGAGGAAACAAGTTGCAAAAGGGGAACTGTATTTTTATACTGGGAGTTTTGTCTTTTCCTGTGATGATTACCTGCACAGTGAGGTCCCAAACCTGCATTTTTCAGGTCTTACCTTTTTTTTTTTTGATCACCAGACCGGTGTATGTCCAGTTGCCCACTTCACACTACCAACTAACTCTTCACCTGTGGCTGGTATAGTCAGTGAAGATGTCCCTGAGAAACCTCGGACTCAACATATTCAAACCTGAGCTCAGCTCTTCAACACCTGCTGTTCTTTTGTTCTACTTTAAGAAACACTCCAGTGCCACTATTTCTCACCCATTTATTTTTTTTTCTTCAGCTGCATGACTACTCAATGTTAAGCTGCCATTTTTTTTTCTCCTGAAACAAGGCTACAACTTCCTGACTGATCTTCCCAACTCCAATCTAGCATTCCTTCAATCCTAAGTCAAGCCCTATCCTGCAACAGCCAGAATCAAATTTTAAAATGCAAATAATAGTACATAGAATCTTTCAATGACCTTAAATTGCTCCTAGTAAAAGGTCACATTTCTTAATGTGGTCCATACATCCAGTGGGATTTGGCCTCTGCCACTCTATCTTCCTACATTTGCCTCGGCACTGTTTCCTAGCAAACTGCTCCATAACCTTCCCCCCCCCCTCTTATCTCAGGGCCTTTTTTTTGTGTACATGCTTTTCTTGCCCCCTGATACTCTCCCTCTCCTTATCCACCTATGTTGCCTAAATCTTGGCTCCTGCAGGTTTTCTGGGATGTCCTTCCTGAGCCACCCCACAGTTTGAGTCGAGTGACCACACTTTGTGCTTCCTCTCCTCCTAGCCTTCACACATCGCATTGTGATTTCCTTATTACCTGTCTCTCTCTAAGTCTAGACCAAGCTCCGTGAAGGCAGAGCTACATTTAATTTACTGCTGCATTCGCACTGAGTAGGCACTAAAACTTGCTGGACAAAACCAGGGCAGGGGGGCACCCTAGCTCATACATCGATAGAAATGAACACTTTGTGTCACATTTAGCACCAGCTGGCTGTGCCACCTTGTGCCCCTCCCACCAGCTGCCTCCCTGAATCACACGCAGTAAGCTGCAACAGAAAATGGGATGTGATTGAAAGGTAGGAGGAGTGGTTACCTCAGATTTCATTTTCCTTGGAGAATCTTCTCAACAAAAAAATCATGAAAAGTTGTGTTTCCTTCTGGAAACCCTAAATTTTATCTTTGTGCAAAACCACCACTGGAAGAGAAGGCTCAAAAAGATACCTTTGATATGTGATACGTGGTATATAAACTGTATCTCAATAAAGCAATCACAAACAAAAAGGAGAAACCTTTGGCACAGGGTCTCTTGAATTGCCTCTTAGCACACCTTCCTGAAAGGAGGAGGGAGAAAAGGGAGCTGGTTTGAATCCTAACCCTGTCACTAATTTATAGTTCCCTCTGAGCAAGTTTCTCATTACCCATTTTACCGTCTATATTAATAGGTTTATTGAATTAAAGATCTTTCCAGTTGTAAATTTCAGTGATTCTGATGCTCCTGACTTCAGGGACTGCTTGGACTAAGATCTCTAAAAGGAGCCTTCTATCACCTTGGGCACCTGTGAAATGTGAGGGAGCAGAAATACAGACCCCAAGGATCTCAAGGAGGAACACTTAGCGTCTAGGGCTTATGTGTCAGATAAGAACAACTGAGGGCAGCTCCATCCCAATGGATCAAGGGTCAAGTCAATCTCTAACACCTGGCTCAAAGTCTGGGTGCTAAGAAAGGAAGGAGCACACCCAGCAGAGCTAAGAAAACAAGTTGTTGTTGCTAGAAAACAAGGATCTTGAGCCAGCTGACCAACACCATGCAGGCTGGGATCCTGCTGATCTGTCTGCCTCTTTTTTACACTCTTCCCGATCAGCTACTTCTGCCTGTTTCAGGAGGAAGAGAAATGCCTCTCAGACAGAACACTCTTTTGGAGTGCCCACGGTGGTTAAGTAATAGCAAAATGTAATTGGTGAGAGGGCCAGAGCAAGGAAAGAAAGAAAGGAAAAGAGCAAGTACTTCAACCAGCTAAACGCTTTTGGATTATATACATTCTCCTTCCTACCCCAGCACCTCCTGACTCTCAGTTTCCTAGGCAGAAAGGCACCAGCTTTAGAGGGTCATTGTGAGGAATAAATGAGATCGTGTACTCGAAGAGCCCAGTGTGCCTGCTTACATAGAGTGGTTCTCTGGATGTGACATCTGTTTTTACAGGGATGGATCAGGGCATGGGGGCCTTGGAGTCACACAGTCCTGGGATAGAATCCTGCCTCTGCCTATCACCAGCCACGTGACCTTAAGCAGATGAGTTTCCTCCTTTGGATGACGAACATAACATCCTGGACCTTGTGGGGGTTCTTAAGAAGCACAAGGCCAGATCCTGTGATTAATCGGCCCATAGTAAGAACTCCATGCAAATCAGTCATTGTTGCCCACTCTTCCCCCATCCCCCTCCCCAACACACACAGCCCTACACATTCTTCTTGTGCATTATAAGCTCAGCATCCAGCTGTGCAAACAGGCGCCCCTGTGCCCCACTGCTGGGCTCTAGGCTGAGCTTTCTGATAATTCTGCTTTCTATTCCCACGCCCTAGGTTCAGGCAGGACTCAAATTCAAGTTGGCCAATCACTGAATGAGAAAAGGCCGTGACTCTACGTTTATCTTAGGCTTCTATATTCGGGACTGGAAAGAGCTACACCATTATGCGTTTTGTTTTAGAAAACCGATGGTGATAATAATCATCACTGATTCGATTGTGTCTCACAATAATAAATGATAATAATAATAGCTCGCATTTCCTGAGTATTTCTATATGCCAGGTGCAGTGATAATCACTTTATTATCATTGTTTCAGTTCATTCTCAGAACAATACTGTGAAGCAAGCAGCACTATACCCATTTTAAAGGTAAACTGAGACTCAGAAAATCAAAATGCCTTGTCCTATGTCACACATCTGGCAAATGGGACAGATGACTCACACACACCTGATATGTATATTGGTATTTGTTGATAGCTACTCCTTTGGTAAGGAGTGGGCAAAAATGATGGATTTGTGTGGAGTTCCTACTATAAGCCAACTAATTACATTATCTCATCCCATCTTCACAACAACCTGAAAGGTTCAGATGCTTTTCCGACTATTCCCCAGGTACTTCTGAAACTGGCCCGGTGACTTGACTTGATCTAAAAAAGAGGCCAGTGGCATCCCTTAAAAGGACCTGAAATCATCCAGGAACTACTGCTCCCAACTGATCTGAGAGGACTCAGCATTCACCAGGCTTTCCCACACCCCCAGATTTGTGTCTTGTCCCCTGCAATCCACCTTCACCACCACCACCCCCGATGGCAAATGCCCACCCCCTCCAAGGCTCTGCAGAGATGTCTTCTCCTCCAGGGAAATTCCCACCCACCCTACATAGTTAGGGACCAGTCTCCCAGACTTGCTTCCACCACTCCTGACCCTACACACACACACACACACACACACACACACACACAAGCTTTCCTCTGTCACAGCATTTATCAAAAGGTTTGTCATTGTCTGTTCACCGGTTAATCTTTTCCATTTGATTGTGAGCGTGCTAAGAGCAGGAAGTGGGTCTCAGTCACCTTGGCAGCCTCGGTCCCCAGTACAGAGCCTGACATGCAGTAGGGGCTGGACACAGTAGTGTGGAAAGGTGGAGAAATGAAAAGGGATGAAGGAAGGACGAGAGACAGAGAGGCAAGGAATGCGTCCTTGTGCAGTGGGATCTGTAGTGAGGCTGCCCTCAGGTGGGCAGTTTCTGCCTGCTGCTGAGGACCCAGGGGAGGCAAAAGCACCCCTCTGTGCACCTGTGTTCCCTCCAGACCTTTTTCTTCGCACTAAGGGGTTGAAGGCAGAGTGAGGACAAAAGCCCCCTATTCATCTCCAGGAAAATTCACATTCTTAGTGCAAGACTGCTGAGAGAGAAGGCTCCCATCTGACAGCCCTGCTCCCTCAGTTCAAGGATCACTTTCCTGGGAATAGGACTGTGATAGGGAACGAGAGTGTTTTTGGCTCCTGTCCGAATAGAATCAGAATGACTAGTTTACAACACGATCAATCCCTTACGGTTCCCTAAGTGGAAGGACAAGAGGGGCAGCCTCCCATGCTTCAGGGAGTGATGTATTTGCGGGCATGTGTACCTTAAAATAAGAAAACATGCAGTTGTCAACCAGTAACTGCCATCTTTGAGGATGTGAGGGGCTTTGGCAACCAGGGTCTTTGAATTTGCTCTGAGTTTTCAGGAGGGTGAAGACCAACAAAACAAAACAAACACACACACAAAAAATAACCAAAAAACAAAAACCAAACCCGCTGCTAGCTGGTTATTAAATTTCCCCTTTGCAACTGCAGGTTCTAAATGATTGCATAAGCTGACCTCAACTTAACCATCTGTCAAATGGGAACAGCTAGCCTGGCAGAGGATGGGAAACACCTTACATAAGAGTTTCTTCCTCTCACACCCATGACTGGTGTTACTGAGTGACCACTGCATTCTCATCACCAAGCCTGGTCCTGACCCAGAATTTCTGTCAGGGAGCACTCCAGGCAGCTACTACCTTGTAATCAAAACTAGCCCACGAAGAGAAGCTCACCCTGGCTTGAGGACTGCCAAGGTTCCTTCCAGCTCTGATGTCCTAGGGTTTGGCTCTGCCTTATAATGCTGCCACTAAGTTAAGAGGGAGAAGCAGGTTACACGGAGGGTGGAGGGGTATCGGTGAGTAGTGTATCTCCTCTTCTGCCCACGTGGAGGGCCTATGCTCTGAGTCTTTGCTTCCCTCAGGTCTTTCGAGGGTGGATAAGAGAAACACAACAGGAGCACAAACGGTCCCCTTGGGCCTGATGCCAGCATCTAGAGAGTTCTCTGAGGCTGCCGTGGTAGGGACAAACATGGCTCTCGTGATCAAAGCAGCCTGGGTTCAAATCCCCGTTCTGCCAAGCTCCCTGCTGTGAACTCCCTCAGGCCATCTTACCCTCCGAGCCTCACTCCCCTCAAGCACAAAATGCAGATAACAATGCCTCCCTTCCAGGCTCCTTGTGCAAGGAGTAAATTGGATGAAAAAAATGTACGTGAAAGTGCTTTGTGAGCTGCTCTGCCCGGAGCCCTGGAAGGATTATTATTCTTGGTACGCACCAATAGGAAAACGACTAGGGTGTTCTGTTCCAGATGGACTCAATCTAAACCGGGGAACAAATGCTTTTTTTGGTAATTTCATCTGGTGGAAATGGCAGTCTCATGGGCCTATTTGTGTTTAATGAACCACATCCTGTATCGTCTTTTTGCAAGGTTCTGAGGAGAATTAAGTTAGTTCTCTCCTCTGGCGTGCTGCAGACAAGTGAGTGTCCAGCTCATATTTAACCTCCTCTGACCTCTCTACTCTCCAAGGAAGCACTGCCTCAAAGCTATACGCGTCCTACAAATGGCTGTGTGGAAGCCACGAAGCCAGGGGAAGGGAAAGGGGTATGCAACCACCTCCCACCACCTCGCTGGGACCCTGGTGTAGATGAGTGTGGCCAGACTCTGATCCCTGACTCCCGCCGTAGTTCAGGGCTGTGTGAGGCTGGGTGTGCCTGAGAGGCAGACAGCCTGGAGCAGTTTGGCTGGGGACCCAGGATCGGGGAGGCCCTGAGGCCATGGGGAAGAGTCTGCAAACTAGCCTCGGGGCAATGACAAAGCACCCGGGAGTTTGCAACCAAGAAGTAGCATGACAGTATTTCTGTTAATGGTTAATTGCATATGTCAACTTGATCAGATATGTGCTCAAACACTGTTCTAGAGGTTTCTGGGAGGGTGTTGTGGATGAGATCAGCAGCCGACGGAGTAAAGCAGCCCTGCCTAATGTGAGTGGGCCTCAGCCAATCAGGTAAAGGCCTGAATAGACCAGAAAGACTGACCCTCCCGGGAATAAGAAAGAACTCCTGCTTGACTGCTGGAGCTGGAACAACTTTCTCTTCTTGCCTTTGGACTCAAACTGAAACACTGGTTCTTCTTGGGTCTCAAGCCTGCCAGCTTTGGAACTGAAACTTAAACTATCAGCTCTCCTGAATTTCCAGTTTGCTGAACAGATCTTGGCTGAAAACTTCCCAGCCTGCACAATCCCATGAGCCAATTCATCATAATAAATCTCTCTCTCCCTCTCTTACATATGAATATTATATATAATAGAGACTTTTATCTACCCATCCCACCATCCACCCTGTTGGTCCTGTCTCTCTGGAGAGCACCGACTGGTCCATGTCCTCGGGGCTGCTGTGTGGTTTGGATTGATGGGCGACAAGAGTGGATGCTGGGGGTCCCGGCAGAATGCCAACACTAGAATCCAGGCAAGCCGTGATGGCAGCTTGATACAGGGCACAGCAGTGAGATGGAAAGAAGTGGGCAAATTCAAGACCTAATCGGGAATGAAGATGGATAAGATCTGGGAAATGGGGGGAGTGAGGGAGAGGAGGATGTGAAGAAGGACTTGGGCTTCTGGTTCTGCCTACAAACAGATCATGGCACATTTCACTAGAACGCTGGAAAGCACCAGGTTGTGTGGGGCGAGGTGGGTGGGCGAGGGAGCTGGCATCACGGCAAATATCAGAGGGAAGCTTGGAGGCAGAGGTATAAAATGGGAGTCATCAGTGTAGGGACGGTAACAGAATCCCCACAGAGAGCACAGTCCAGGGAGAGGGGGCCCAGGCCAGGGTCCTGTGAAGCCACAGGGATGGGGGTTGGCAGAAGAGGGTGAGCCCGCAAAGCAGACAGAGAAGAAGCCAGCAGGAAGATCTGCGACAATGGCAGCAAACACAGAAAGTGCCTCAAGCAGGAAGTGGTCAGCTCTGTCAAATGCTAACAGAAGGTCAAGCATATGGGAACTGAAAACTGCCCCCTGATGATTAAATCTACAGAGAAGTAAACCAGTACCCAGGCAGTCTCAGTTCTGAGAACGACTCCTTTCATGTCTGGTGACTGTCTTTGAAGCAAGCTCCCCCAGGAAACCGAAAGCCCAGGAGAGGTCTCCAGCCCACATCAGCCCCTTGGCCACAACTGTCCTCAGAAAAGGAGGTGACATTTGACTGTCTCTTCTTTCGCCTCCCCCCACCTCAACCCCTGGGCTGCCTTTCAAACAGCCAAAACTCCTTTAAAGAGTAGTCTAGGAATGCTGTAGCTGACATTCAAAAGTGCATTGCAATTCAAATGGAAATGCAGAAATTCATTCCCTCAGACAGTCTTGGGAAATTATAATCGAGATAAGACACGTTTTAAAGGTGCCAACAGGCATTTCTCTGTGAGGACATCTCTAGCCCATGGACCGTCCCAATCTTAACTCAAGAGCAGTATAACCTTCACTAGAAAATGTCCTTTCACAGGGTCACTGAGTCTATAACCTTGGAAAAGTCATATTAATTGCATACGGTTTCTCTTCTACACCTTTTTTTGGTCTCTCCTTTGTGTGTGTACGTGTGTGTGTGTGTGTGTATTGTTTTGCACTTGTCGACTTCTCTGTGTTTTGTGATTCCTCCTGCCTCCCTCAGTTGGTCTCTCTCTCTCATACACGTGCGCGCGCGCACACACACACACACACACACCCTGGGAACACAGTTACTGGACCAGATGTGGCAGCTGTGGTGGGAGGGAATGCATTGGATCAAGATAATAACTAGGTGTCTAGCTCAGTGCTAGATGAGTCCACTGATGGGCGGTGCTTTTCACTGGAGCCTGTATTTTGCATGTGAGGAAAGTGATCTGGAGAGTGAATCTGAATCCATTTGCCCAAGATCACACAGCTGGTAGGAGGTAGAGCTGGGACTTGAACCTGAGTCCATCTGACTGCAAACCCCCTGCTTTGCTTCCAAATGAGGAAGTCTCTATCCAAGGTAGCCAGACGATGGGTAACTTCTTTTATCATAATTAAGATAAAAGACGTGTATCAAGGTCACAGCTAGGCTGTATATGTGACTCTCAAGTCAAAAAGTGAACTGGGAAAAAAGTAGCTTTTTAAAATATACGCCTATGAGGAACACAGCAGCATGTAGTGAAAGTATTAAACCGAAGGCCAGAGGCTGAAAACTTCATGTGGTGTTTGGGGCATGGCCTGGGGGCAGAGGCGAGGGCTGGAGGAGACTCGCAGGCTAAGCAGCTTCCACACTAAGCACTCCTGGGCCTGGAGGGTCCAGGGATGACTTTGGCTACTTCTGAGGTCTTCCTGGCTCCCAGCAAGAACCATCTAACTGGCCTGTTCAGTGCTCTGGTCCCCTCCAAACTGGGGATGCTGAGAAGATCCACTTGGTGGTAGCAAACCCCACCTCCCTGCCTAGACCTTTCCAGTCCTGCTTGGCAGCCCCAGCGCCTCCCTGGAATCAGTGTCTCAAGGTGGGTCTGTTCTTTTGGCTTTCACTCTGCCCTGCTGCAGGGAAAATGATACACAGAACCACACCCCACCCCCCCTTCTAATTCACAGCAGCCATTGCCAATTGATCCTAACGTTCTTGGTCAAGGGGCTCCATGACCTCCACGCAGTGGCCTAGATAAGCCATTCCCTAACTGATCAGAACTGGCACATACGAAATAATAGATATGGGCCATCACATGATAGTGTCTGGGTTTACCATCTGCCTGCCCCCGTCCCTCTTTCCAGCTGCCTGGTTACCAATGGGTTAAAAAGAAAATGGTGAAACGTTGGAAGCCTAGGACAGACTGAGGAATGAACGACATGGGGACAGCACCCACATCTTGTTTCCTGCGGTGCCCCAGCACCAGGCACAAGGTCTGCCAAGAAGCAGCACTTAGGAAATATTAGTGCATTAAAGAATGAATGAATGAATGATAAATGTGACTTTCTTTTTCTTTTCTTTTCTTATCTTTTTTTTTTTTTCCTCGTAGAACACACACTGAGAAGCACTTAGGGGAATAAGAGTCAAATAAACCTGTCATGGGAATATTTTAATCAGGCACTTTCAGCCCCGAAGCCCTGGGCTTTCCAATCATTTCTAGTGGCTGCCCCAGATCATAGCAGGAGCAAGAGCCCCATCGTTAGTACACCTGGAAAGGCTGGGACATTTGTTTCTAATTTCCATGGACACTGGATCCAGGGGCAGGGAACACTGTGTTCAGGTTGGAATTCAAACACCATCCCTTTCACTCATAAACTGTGACCCCAACAAGCCCCTTTTCTTCTCTAAGCTTCAGGTTTCCCGGGCCGAGATGAGGGGAGAATGGGATTCTTGCCTTCTTTGCCTCAAGAGGGTACATGGGAGAGCCCACGGAACTCTACACAGCAATGCGCTGTTCCTCATGCCCTCGGGAGTCTTCTTTCCAGAACCTCTCTTCCAGCTTTGGTCCTTCTAGTCAAGTACAAGCCACCACCGGGGGCTAAACACTGATTTCAAAGACTCCAGGAACCCCTCCACCCCTCCAGTCTCTGGGTTGAAAGGATACTTGTCCTTTTCTAGCGACACAGGTGCGTCTGTGGGAGGTTAGGGAGCACCGCACGTGGGCCGGAGCCGTGGCCATTCCGAGCTGTGCCCCACGAGTTTGGCTTTATTCTAAGCTATCATTTCTCATGTGCTGACTACCTGCCAGACATTTTACCTGTATTATCTCATTTCGTTCTCCCAAAAGCCGTGCCAGGGAATTCCTATCCCCCATTTAATGCACAAGGAAACCGAAACTTAGACGTTACCTGCCCGAGGTTACCCAGCAGGGATGGAAGGAGAGACGGGGGGACTTGAACGCCTGTCTGTCCCCCTCGAGCTTCACTCTAGCTCCTCTTCCCAGAGCTCTGCCCCCATCCTGACCCGCTTCCCAGGGGCAGGCGCCCATGACACAGAGTCGACGGCTGGGGAGGGAAAGGTCACCCACTACCTCTGAGTCCAGAGTTCCTCCAGGTCTTTAGGGGAAAACCCCCGGGCTTCTCAGCCTCCCCCTCGCAAACATTACTCCCACATTAAAAAAAAATAAAACCGCAGTGTTTCATGGGTCATCTAGGTCACAGCAGGTGGAGAGAGCGAGAAGTGTACGGGCGGCCTCGGCATACCCCGGGCTCTTCTTGGGAGCAAGCATATGACAGAAGCAAGAAACATGCCTCCACGCAAGCAGCCCAGAGAGAAAAGCTACCGTGCCTCGTTCTCCCAGCAAGTTTGTGGTGACCCCGAGGGCTGTGGCATCTCCAAGGGGGCCCCCAGCTGCTCGGTGGGCATTCCTTCTGCCCCAGCCCATCTGACTTGCCAGAGTCCATGCATCCCCTGCACAAGGAGTGGGGCCTTCTGGAGGGAAAAAGGCCAAGGCCCGGAAGCAGTTGAGGATGGAGATGACGTGGTATTTAGCAGGACAGCGGTGTCCCGGTCCCCAAGCGTGGGCTAAGGCGAGTTAGTTCAGTGGCCACAGTGAGCGAAGGTTTTTATAAACATAACCTAATTGTATTACTTCAAAGTCCTGAAGCTTATTGCCCTGCTTAATGATGTGTCACATTATTTATAGGGTAGGACAACGAGACTTCTATTGATTTAATGCACTTCCTTAAAGACCGTCATTGTCGCAGCCATAAAAACAGAGCTGTTCCCAGACAACTCAATTATGTCCCCCGCATCTATAAACCACCCCATGCCCCACACAGCTGCACACAGGAGGCAGGGAGGGGTGAGACCACGGAGGGGGGTGCAAGCCCACGAGGGCAAAAGGAAAGGTTCTGGAGATGGCAAAGGCAGGTGCACTGGGGATTCATCCAATCCGGGAGGAGGGGCAGCATGAAAAGCCATGGATGGGGAGCAGGGAGCACCCCACTTTGCTCGGACCTACCCAGTGGAGCTCAGGGACACTCAGCGAGCTTCCTCCTCCCTCTGGGCCTTAATTTTCCCAACTGCACACTTGGGGTACTAACTCCAGTGAGACTCATAAGGTCCCTTGCGGCTGCCACAGTCTGTGGTGTTAAGGTGATTTGGTTCCTTAGATGGGGAGCGGGGCCAGGTGACGAAGGTGGGGAGCACATCTTCAACATCGCTCCCCTCCCTTTCCATCCATCAAGAGCTCTCCTTCCTCAGTTAATTGATAACAATAACAATGATAACAGGAAGCAATCCTCACCCTGCTACTTATTAGCTGTGTATCTGTGAGCACGAGACTTGGCACGGCTGAGACTCATTCTCTCCCCTGCAGAAAGGGGATGTGGATGCACAGACCTGTTCACAGACACAATGCAAGGGTGGACTATTTCTCTCCTTCTTAAAATGCTGTGACAGTAACTGCTTCCCTTTCATGTGGAAGGTGGACAAGAATGGCTCCTTAAGCACCCATTTCACAGGAAGGGCAAAACTGAGGTGGGAAGGGAACGAAGCTCCCAAGGCGAGTGGCAGAGACTGGTCTCCCCATTGCGCCTGAGGAATCCCAATTCTGATACAAACTGAGGCTCGAAGGGACATACGATCTGATGACCCTTCCTGGGGGTAGAAGTCTCTCCACGGGAGAGACAGGAACTGTCCCCTCAGACCCAAAGTGAGCCCTCCCAGAGCAGCCGGAGCTCTTCCTGGGTTCTTCCCAGAAGCCTGGAGGGAAGGAGATGCCAAGGAGACGCCACTGTCCCTTCAACTCTCCCCAGCGGTGGGATCCGAGGACAGACTTGGACACAAGGGACCTGCTGCACAAGGCCGGAGTTTGGGAGTCCAGCCCACTACCTTAGGGTCTCGGAAAATGCCTGACCTGAAAGAATCCCGAGATATCATCACACGGCCCCTCACCCTGTCCGTGGGGACACTGAAGCCCAGAGATGGGCAGGGAAGGCCGAAGGCCACACAGCTTCGGCATGGCCGCGCCAGGATCTAGCTTGTCGGAGCCTTACCTTTCTGATACTGAAGCCACAGCTGCTGCTGGACCTTCTTGCTGGGGAAGTGGATGACGCAGGTGAGCTCGGAGCCGTAGAGGGCCTCCGCGATGTAGTGGGAGCCGTAGTGCTGGATGAAGGACAGCAGCTCCTCCCGACTGCTCTCCCTGGTCAGGATCTTGAGGACGTTGGTGAAGCCTGCACAGAGGACGAGCACGTGGAGGTGGTCAGATCTGGGCGGTTGGCGGCTGGCAAATTATAAGCGGCCGGGGGCGTTCTCCAGCCTGGAGCTGCTGTCACCCCACGATCAGCCTGGGGGCTGCCGCAGTCTGAAGGGGCACAGCAGCCTCCCCTCGCTCACAGAGCAGAGGTTGCAGTCTCTGGTGGATGCACAAATCACTGCCACGGAGAGGGAACCAGCAGCAGAGGAAGGCCTCAACCTCGGCAATCGAGGTCATGGGACCTGAAAGTCGCCATCAGGAAATCAAAGCTGATGTCTATCCCGAGCAACTAATGGGCACCAAGCACACCCCTCGCTGTTTCTCCCACTGGTTCCAATTTAGCCTCAGCCCCAAGGCTGCAATCCCCACTGTGGACATGAGCGAGCCAAAGCTCAGACCCTGAATGATTTCCTTGGTCCTCCAGCCAGAGGAGCTCGGCCTCCAACCCCCTTCTGCTCTCACTCCAAAGCACGTGCATTTTCCACTGCACCTAATCACCCAGGGCTTGAACTGCCCACAGCTGGAGCCCCGAGGCTGCCCCGACCCAGGCTTAGCAGATATTCCGACGTCCTCAGACCTGAGCCCTGGCTTGGCTTCCTAGAAGACTACCTCCCTTTCTGCCTCTGCCTCCCTGGGACAGTGGTATATTCTGTCTCCTGACTTTGTCAAGGGCCTCCTTGCTGCTCTATTGCCCCGAGTCCTGTGCTAAGGAGACCCAGGTCCTCAGGGCCCAGCATGGGACCTGCACAGCAATCACTCCATGACCACAGCTCCCCGCCGCACTCCTGCCTCCAACAGGCAGATCACCAAGTTGTTTTTCCAAGAGCCTTAAGACCTGCCCAAGCTCCTTCCTGCTACCAATGACCAGCCTACCAATGACCTTGCCTGGTATTCCAGGCCTCCAAAGGCATCTCCAGTGAGCCACCTACATCAGGCTTTACATCCAGCCACATCAGCCTTTTTAGGTCTCCTAAGTGCGACCTGAGATTTCCACCATCCTTTCTTCATTTACAGCCCCCAAACTGCAACATGCACACACATACACATCACCGTTCACCGGAAATGGCCTCCCACCTCTTCCCTAAGTCATCCTATGCTCTAAGGCTCTGGAAAGTCACTCCCACCTTCTTAAGAAGCTGTTCACATAATCCTGGCCAGGAGTACCTATGCTTTGCACCTTCAATGGGCACCACCTTGAAAGCAGAAGCTCTATTCCACTTGCCTTTGACTGTGCACATGCACACCCCCACCCCCACCCTAACCAGGTACAAGGGCACAGTTCCCGGGACACGGAGGAAACACCACCCACCATTATCACAAGAGCAGCGGATTCTGTGCCACATCAAAGGAAACTGTAAGAGAGCAAGCAAGCTCTCCTTCAACATTAAACATGAACTCCAATTTGCCAACATCTGATTTACAAGGGGGTTCTCAAGAGCATCATCATTGATTAATTAAAGCTGATACACCTTTGTAGTTCTAACAGATACATCGCAGTCTGATTCACAAGTGAGGTGCGAGGGTGTGAGTAGGGGAGGAAACAGAAACACGCCTCAAAGCATGGGTGTTTGATTAGGACAACCCCTCTCCACCAATCTGTTAACTCGTGCACCTGGGTAATTAGTACAGCAGTGTTAATGATGAGATTGTTTCTCTTAAATAATAAACAACACCACCATGGAGATGACCTGTGGCTCTTTATCCAGGCAGACAAAACTGCAATCAAATCTCTGCTCTCCTCCTGTCTGGTCACTTACTAGCTGTGTGATGATCTTGGGCAAGTTACTTAACCTCGCTGACCTTCAGTTCCCTTACCTAAAAACAAAAAAATATGGGATAAACAATGTCTTCCTTGCAGGACGGATAGAAGGCCTAAGATATATTATAAAGTGCTTAGCCGATCTCACCAGTAATTACTATTTGGACTTCCCAGATGGGAGAGTCCTCTGATTCCTAGGCCAAAAGAGTTTCATGGTGCTCATGAACCAAATGATACTGAAAAAGAGAAGTTAAGAAAAGTGCTTGCAAATACAGAGGAAGCACCAGGACAGTAACGCAGTGGCAGTGTTACAAGGAAGAGCCAGAGTAGAACACGTCATCTTTCCAGAGTCCTTCACTCATTCCGAATTTTTCGGTTTTCATTTTTTTTTTTTAATTCCTTTACCAAACAAGACTACCAACCCTGTGTTGATTCTCTGTTACAGAGACTATAGGAATATAGGATGCAGGGATATGGAAATGACCCGCAGTTCTTGGGTCAGGGGGGAAAACAGACATGGCTCAGACATGAATCAACTCCATTGGTGCTTTAATACAGGTAGATGCTTGCATGGGATTCCTTGAGTTATTCTGGAGGAAGTGGAGAATGCGGGAGGGGTCTCCCAGTATCGCAGGATGTGTTCCCTGGCCAAGGAGACCCAGGCAGAGGGAACAGTATGTGCAAAGTCACAGAGGCATGAAAGAACATGTCCCATTCTGAGAATTACAAATTGTCCTCATCAGCTGACACACAGGGTGTGGGCAGGTGGAGCGGGGGCAGCGTATGTGTCTGCGTGTGGGAAGGGTATGTGTTGCTGCTGTATAGGAGAGGGTAGGAAAGGAAATCATCCAGGAGAGACCAGAAGAACTTACAATCCACAAGCCTGAAATATACAGAACATAAATGTGACTTAGATTGTCATTTACCCCCTCTCCTATTCACCCTTCCCTGCACTCCTATGATACCCCTTCCTCCAGGAAGCCCCTCTTGACTCCTCAGGACACCTCCCTCCTCTGGGGTTCTGCTGCCCCACTATTGCCTAGAACCTACTGCAGTGTGAGGATGTCACTGTCTGCTTGTCCATCCACCCTCCCTGTGAGCTCCTTCATGGCAGGGAGGGAGGGCCTGGCCTCATTCCCTCAGCATCCCCAGCTCAGGGCCTGGCACAGCCCAAGTCCTCGGGAACAGGTGCTGAATTACCCCAAGGCCCCTGGCTGCCCGGGAGGTGGTCCTCACCTGCAGAGAGGGTGATGGTGCTGAGCTTCACACGGTAGAGGTTGCTTCGCACCCGCCATTGCTGCACCATAGGGTAACCCATGGCTTCGTCATACCTGACGTCTCCTGGAGGGCAGAAGGAGAGGGTCACAGGAGGCCAGCATTTATGGAACACTCACCAAAACTGGGCTCTGCAGAACGGCCACCGTTTCTAAACAGACAGGGGCTCAGACTTGGTGTGCAGGCTTTTACTGGAACCAACAGCTTTATCTGGACCTGCCTCCAGGCCTCTTTCCGGCCTCTGATCTCAGCCCCCATCCTGCTTTTTCTCTTCCCAACAGCTTGCAAGCAAGCTGAAGTAGATTTATGTTTCTGGTAACCCCTGCAGGCAACTCGCCATGGGTCATTGGACGGCTCTGTGCCTCAGTTTCCCCATTGGATACTATGGCTACCTATGTTGACGTTACTTCATAGGTGCATTGTGAGACTCAAATAAGGCGACAGAAGTGGAAGTCTTACGGCTTGCAGACTGGGGGTCAGCAAACCACAGCCCGTCCTCCACGTACTACCTCTTGATGACAGCGGAGATGAGCGACTGTGGGCAGAGCCTAGCACATTTACGATCTGGCCCTTAGCGTTTGCTGACCCCTGTGTGGACCACTGTTTCCTAACATGGAAACATGCAATGCACACAGGGATCTCATGAGATACAGGTGCTCATACAGAAAAGCTCACATTTCAAGCAAGACCGAGTTACAGTGAAACAAGATCTTTAAAAATCCGTACAATTTCTTAGCACCTTGACTAAATTAATATGCATTCTAAAGCTCTATGAAGGTAGTAGTGTAGAGAATTTTGCAAACTTTTTTGAACAAGGAATCCCATTTTTCCAGAGGGTTCACTGGAACTCATGTTCCATACCATGCATTTTGGGAAACACAGGTATAGACAAAGAATAAAACAAGACAGAAACAACACAATGCCAGCAAGTGGTTAACTCTGGGTGGTGGGGGTACAAAAGACTCTTGTTTCCTGATTTGTATTCATTTTCATTTTCTAAATTTCCTGCTCTAAGCCTTGCAAACTCTCTTTGTTTACAATCAGGAAGAAATACACGAAAAAGAAATGCTAGTCACATCAGCAGTTAATATGATTGTTGTTTTGTATCCTCTGCAAATGGTAGGCACATTTTCTGTCCTTTTCTCTTGTCCCCTGGTGAGGAGGCACTTAAAGAGATATCTGATACCAAGATGAAAATGAGAATCTCACTGGAACAAATGATTTCTTCCTGGACATTACTGCAGTATTAAAGTTGTCCATTACTGTCAACTTTCTTTTTTTCCTCCTTAGCCTTTTCAGGAATAACATAATTTTTTTTAGAAGCTTTCATTTTAAAGTAAAATATTCATGATCTCCAAATATATGTCTACTGGAGTGAGGTTGTTTTGTTATAAATATGTCCTCTCTGTTTATCTGCTCTGCCTGTCCCGTCCTTCCTCTAGAGAGGCTAGGAAGGGAAGGAGAATGGGTGGGGGAGGAAGGACAGGCTGTGTTTCGAGTCAGGGAGGAGAACCCAGATTGCACAGGAAGACCAGACACGTGCGGCCAAGTAGCCTCTGCCCCATCCTTTGTGCTCGTCCTGATTCACGGCAGGCTTGGTGTGGGTATTGGCAACTGGGGCCCATCCTCAGGAGAGGGAGGCAGAGCAGTCTGATGGAGGCTGTGGATACAGTTCATTCACTGGGTGGCATGATGTCCAAAAGGAAAAAACAAAAAACAAAAAAAAACAAAAACCAGGCTACCTCTTTTGATTACCGAGACATGTATAAAGCCATTATCTTTGCCCCTCGCCCCCCATAAGTGGTCATCGCTTTGCCCTTCACTTCTCTCCATCCCTGGTCCTTCCTGGATTCCAGCCTGGAATGCAAGCTGCTTCAGTGGAATGGCAGCTTCTTGAAGTCGAGGTCATGGTCTTTATTATTCTCACTCCTGCAGAGCCTAGAACAGAGCCTGGTGCACGATAACAGGCTCCCAATAAATGCTGATTTACTTGCTCACCTACTTACCTGCATCCTATTCCCCATCCTAAGGCTATCCTTAGTGCTTACTCATCCTTGACCCCCATCTTACCCAACCCTCCACCAAAGATTAGGGGTAAATGAGGCTCTCCAATGGAGGGAGGTATTTTTCCTAGTAATAGTTATTATTTTTATTAATTCTAGAAATGATAACAGTGTCCTTATTAGGATGCCTCCAAAGATCCTTAAATCAAAACAAATATTCCTAAGAATTTGTACCACTAATAGAACCACGATGCACTGAGCATTTTATACCCCCAGTCTCCAGTACTCACCTAATGTTGACAAATAATTGTGATACCCCCTATTTCAGAAGAAGAAACTGAAGCTCAGAGGAGAAAGCGCTCAAGGACACACAAAGATCAGTGACAGATCCAGGGTCCTTCCCATTGGAGCACAGCACCTCCCCATGGACCATGGTGCCATCTGCTTTAAGGGGTAGTGAGCTCCCTGTGACTGGGGGTATCCAAGAAGAACCATTACTCAGTGGGGCAAATACGGACGTGATTTCTTCCTAGCTAAAGAGGATTAGACATGATGCCCTTTACAGTCCCTGTCAGCTCTGAAATTCTGCGATCTTATGAAAATTAAGGAAGGCGCAGCAGGTTTTTAACAGATTTTGCATAGCATTTTTCTATCTGTGATTTCACGTGATCTACATCTGGGCCCTTTTAGAAGGAGGACAGGTCAAGAAGGCGGCAGAGGGTCATGGATACAGCATCAGCTTTGGAGCTTAAATCCTGACTCGACGACAGACTAGTCATGTGACCTTGGACTAGTTAAATGATTTCTTTAATCCGTTTCAAGGACAATAACTCGCAGGGTTACATGGATTCACATACGTGTGGTGCGTGGCCCCTGGGAGACCCTCAACACACGTAGGCCCTCTGTCCTGTTTGTGCCCCTGCACAGGAAAGGCTCCTGGAGCTTCCAAGTGCTAGCACGGGGTAGAGGGCTCTTCCCTGGGGGCAATTTCCCTCTCGGTGAGATGTCCATCACTCGTCGGGGGGCCGTTCTCCCCAGGCTGTGGCTGACATACCCAAGTACCCTGTCACCAAAGCAGAGCCGGGGCCCTCACATCTAAGGAAAATCCCTCCACAAAGGACAGGAGAGGAACTGGAAATAGATGAGGGGGAGCAGAAGGGCATCCTGGGTGGGACAGGAGATGGGGAGCCCCAGGGAGCCTGCTGAAGATAGCTTCCCTGCGAGGGGGAGGGGGTGGGCCGGGGAGCGGCAGGGCCAAGTGGAAAGGGCAGAAGAGCCGGAGCCGTGGCACCTGGCTCTCATCCTGGCAGGCGTGCTGTGGGACCTTGGGCTGCTCCTGTCCCCTCTCTGAGTCTAGATTCCTCGTCCCCAGAACAGGTCGAACTCGTAAGAGCAGAGAGCAGAATGGCTGGGGGTTAGGGGAAAAGGGGGGGGGCGGGGTGGGGGACAAAGGGACCAAAGGA
>LNAC01000153.1:1670897-1685236 GCA_002007465.1 Ailurus styani
GTGGGTCAAGGGGTCCAAAGGTCCGGTTACGCGGGATGAAGAAGTTCCTGTGGGCCTGATGCCCGGCACAACGACTACAGTCAATACCCTTGAAATCTGCTGCGAGCCAACCTGGCCCAGCTCCGAGTCCGGAGTCCCAGGGAACCCCCGGCTCTGCAGAGCCCATAGCAGGAGCCCCCTCCCCAATGGCAGGTCCCTTTGGCCTCCCGTCCCTCAGGAAGGAGGAGGCCTGGACGGGCCTGTCTGGGAGGTGCGGAGGACGGACCGGCACCCGCAGAGGCCAGGTGTGCGGTGAGGGAGCCTGGGGCCGTCCAGCAGGTGCGTCTTACCAGTGAGCAGCTGGAGGTCCGGGAGGGGCTCGGAGAGGACACCCCGGCACTGCTCCTCCACCGGCAGCGGGATCACCAACAGCCCATCGGCCAGCTGAGGGAAGTCCTTGATGAAGTTGTTCTCCCTGTGGACAGGAGCACAGAGACTGCCACTGAGGCCGTGGAGGCTGCCCGGGCTGCAGGGAAGGAGGGCGGCGAGCTCAGCGTCGCATGGAGACACTCAGGAGCGGGTGCGCCTCTCCTTGCGGCCGTGTGTCCCGCTCCCCGAATCCCGGCTCGGAGAACAGGGTGCTAACGACAGGCTCTAGAGCCTGGCAGGCCAGGGCTCCGAATCCTGGCCCGCCGCATACTCGCCGTGTGGTCTGGAGGAAACTCCTGCTCCACTCAGAACCCCGGTCTCCTTGCTATAAAGTGAGATCTCAGGGTAGTTGTAAACACTTAATGGGATAAAGCTGCCAATTGCTTAAGACACAGTCTGATGCTCTCCAAACTGTATATTTGGCTGCTAAACATCCCCTCGCCTAAGCAGTGACAATGGTGAGCCAGAACGTGAGGCAACTGAGAAGAGCGCGGATTTGCGTGCAGAGAAAGGGGCAGGAAGGCATGAAAGAACAGGTGGGTGTTCAAGTGGAAAGATGGTAAGGGATCTTTGGGATCAGACTCCTCCTTTTACAGATCGGGAAACTGAGGCCTAGAGAAGGGGAGGGTCTTGTTCACAGAACCTTCCCCCCACCCCCAGCCCCCGGAAGCTAGTGCTCTTTCTCCTGCCCTAATCTCTTCAGGGGCCTCTATTCCTTCCCTATAGCGCCATCCCAGGAAACTGTGTCCAAGACAGGCCTTGGGGTGACCTCAGAAGACTGAACCCTGAACAAAAGTAGTCTTTAGGGCAGGCGGGGTAGTAATGATGCATCATATGGAGGTGGACTTCAATCTTTTTTTTTTTTTAAGGTTTTATTTATTTATTTGACACAGAGAGATCAGACCACAAGTAGGCTGAGAGGCAGGCAGAGAGAGAGGAGGAAGCAGGCTCCCCGCTCAGCAGAGAGCCCGAAGCGGGCCTCGATCCCAGGACCCTGAGATCATGACCTGAGCCGAAGGCAGAGGCTTTAACCCACTGGGCCACCCAGGCACCCGAGGTGGACTTCAATCTTTACACAACAGGGCCACCTCCAAATAGAACAGCCTGCCAGGATGGGTGGTGAGCTTCCCATTCCTGAGAGTGTGCAAGGAGGGGACTGGAGAGCTACTTGGTACGGATGGTTTCGGAGGCATTTTCGTATTAATATCTGACTTTTGAGTCCTTTCCTATTCAGGGACTCTCAGAATTTGAGGCAGTAATTACAGTCTGGAGAGGAGGAGGAGATTCATCACTTCAGCGTGCCCCCTGGAATGGGTAGCCTTGAAATGAAAATCAGGAAGAGGAAAACAAAAACAGGGAATGCCAAAGCAATGCCTTTGAAGCCTGGATCTCGGCAGGTCAGGAGCAGCTGCGCAAATGTCATGGGGGCCTGGAGACCCTCCCCTTACTCCGTGTCCCCGGGGCGCGCACCTCCCCCTAGGCACCCATGAAGCCTCCCATCGGTTCATTCATTTAGTGAACAGACAGTTCCCCAAGTCTTGACCCCTGAGCACCTCAGAGTCTAGTGGAAGAACCATTATCCCCATCTTCATCATCACCATCATCTCTGTATTACAAAGTTCCAGATCCTTCCATTTACAAGGGTCTGGCTAAGCACTTTGCATACATTTTATCATTCAATCTTCACAGCAAGAGAGCTATGATTATATCCTTTTTGCAGATGATAAAACCTGTGGTACAGGGTTAAGAGGAGGTGAGTGTGGGGATGTGCACCCAGGTCTACTGATTGCACACTCGGTAAGGTAGGCAGCTGGGCCAGGGAGTGTCTGCTGGGCATGCGTGTGCATGACTGTGAGTTTCTGGGTCCACATGGGGACACTGAGGCATGCTATCTCGTGTGCCTGTGTGGGTGGACCCCTGTCTGTCTGGGGAGCTGTACGAATTTACGCCTACGTGTGTGTGCCTGTGATCATGGCTTCTAGGTGTCTGTGATCTGTTTGCAAGCCTGGCTGTGTGGAACAGCAATGTGAACAGAAAGAGAGAGCCTTCTGGAGCCAGGGGAGTGCCTTAAAGGACCATGTAACCCTCGCCAGGGTTTGAGGGACTACGTTTCCTCCTATCTTCCTTCTGAAGTTGGCCTGTGAGGACACAGATCCTCCCACAAAGATACGGCCAGGGAGAGGGTGTCCCCCTGCCCTTGTTAGATGAACCCACACTCTGTGTGGAGCCCTGAGCTGGATCTAGGGACTGGATTCTCCCCTGGTCTCCTACATCTTCTCAGACAACTGTGGGGACAACAATGGAGCCACACGGAACGGTCAGCGGGGCCCAGCTATCAGGAATACCGGCTGGGCTTCTGGATGCTTCTGGGACCCTTCCCTATGAGACCCATGAATTATTTAATGGGCAGGTAAGGGCAGGCATGAGAAGATGCCAACGTCTCTGAAGACCGGGCCCCACTTCTGCCCACAGCACACCCCAGCTGCACAACCTGGAGCAGACCACTCAAACCTCAATTTTCTCATTGGTAATAAAAGCTGTTCAGTCTGCCTTAATGAAATATCATTGTCATGATGATAAGAATAGCCTTTTCTTGAGCACCTACTATGCACTGGACACCATTCCAGGCACTGTACCTTGGCTTCCCGCTCCTGTGAAGTAGATGCCATTACGACCCTCAGGTTAGAGGCTGACCAGATGAAGCACAAGGCACCTGGTGATCCCAGCTGGTCTGGCCCCAAAGCTCCCATTCCTCAGCACAGCTCAGGAGCAGGGCACTGTCAAAGCCGAAAGAGCAGGAGCACCCATGGGGGCCCTGAGCCCAGAGAGACCGCAGCTGAGAGAAGGAGCTTGCTGCCCACTCCGACCTGACCACACCAGGCTGCTCTGTGTCCCTGGAGCTGGGCGCCCTCCCTCAGCCAGTGGAGAAGTGGAGGCTCTGAGGGGCGCAGCGCCTTCCTGGACTGGCACAGAGCGCATTTGGGAAGAGGGATCTGAAAGCAAGCTTATGTTTTTTCACTTTACCATCTGGGGGGCTCCATTTCACACGTTTTCTGGCGCTGTGTTTAAAGACAGAGCCCCCTCCCTTCACCCCTCCCCGTCCCTCTGCTTTCGGGTTAAGCCAGGCTTCACTCAGTAAGTAAATCTGACCCCAGAGGGACAATGGGAGGCAGCACAATGGGCAACCTCAGGCTGGCTCATGATGCCCGTCTTCTTGGAAGAAGGATTTCCCCCTGAGCTTTCAGGAAGCAGGGAGGATCTTGAGGAAGCGCTTGAGTAGAAGGGGAAAGACGCAGGGGTGGGGAGTTCGCAAGCCAGTGCGAAGGCTGCGGGGGAGGGAGGCAGGCACAAAGCAGGGGATGGCAAGGGAGCAAGAGCAAAGACCAAGGACGGTCCCTCAGGACCTGGTCCCTTCGCGGCCGCCTGGGGATGGTCACAAGTCCTGCACGGCTGCTGCCAGCAGAGGGCGCCCAGGGCCTTCGCATCCACCGGCTCTCAGGGGAGTTAGGTAACAACACGGAGGGGAATGGCCACCGCTGGGAAAGTTCCACCGGGCCCAGAACCTCGGACAGAACCCAGACAGCAGCCTCAGAATCCACCCACCTGGCAAAGAGACGCGGGAGGCTGGCGGGGTGCTGGTGAAACACCGACGGCAGAAAGAGAATTCAGATTCTCAGAGCTTGTGTGTATGTGTGTGTAGAAAAAACTATAAGGCAACTAATCCTAATAATAGGAAGACAGGAAGAGGAATGAGCAATATTTATTTATCGATCACCTTGTTCATCATCAGCTATATCCTAGACAGGATGTGTGTGTGCATGTGCGTATGTGATTGTAACTGCGTGGAACTCTAGGAGTCAACTACCGTTAGGATTCCCGTTTTATAAATAGAGAAAAGAGCACTCGGAGGCGTTAAGGAACTTGTCTGGCCGAGGTCCACAGTTAGGAAGTTACAGCCAGTGGGGCTCCTAGCTTAGTGCCCTGCACTCAGTAAGCACCTGTTCAGGGGATCCATCCCAAGTCCGTGCTCCTGATCACTGGCATAACCCGCGACGAGGCCGTTCCTCTGTTCACTACCAGAGCGGGTGCGCTCTCACGCCCACGAGGGGCCTGTGTGTGTGTACGTGAGTGCACGTCGTGTTTCAAACAGCGACAGGGCCCTTTTTCTGTAGACAAACATCTCCCCCAAAATATCCATGAAAAAGAGTGCAAGCTCAGTTGATATTCTATGAAAAGATTCATCCCATTTTGAAAAGAGCAGATCCTGGGCTCCGGGGACTCGGGAGAACTCTGGGAATATGAGGTCTCATTCCTTCCACGGACACTGATACAGGTCTCCCGTGTTGCAGAGGGGCCCAGCTCCCTTTGCATCCTTGGGGCCCAGCAGGGGACAGGGAGGTGTGCAGTCCTCACTAGGACCAGAGGAGAATGCAAGCAATGTAGCAAGGTCTACAAGACCTTCGAGATCCAGCCCCTGCCTATTCCTCCTGCCACACGTTTTGAGCCCCCGTCCTCTGGTTCTCCAGCTACACTGATTGCCCTTAAGTTCTCCTTGCAGGGCATACTTGCTTCCTACAGAGGGTCTGCTGGGGATTTGCCCTCTCTCCTCAGAAAGCCATTACCCATGCCCCCTGCACCTGGCCATCACTCACTCATCATTTAGACCACACGTTACTTCCCTGCCTTTGAGAAACCCACCGGGGACCAGTTCTCCTGCTACGCTCTCCCATAGCATCCAGCTCTTTTCTTGCATGAAGAGCTTCCCAGGTCCTAATGGTAGCTGTGCTTGTGGGGACCCTGTATGATACACACCTTGCCCACTAAACTGTGAGCTCCATGGGGGCCAAGACCATGCCTGTCTCCTTTACTGCCTCCTCCCCATGGCCTAGCCCAGTGCAAACTGCATACAAAGTGAGTGCTCAATGAACATGGGATCTAAGGGATATTGGGAATTTGGCTCTAAAATTTCAGCTCTCCCACATGGAGCTTCAAACCCTAATTTCTTCCTCTTCCTAAGTGCACAGGCACCCTGGCTCCTATGGAGCTCGGCAAGGAGCCAGGGGACGAAGCCCCCCTGAGGTGGCAGGGACCCGATGGGAAAAGGTGATCTCTCAAAGCAGGGGTTGGTCAGACCTCCCAGTCTTGAGGAACACTGTGTCTGTGTGCGCATCTGCGCTGGGGCGGAGAAGCAGGTGTTGGGCTGGGGTGAGGAACGCCAGTAGGAAGCAAGAGACCCAGTTAAAAAACCACCTCCTCTTCCATGTCATCATCTCGATTTTCCCAGTTGGAATAAAACCTTCCTATCACTTTGCCCTCATGCATCTTGTCCGTGATTAGATCCCAGAACTGGCCTTGGGGTCTGGTGGTGGTCAAGCCAAAGGCTCAGAAGTCCTTCAGACATGGAAACAAATGCTGCCTGACTTTGGGGAGTTCAGTTCCACTTTAGGAACCTTAGTGACCTCACCTGCAAAAGTTGAGTTTGGGACTTCAGGGGTTCGGGAGGAGGATTTATGTGAAGTTCTCTTTAGTGATGGTCCCATTCCCCGAATCCCACACTAGATCCTAAATCTCTTCATGAGCCTCAGCGTACTCAAGACAGCGCCTACTCAGTAGAAGCCCCCTAAGCATCAGGCCTCCTCTCCTTCCATGCCATCTGCACCTAACCTCCGAGTGACTCAAACCTACAGAGCATTTCCACAGAGGATGCACCCCGTCTAGCTCCGCGCTCACCAGCCCTGCTGACAAGAATGACAAGCAGGGGAAGGTGGGCTCCTCCACCACCCTCCCCGCACCCACAGGTCTTCCCTCCCTCCTGCCCCAATTTAAGAATATGTGTGAGTGTTTTGGATACATTAATACACAGCCACCAGCATGCAAGAGCCGATCACCCCTCAGTTCTGGGGAAATTAGCATTTAAATTGAGGTATTTCAGGGAAGTAAATCATCCTAGAGCCAGCCAGCACTGTCTGCAGCCTTTCTTAGGGGAAGGAAGGCTGGGAGCTGTGTGCTGCAAGCTGTTGAGTCTGCAGCGAGTGGCCTACTGTCCCTGGCTCTCTCTGGGCTGCCCAAAGCCTCCCCTGGGGGTGGCCATAAACTCCCAAAACCCATCAGGACATCTCTCCTGTTTTGAACCGTGCCCCCTCCCTCACCGGCAACTAAACTGAGTCTTTCCGCCAAGTGAGAGCAGCATCTTTGGCTGAGACGTGGTTTCCTCTGTGGCCAATGAGCTGGGACACCTGGTCTGATCTTGGCTCTGACGCTGTCTCACTGGAGGGCCTGGGGAAGCTGCTCCCCACCCCTGGGACTGGGAGGGGTGAACAGCTGGTGCAAAATATTTGGGTTTCTCTGAACCCCCATTTGAGGGGTGTTGGGCTTGATCCTATAGCCATTCTGTGGGTGCTGGAGTCACAGAGCCTGGTGTTTAAACCGAGGCAGAGGTCTGTCTGTCCACGGCTCCCCTCAAGCCCTGCTCTTGTCCGGGAGCAGTTAGAAACTCTGTCCCCCCGTGAGCTGCTTTTTAATTATGAGTCTTTGTTTACATTCTCTGCTCAAGCGCTAGACTTAGTCATTCTTGCCTTCAGCCTTTCATTCGTTCATTCGCTCATTCGAATATCCAATAAGTCTTTATGATTATGTACCAGGCCTTGGGAATACAATGACAAAATAGACATTCTCTGTCCTCAAGCTCCCCGTGCCTAGTAGGAGGTACATGTGTACAAATGCTTCTCTATACGTGTGTAAATGTGTGCAAGGGAAATAATGGTTCTGAAAAGGTTACAATGAAGCACTTTTCATTCCCCATAAATCATACTTGTCTATGATACCCCACCCACTGAATCAAAAGCATTCATCTCTTAGGTAGAAGGACAGATACCATCTAGAGAAGAAAGGGGGTCACTGTCCAGCTTTGCATGTCAAAGCTGACTTTGTAGTGTCCTGAGCTAGATAAGAGTTTGGAAAGCCGGGCTGTGCCGGACATGAAGGTCTTTCTATATCAAAGCCAGGCCTGGCTGACTCAGATCATAGTGTCTTTTTTTAATGTACAGATGGTTCAGGCTATGACCTCAGGGGAGTCCCCACCAGACAGGAAAAGGAAGGAGAAAACCCTGCTTTCTGCCACCAGTGCTGGGAGGGGCTGCTGAGGACAGAAGGCCAGGGGGCCGGGAGCTCAGACTCAAGGGTAGACAACCTCTTTCTGGACTATTAGAAGTCAGCACCCCTCCCCACCCACCCTATCCTGGAGGGCGGCATCTCCATATGTTTAAGATACCAATAAGGGTTTGGGAAATGTCCTAGGGCAGGTGAGCAGGAACACTGGGGTCTGCCGCCCCAGATCAGGGATGAGTCTGAGGAGGCGGGGAGCCCCTTTATCCAACAAGCCAATGGGAGCTCCCGTGAGAGGGAAGCAGGAGGTGAGCAAGAGGCTGGCAGAAATCAGCTTCCAATTCCTGCACCCACAGGGTAGAGAGAAGAAAGCTGACAAGACATCCTAGCATACCCCCCGTTCCCCCAAGGAGGCAGGGATGGGGAAGGCTCCCTGAGACTAGAACAGGGGTAATTCAGAGTGTGGGGTCCTCGTGAATTTGGACTTTGGCAGTGGATTCTTCTCAAAAGACTACCCAAGGCCACCCCCATCCTAATGGGTTGCCAGTGCAAAGGGGCTCAGAGCCAAGCTCAAATAAGAAATCATGCAGTGACTCCAGCAAGGACCCTGTGGGCTATGTTTATACTAAAGTCCTTCTGCTCTCCCCAGCACCTGCACCCTGAGGCCGAGTGGAGGTGGTGGGGGGAGGCTGCTGGGTAAGGAAATGACAGGGTTGGTTGGTGAGGAGCTCAACTTTGAATAGACTAAATAGTTTCCCTAAAGAGGATGTTCTGTATCCTTAATTGGCAATTGGACATACTTTTTTGCTATCAGTGGAATGGAAACTTGAGGAAAAGATTATATCAGTGGTAGAAAATTCAGAAAACTACAGTGTTTTGCATAACTGAGTTGTAGTGGTGAAAAAAAAGTTTGCATCTTTAACTGTTTAAAGAGAGGGTTAGAGGTTAGAGTGATAAAGTTTAAGACTCAAAAAGTTAGGTTCCATAGGGGAGGTGCAGAGACCAAGGGAGCACAGAGGAAGGGCACTTAACACAGACGGGGTAGGGGAGGAAGGCTGCCTGGAGGAGGTGAACCTTAACTAATTGGGAGGGATTACCCAGGGAAAGAGCAAGGAGAGAAGGTGGGAATGGGGTCCAGGCAGAAGGAATAGCATTTGCAGAAGTCCAGAGTGTGTGTGTGTGTGTGTGTGTGTGTGTGTGTGTGTGTGTGTATGAGAGAGAGAGAGAGAGAGAGAGAGAGAGAAGAGAGAGAGAAAAGATGGAACACTCAAATGGCATATCCTCGAAATTGAAAGAAGCTAAGATTCAAGATGTAAAAGCCTTGAATAAAAAGCAAGGATGGGCCGGAGAGGGGCAGGTAGAGAGATCAGATCTGACGAGTCTTCAAAGTGATGCTACGGAACATAGGCTTTCTTCTGAGGGCAAGGACATCCCTATGGCAGGGGTTCTAGCAGGACAGCAATACTATCTGACCAGAGCTTTAGAGCCTGGACACAGCATGGATGTCGAGCCAAAAAAAGGAACAAGGCTGGAGGGAGGGAGACCAGTTACGGGGTTTTGCAACAACCCAGACCAGCATGGTCGAGGAGCGATGTGACGGAGTATCGAGAAGAGACACAGATTTGAGAGAGGCCCAGCGAGGAGGCCCTGGCTGTATCCTGTTTCCCATCACCTGCTGGGTGCGGTGGGAGTGGAGGCAGTCGTGAGCTAGGCCAGCAGGGCTGACTCCGGGGCCTACCTCCCCTTACAGTGAAACCGCTGGGCTCTCCAGACACGCCCGTTTTCACCTGCCGTGGCCGGAGAGCAAGACCGCTGTGTCTCGGCCCATCGGGATGCTCGTGCCTTCTTCCTGCGCTTGCCAGCTGGCAGCCCATCTCCGCTCAGCTGCTATGTGTGAGACTCACAGGAAGACTGCCAGATCTCCCTAAAATCCCCAGCATTTCGTGCAAGCTTGACTGCCTCCAGAGGGGAGGCTCCCAGGGAGGCCATCTCCTGCTTGGCAGAATGAAGTTCATGACCCCTACCCCCCAGGCTGTTTCTCGGATCATGGGTGCAGAGTTGCTTCACTGGCTCTGCAGTGGCCCATGCATACAGGGCTTCTTATCTTAGCTGAGGCTCCCAACAATGATGGGCGAGGAGACAAAGGCGAAGGACAGAGAAGTGACTTAGGTAAAGCCTCCCCGGTTTGCAAGACCAGAACAGGTTACGTATTCATATTCTTGATTTCCAGCCCAGAGCTGCTTCCAACTGGCATGTTCTGGATGGTCAGTAAGAACGGGCAGGTTAACCTGTCTGACCCCCTCTGTCTGACCTATGGGGTCCTGCAAAGTCAGAGCTACATTTGATTCTTCTTTGCAACCTCCTCTGAGCCCTCTTGAGGGCCCCGCAGAGAGACTTCATGTGTCATCTTCTCTGGAAGGCCTCCCCAAGCCCCTTCTTTGGAAGGGAAGTCCTGCTTCCATAGTACTTGACTTTGGCCCTGACCACAGCTTCCAGAAGGTATGGTTGTTCTCTGCCTGCCTGTTTCCCATTCTAAGCTCTGTAGTTCTCAGTTGCAGGGATCTATCTGGCCCATTACCCTCTGAGCCTTCCTCATCTACACACGTTGCTTCCTGGGGCTGCACAATAGTCCACTAACTGTGTGCCCTGCCCTCAGCCTTATCCCTCCAATTGATTCACCATCTTGTGGCCAGAATGATTGTCTAAACTGATGGTCCTGACTCACATGTATCATTGGCTCCGGGTATTAGTGTTCTGTTGCTGCTATAACAAATCACCGCCAATTTCATGGCTTACGCCAACTTACACTCATTATATTTCTGAAGGTCAGATGTCTGACATGGGTTTCTAGGCTACAGACAGGTGTCAGTAGAGCTGCATTGCTTCCTGGAGGTTCCAGAGGAGAAACCACTCTCTTGCCTTTCCAGCTTTCGAGACTGCCCACATTCCTTGGCTCCAGGCCCCCTTCCACCACCATCAGAGCTAGCCAAGGCAAGTCAAGTCTTTCTGGAATCCCATCCCTCTGGCCTCCTGTCTTACCTTCCCCTTCCACTTTAAGGATCATTAGGATTACCTTAGGTCCACCTAGATAATCCAGGTGATAACTTCTTTATCTCAAGATCAGCAACTTTATTTCTACCTATACCATTAATCACCCTTGCCATGTAAGGTAATTTACTCACAGGGTCCAGGGATTAAAACACGGACATCTGGGGGGCATTATTCTGCCTACTCCTCCATCCTCCCCCCCCCCCGGAGAGCTTTGCTGATGCTTTTCCCTTCTTTTGGGGGTTTGATGCCCCTTCTCTGCGGTTCCACTGCTCCCATCCCTCTGCTATTTTGGCATTTTCACACTGGACTATTGGTCCTGGTCACTCACTAGCTCCCTTGCTGGACCAAGGGCACTTGAAGGCAAGGAGCATGTCTGTGTCTTATTTGCTCCTGTACATCCAGCCTTGACACAGTGGCTAAAACACATATGAGGGGCTCAGTAAGCACTTATTCAATGAATGAATGAATGAATGAATGAATGAATGAACGACTCCTATCTGAATGGCTATGTAGGTGAGATACCCCCATCCAGCTGTGGTACTGCAATCTGCTTTCCGTGGGGCCTGAGTCACATCCTTATTCAGGTTTTCCTCCCTATCCACTGACCCATTCTTCCCTCATGATCTAGTATCAGAATAATAAGCATCATTTTTAAGCTAACATCTACTGATTCTTTACAATGTACTAGGCATCAGTCTAAGGGTCTACACACATCTCATTTCACACAGCTACCCTGGGAGCTCAGTACTCTTGTTCTAAGGGTTTTGTTTGTTTCTTTGTTTGTTTGTTTGTTTTAAATAAGGGAACAGATGAATAAAGAGATTAGTAAGTGCACAAAACTATGAAGCTGGACTTTGAACAATTAAATTCCTTGTTCTTAAAGACGATGCAAAAAGATGCTAGTAATGTTTAATTTTGCCTCTCAACGCAATGCTGGAAAGTGAAAGTTGACTCACTGAAAATACCAGTGCTGGCTGAGTGTGCCAGATGGATGCCCACGTTAATAACAGTAACTGCTCTTTATTGAATGCATGCCATGTGTTAGGTGTTCCGCAGGATTTGTTTCTCGCTTTTTTTGCTAGAGACTGAATGTCTATGTCCCACCCCCCAAATCCACATGTTGAAACTCAATGCCCAGTGTGATGGTATCTGGCGGTGGGACCTTTGGGAGGCAATTAGGTCATAAGGGTGGGCTCTTCGTGCATGGGATGAGTGTCCTTACGGAAGAGGCCCCAGAAAGCTCCTTGTTCCCTCCACCAAGTGAGGAAAGGTGCCATCTATGAACCAGAAAACAGATCCTCAGCAGACACTGAATCTGCCAGTGCCTGGAACTTGGGCTTCCCAGCCTCCAGAGCTTGGAGAAATAACACATTTGTGGTTTGAGCCAGGCCATCAATGGTATTTTGTTAAAGCAGCCCCAACATACTGAGACATTTCTAACACCTTGCAAAGTCATCATTATGATCTCAGTGATGGTGGTGAGGAAGCTGGATCTCAGTGAGGTGAGGTCACTTTCCTAGGCTCACAAGCAATGAGGGCATCGACGCCACTCCGCCACCCCTGTCTCTAACCAGGAACCCACTTCCTCCTGCTCCGTCCTCATGCATCTGCAGGTGTGCACGAACACATGAACACACGAACGCACGAACACACGGGCACGGGCACACGCACGCACACACGCGCACACACACACACACACACACACACACACACACACAGACACTGCACGGCCTGACTTATACCTTGCACAGGCCTTCTGTCTCTAAATGCAAAACCATTTCCACCAGTGGCACCAAACTCACTTAAGCATTCCAGGCATGGCTGCTACTAACTCCCGTCCTGGTAATTGCAATCCCTGAAATTGAAAGAAATTGCAGGCTAGAGAAACATTATCTTCTCTTCATCCCCTTCGCCCTCCATCTCCTTGCCTGGTGTGTCAGCATGGGGACTCCTCATTGTGTCCTAATGGCAGATCGCTGTCCCTGAGGCCTCTGGAGCTGCTTGCCGAACCTCTCCCTCAAGTTCTCCAGGGGAGGAATCAAAGGCCCCGAGACGCTGGGGTGGCGAAAGTTCGACACCACTAGGCCCCATCTCTGCTTTTCAGATGCTATAATGAGATCTGAAGAGGAGAATTAGCCTTGCCGCAGATCTGCCAGAGATTTGGACCTAAAGGCTGCCTTGGAACCCAGACCTGCAGGGTCTGAGTGAAGAGTCCCTTGGTCTGAGGTGGTGGCTGAGGCTCTGAGGCGAGATGGCTGGCCCTCTGCAGCCCCAGGCCCCACTGCACGATGAGGTTTACCCCCCTCCATTCCGGAAGCGTCAAGCTGCTTATGCGATCACAGTCAAAGACAGAAGCCAATGTCCCTGTACCTTTAAAACCATTTCAATTGCATTCAGGATCTTCAATTTCTGGTGTTCAGGGCCTGCTCTGTTCTCAGGGTATCCCGACCTCCGCATCTCCCTCCATTCACGTCTGTCTCAAGGGTCTAGCTTAGCAACAGACACAGAAGAGGTGTGCTGAAAGCCCTTGCTGAATGGGTCCAAGGGTTGACCAGGGACTCTCCCTGAATCCTGGTGTGTTCTCACCAATCCTCACGTACCCCCAGTCCTGCCCTGCACAGGAGGCCACTTCTGTGAGGCTGTGCTGATAATTTGCTGGGTGGCCTTCAGCGAGTCCCTTCCCATCTCTGGGGGTCTTTGAAGAGCTGGGGTCACTTCTTTGCTGGAAACAGGTGTCCCCGAATGGCTCTAGCACAGAAGGCTAAGAAGGGGTTCTGTTCCTGTGGGCACACTGTCTCCTTTCTCACCTTGGAAGCAATCTCCTAGCCAGACACACCTGAGTTTATGTCGTACTTCCAACTCCCATCCCCTACGTAGCTCTGCTTGGACAGAACATTGACCCTTTTCAGGGCCTCTGTGTGCTCATCGGAAAAATGGAAATAATAA
This sequence comes from Ailurus styani, assembly GCA_002007465.1. NCBI lineage: Eukaryota > Metazoa > Chordata > Mammalia > Carnivora > Ailuridae > Ailurus > Ailurus styani. The sequence continues at coordinate 1,684,407 of LNAC01000153.1, forward strand.
TCATCCTAGCCTTACATACTTGTTGTAAAGATTAAAAGAGCCCATAAACTGAACTGCTTAGCAGAAGGCCAGACAAGAACAGGCCCTTGATAAATGGTAGCTATCCTTGCTGTGGAGCACAGTTTTATTTAACATTCTGGGAAGCCTGTCTTGATTAGGAGTAAGGGAGATGCAAATTTTAGAGCTGGGATGGACCTCAAATTCTCTTCTTTTCCTTCTTTCCAGGCAGCAGACACAGCTTGTCCAAGTCACATGACAGGACTATAATGAGAACCCAGGACAGGTGGCTACTAATTCGGAGTTCTTTTCTTTCTATCCTGGGATTTTTTTGGGGGGGGGGGGCTGGGGGATTTGAATTTTTTCCTTACCTCATACCCTATCCCTGACATGTAGGAGAGTTACGAATGCTAAAGGCAATGTCCCCAGCACCGTATGTTGAGCACCTCTCTTCCTATCACAGGATACACCAAAATTGTCGTGGGTATGTCTTTTCCCCCGACGCTGGGAGCAGAGGCTGTGTCTTCTCTCTCCTCCAGCTCCCAACCGCACATTAGGTACACAAAAGACTCTCAAAAATGTTTGTGAAATTGAACCTCCAGTAGGTTGGACTACAAATTAAATTAAAAAAAAATTTCAAAACCCCTAACTTAAAACAAGAAATAAAAAAAATAAAAGCCACATTTTAACTAACCACACAGCATCAATGCATTTATAGCTTCATTCCTGTTAGCAGTTGGAGAGAAACTTTTCTTATCTTTCTTGTTCCCTCCCCTCCCTCCCTCCCTTTCTCCCTTCTCTCTTTCCTTCCTCCCTCCCCCTCCCTCCCTCCC
>LNAC01000153.1:1685412-1907191 GCA_002007465.1 Ailurus styani
TCCCTCCCTCCCTTCCTTCCCTGTTAACATTTGAAACCAAGCCATGAGGTGCATTTTAGAATCAGAACACACGGTCTAGGAACAGCTGTTTCTGGTGTGAATTTGTGGCAGGGGTCATATCTCTGAAAGTTTCTTCTTCCCTTTTGTCTTTCCCCTCTCCCTGGGGCACCTCGAAAGTCTTTCCATATAGCCACCTCTAATGAGCTTTGCAAAATGAGAGACCTGCTGCAGTAGAAGAAAATCTAATAGCAATTGCTTTCTTGTTTGCTCCCTCTCCTTTCTCTCTCTTTTTTTATTAGTCATTAGCAATGGAGAAAGAAGACACCCAAAGGCAGTAGAAAGGCAGCAATATCTGCACGTGCTTTCGGCAACACTGAGCTAATGAGGGGACCTGACCATCTCTCACAGCCCTTCTTTTTCAATTCCAGTAGATCGGACATCAGTTGCAGCCAAATCCAGACTCCAGCTAGTGTAGACATTAGCTCGTTTACATCATAACCAAAGTGAAGGGTGGGTTCGGTTAGAGGACAACTGCAAATGGGTTTAAGTGCTCCTTAAAACGAATGGATGTCAAGACTTAAAAAGGCCTAGCAAAACAAAAGTCTAAATAACACAATTCAGGGTCTTTTCAAAATGTGATACCAAAATATAATTCAATTCAGTTCCCAAGACCCTAGCTTTAGCTTCTAGCCTTGCTAGCTACTGATTAGGTTGTCATATGGCCTTATGACATGGCCATATTGAGCCTCGGGCTTGTCTGTAATAATCCTACCCACATGCAGTGAGAATGGGTATTAAACTCCATCTCTTACCGGGTGTATGATCCTGAGTGAGTTATTTCATTTCAGGACCCTCAGTTTTACTTCATTTGTAAAATGAAGATCAGGATATTATCTACTCGGGATGCCTGGGTGGTCAGTGGGTTAAGCCTCTGCCTTTGGCTCAGGTTATGATCTCAGGGTCCTGGGATCGAGCCCCGCATTGGGTTCTCTGCTCAGCAGGGAGCCTGCTTCTCCCTCTCTCTCTGCCTGCCTCTCTGCCTACTTGTAATCTCTCTCTGTCAAATAAATAAATAAATAAAATCTTTAAAAAAAAAAAGAATATTATCTACTCTTATAGACTCAATTACGAGGACCAAAAGGGGCAAGGGATCTGAACAGCCTGGTATAAATGTAACTTTGTTCTAGTTTCTATTATTTCCCAGTAAGAAGGATGGGGTCGAAGTCTTGCCTCTGCCTCTTGGATAGACTTGCCTCTGTCACTGGATAAACTGCAGTTTCCTCATTTGTAGTAGGACTAAATAACGGTGCTGGTGGTTCTAAGTTGTTGTGGAATTAAATGAGAGGACAAATACAGAATGACACCTGTCACATCATACACAATGTATGTATTCCACAATGCTAATTACCATTATTATTATTATTATTGGTAATAGGAATGTGATGTCAGTTTTTTAAAAAAATAATATACAGTGGGGGCACCTGGGTGGCTCAGTCACTTAAGCGTCCGACTCTTGACTTCAGCTCAGGTCATGATCTCAGGGTTGTGAGATTGAGCCCCACATCAGGCACCTCGCTCAGCAGGGAGTCTGCTGGAGATTTCTCTCTCCCTCTTCCTCTGCACCTCCCCCCACTGGCATGCTCTCTCTCTCTCTCTCAAATAAATGAATAAATATTAAAAGAATATTATACTATTAAATCCCAAAGAATCGACAACTGTGGCAACAAAAATTCCTGAAACTAAGAAGTGATTATGGCAGAATTACAGAATACAAGGCTAATATATGAAAGTCAACTTCTTCCCTATATGGCAGCAATGAACAATTGGATTTGAAATTAAAAGCACAACACCATTTGCAGTGGCATCCAAAACAATGAAATAGGTATAAATCTAACAAAATATATACAAGATTTATATGAGGAAAGCTTTAAAACTGATGAAAGTGATAAAAAATCTAAATAAATGGAAAGATAGTCCACGTTCGTTCTTGTGTTGTTAAAATGTCAGTTCTTGCCAAATTGATCTACAGATTGGACACAATCCCAATTAAAATCCCACTACCTTTTGTTATAGAGATTGACAAACTAATTCTCAAGTTTATATGGGAAGGCCAAAGACCCAAAACAGCTAACACAAAATTGAATGAAAAAAAGAGAACTGACATTATCCAACTTTAAGACTTATTATAAAGTTACAGTCATCAAGACAGTATGGTATTGGTGAAACCGTAGACAAATAATTTAAGGAAGAGCACCAAGAACCCAGAAATAGACCCACACAAATCTAGTCACCTAATATTTGATAAAGCAATTTAATGGAGAAAGGATAGTTTTTTCAAAAAAACATGGTGCTGGAACAGAGACATCCACATGCCAGGGGAAAAAAAAATCTAGACACAGAACCTACACCCTTCACAAAAAACTTGATCCCAAATGCATCATAGAACTAAATGTAAAACACAACAGTATAAAACTCCTAGAAGACAACATCAAAGAAAATCTTGGTGATCTCGGGTTTGTGGATACATTTTTAGATACAACGCCAAAAAGCTCAATCCATTAAGGAACAAGAAAGGATATGTTGGGCTTTATTAAAATTAAAAACTTCTGCTCTGTGAAAGGCACTGTTAAGAAAACGAAAAGACAAGGCACAGATTGGGAGAAAATATTTGCAAAACACATATCTGATAAAAGACTTGCATCCGAATTATACAGAGAACACTTAAAATTCCACAATAAGAAAACAAACAACCAGATTTAAAAAGGGGCAAAAGAGCTGAGCAGACGTAGCACCAAAGAAGATATAGAGATAGCAAAGAAGCTTATGAATACACGCACAACACACGCCATTCTGTAATTGCAAGTTAAACAACAATGAGATACCATTCCATAACTGTTGGAAAGGCTACAGTCTACAGCAGTAACAACACCACATGCCGGTGAGGATGTGGACCAAAAGGAAGAGTTCATTGCGGGTGGGGATGCCAAATGGTGCAGCCACTTTGGCAGGTAATCTGGTTTTCTACAAAGCCAAATATACCCTTACCACACAATTAAGCAACTGTGCTCCTTGGTGCTTACCCAAGTGAGTGGAAAACATGTCTACACAAAACCCTGCACATGAATGCTAATGGCAACCTCATTCATACCTGCCAAAACGTGGGAGCAGCCACGTTATCCTTCAGTAAGGGACTGGATCAACAAATCACCGTGCATCCATAAATGTGATAGTCTGTAGCAACAAGAAGTGAGCTATGGAGCCACACGAAGAGAGAGAAGAACATAAAATGCATGTTGCTCCATGTAAAGAGCAGGTCTAAAATGGCACATACTGTATGATTCCAACTATACCGCATTTTGGAAAAGGTAAAGTTAGGAAAGCAGGGAAGAGATCAGTGATGCCAGGACTCTGGGAAGAGAGATGGAAGGATGAATAGGCGGCACCAGGGGCTCTCTAGGAGAGTGAAACTATCTTGTATGATACTGTAATGGTAGCTACATGACATTATGCATTTGTCAAAACCCACAGAATGTACAACACCAAGTATACTATGTACTTAATATTGTGTCAATATTGGCTCTTCAATTGTAACAAATATACCCCACCATTGCAAGATGTTAACGACTGGAGGAACCGTATGGTAGGCAGTGGGGTATTGAGGGTAATGGGAATTCTGTACTTTGTATTTAATTTTCCTGCAAATCTAAAACTGCTCCAAAAATTCTGTTAATTAAAATAATTAATAATAATAATAATAATAATAATAATATGCATAGGCAAGATAGCTGTGGTGTTAACTTTTATTGGTCTGGTAGCTTCCACTTGTTTTTGTGGATAATGTTTAACTGGAACAAAGTTACATCTGTTTATTTATATATTGTCTATGGTTGCTTTCCTATTAGAACGGCCCAGTTAAGGTAGCTGTGGTAGACTGTTTATGGCTCACAAAGCTGAAGATATTGGCTATCTGGCCCTTCAGAGAAAATTTTGCTGACTTCTGTTTAGAGTGTAGACTGTTAGACTGAGAAGTGCATTGAGAATTAGTTCAGTTCAATTACCTAATAAATTCTGGAATTCTTACTACCATAATATTATCCCAGGAGGAACAGTCGCCTAGTCTAACCTCTCCAGCTGGTGTGAACTTCTGCCCATTAATCTTGGCATTTAGAAACCTGCCTCTTTTCCTCTTTCTACTATTCCTCTGATTCACCAAGCCCACTCTTTCTGATCTAGAAATAGGACGTCAAAGTAGACCTTGGGCATTCACACATCGCTCTCCACCTTCTTTCGGAACCACACTTTGACCCAATCTCAGCCTGCTCCCGAACTTCCTGGTTATTGACGTTTCTGTTCATCCCCATACCCCCAGACCCCGCTTTTGATTTTAGTTTCAATGTGAGAACGAGGTGCCCCAGCTATGGCCCTGGCTCCTTTTGCTCCATTTAAATAGAAAAGTAAGTTGACCCTTGAACAAGGTAGTGGGGAAAGGCACCAATCCTCTGCGCAGTCAAAAATCTACATATAACTTTTGTCTCCCCAAAAACATTACCAATAGCCTCTATTGACTACCGTTGGCTTACCAATAACATAGTCAATGAACACATATTTTGTATGTTATCTGTACTATATACTCTATTCTTACAATCAAGTAAGCTAAAGGAAACAAAATATTCTTAAGAGAATCATAAGGAAGAGAAAATACATTTATAGTGCGGTACTGTATTTATTGGAAAAATAACTCACGTAAGTGGATCCGTTCAAACCCACGTTGTTCGAAGCTCCACTGTAGGCAAAATGATGGCCCCAGCGATAGCCAGGTCTTAATTCCTGGAACCTGTGAATGCTACCTAGTGCTATGGACTGAACTATGTCTCCCCACAAAATTCATAATTTAAAATCTTCACAGTATCTCCCAGAACCTCAGAGTATGTCTGCATTTGGAGATAGGATCCCGAAAGGAGTGATAAAGTTAAAATGGGGCTCTCAGGGTGGGTCTTAATCCAAGCCGCCTGCTGTTCTTTTAAGAAGGGAAATTCTGGACACATGGAGACACCAAAGATGCACGAGAAAGACCATGTGAGGACACAGTGAGGAGGCGGACAAAGAAGAGGCCCAAGAAGAAACCAAACCTGCCAAAACCTTAGTCTTAGACTTTCAGCTTCCAGAACCAACTGTGAGGAGGTAAATATCTACTATTTAAGCCACCAGTCTCTGGTATTTTGTCACGTCAGCATCCTATGGCAAAAGGGACTTTTCAGAGCAACAGCTCCTAGTCTAACCTGCCCGTCCACATTAAATTAGGGACCCTAAAATGAGGAGGTTATCCTGGAGATCTGGGTGGATGCTCCTGTCATCACACATGTCCCTGGAAGAAGGAAGCAGGGATGTGCCTACGGAAGGTGATACGAAGATGGGGAGGAGACAGCAGTGATGTGACCACAGGCCAAGGAATGTCAGCATATGGAAGAGAAAGGACCAGATTCTCTCTAGAAGCTTCCAGAAGGAACTCCTCCTCATACCTTGACTTTAGTTCCAACAGACTCAGGTAGGACTTCTGGCCTCCAGAAAGGTGACAGAAGAAATGTATGTTGTTTTAACTACAAAGTTTGTGGTAATTTGTTACAGCAGCCGTGTGAAACTAATACCTGTACTTTCTCAGAAAAATACCATTTTTGGTCTAGCTTGGTCTCTAGACTCCTCTTTCTCCAGGACCACTCAGCTCTTAACCAGGAGCTGGAGAGCTGCTTCACCAATTCCTTCTTCAAGAAAGGGCAGCATGTTCACAGAACCAATATTTCTAGGAGCTCTGAGGAGCACAAGCTTTGGCATGAGCCAGCATTGTGTTTGAATCCCCATTCCACAAAGTGTTAGTCTACATGGTCTTGGGCATAGTACTTAACCTGTTGAAACCTCAATTTCAGTCAGTGAATGGGGAACAAACTATCAGCCCTCTAGGGGTGTTGTGAATATTTTAAATGACAATAGTTAAAAATTTTAGGAATAAAACAAGTTCTTAATGTTCTCAGCAAGTTATTGTGATGGTTGCTATCATTAACCGTGTTGGACTCTCCATGAATTCGGAGTCTACCAAATTTCCTCTTCTCAAAGCTCATAAGGGACTTTGTAAACCATAGTTTGGAGCTGAGCTCTGGTATCAGTCCCATGAGTTTGTGCCAGCAATTTCCTCTCTCATTCACAGGTATTCCCGACTATCTGTGTGATGCTTAGAATAAAAAAAGCATGGTCATCAATGAATGAGTTCTGCCCTTTGGCACTTAATTAAGGGAGGATGAGTGGCTTCCCTTCAGAGGCTAAATGACACATCCCAGGTCACACAGCTAATAAACGATCAAGCTGGGATTTAAGTCCAGGTTTCTGAAGTGCTGCTATGTCATACTGTGTCTCACCTGGTAGAACTGTCTCTCCAAATTCTAAACCCCAAAACACAGGGCTCCCCGCTACAGCACCTCCTGAACAGGGGGCAGGTGTTTCCTGTTCATAAGGCCAGATTCCCTCCCTCTTCTTGCAGGGACTTCCTTCCCCAGGGCAACTCCTGGTAAGGAGACAGCTGGGAGAACTCCAGGCAGGTGGTGGGAAGCCCTGAGGCTCTGTGTCCTTGTGCTGGGAGAATGTGGTGACACACCTAATAGTCCTCCCTCCCCCCAGGAAACCAGGAAACCAGCACTTACCCAGAGTGCCTTCCCGCTCTGTCAGCAATCCAGACCATATGGTTAATTAGCTAAAATTTGCGACCGCATCTGTGATGCTATTTCTCTTTTTGGCATGTGTGAACTTAATTACTGAAGCCATGGGAAGCTCCTAGCCCACTGGGAGTGTGGTGGGCATGAGGGTCACAGAGAATGCCCATGGCTCAGGGAGGGGATGTGTGGGTGGTCGAGGGTCTGAGAAATGGAGAACAGAGAGGGCCACTGGATTCGCCGAGGATGGGGTTCTTATGTGGTTGCAGTGAGGCTGGGACGCGATGTCACAAGCCCCATCTGTGTATGCTGGCAAGCAGCCTCAACAAAAGGCCAGCCTCCTTGCACAGTGGAACAGAGTTCATCCTCTGGTCACCCTCTGTCCTTCAGTTCTATCCTCAGTCACTCCACAGAACATCTGTCTCCCCAGAACATGGGGAAGGTGTTCAAGAAAGAAGGTCGATCAGTCTAATAAATCGATGTGCCCTTCTCTGCCTTTGTTTCCTCACCTGTAGAATCAATCATAAAAGTCATATTCTAGCATCCTATTAGGATGAAATGAAATCAAACATGCAGTAGGTAGCACAGTACTTGACATAATGATGGGTGGTCAGCAGTAACTCACTGCATGAATGAATGGATGGCAAAATCAAAGAGCCACTCAATGTCAGCATCAGAAGAAGCCTGAGGGATCCGAGCCCAGTCCAGTCCTCCCACTGTGCCTCAGTTGCCTTATCTGTAGAATGGGGATAATATAATCACCCCTGATTAGGTTACTTGAGGAGTAAAAGACATAACAATATGCAGACCTTTTAGAAAGCTGTCTGGAATGGGACCAGATCAGGCAACACTGCTGCTGGGGTTGGGGATGACCATGAAATGGGGAAGCTTGCTGCTGGCAGGGAGAGGGCTTTGCCCAAACAACAGTGGTCTGTGCTGTATCCTGGACTGTAAGGCAGGGCTCCCCCTCTCCACCTGAGCTGCTGTGTCTGAGCAGCATCGGCCAGCGCCCTGCTCAGAGTTCCAGAGCTCAAACAACCGACATGTACCCGCTCTCAGGGGTCACTGGTCTAAGGAGGGAGACAGAGCCCCACCCCCACCCCTTTGGGGGACACTCAGACTAAGAAGAAAGTCAGGGACCAGGGAGGATCTGACCGATGTCAACAGAAGAGCCTGGCCCTTCCTGGGGGCTCTCGGGGCTCCCGCATACGGTCTTGCGGATGGTGAGTTTCATTGCTAAGAGGGCAAATAGAGAGTAATATCTAGCCCTCCTCGGAAAGCCACACTCGATATCCACGCGGGGGTGTGTCTGCCCCCGAGAAGGTTCTTTTCTTCTGATTCACACACAGGTGTTCTATCAGAACTGTGGACTTGGAGCTTTCTCTGGGGTCAATGGATAGCTTGGGGGCTGGAGAACGGAAAGCCTCAGGACGCGGGGCAGATGTTCGGAAGAGCAGTGTCTTTCTGACCCATGTTTCTATCCCTAGTGCCTAGCATGGTGACTGGACTCGTGGACGCTCAAGCAAATACTTGTTGAATCAAGAACCATCATTTTCCTATCATCAGTCATGGAGGCTACTGTGTGCTCCGAGTTCAGGGCATAAATGCATGACTGAGGAAGCGGGAGGAGACATGTGCATGGGGGAAACACCGATTTCCGAAGCTTGGCAGCACTCTAGAGAAATAGTAGTGAGTCCGTCCAGGCATAATACACAGAGTGGTATATGCCTTATCCCTTCAAGTCCCCCAAGGGCCTGACAGGAGGGTACTGTGACTGCATGCATGGACAAACGAGAGCACAGAAGCTCAACAAGCCCGAGAGACTTATCGGAGGTCAGATGGCTCCTAAGGAGCAACACTGACACTGTTAGTGGTGTTTCATTGCCTCCATTTCTGTGTGGGTTCTGGAACTTTCCTGCCCTCACCGCTCTTTCCCCTAGGCTTTGGGATCTCTCTCCCTCTGCCCCAACCCTGACTAACAGACCACGGGGCCTGTGACTGACTCTGTTCCCCGGCCTCTCCTTCCCTGCCTGGGGCCCAGGCTCTTCACGGCATCACTTGTCAGCAAATGCTGGGGAGGAGAAGGGATGAATCAGGGAGTGAGGGGTGGTGTGAGGGCAGCACTTAGGAAGTGTGATTCCACCCCCCCACCAGCAGCAAACTCCACACTCACATTTCTTTCAAAGCCTGGTCTGCACACCCTCTTTGTCCTCTTGGGGGCCGCCAGATAAATGGATTCATTCATTCCCTCATGGGCCACCAGTGCCCTTTTTAACCACCAGGCTCTCCTCTCTGGGGTCTTTAGGGTGATGAGTGAGATATCAGGAGATCTACTACTCCCTGTCTCCTACTCTATTTCGCTCCACTTGCTCACCCCCTCACTTTATTCACATCTGTGCTTTACTGTCACCTCCTCCGAGAAGCCTGCCGTGACCATGCTGGAGAGAGTAAAACTTTCCAATTCCTTACCCTGCTTTATTCTTCTTCCTATTCCTGACTAGCACCAAAAATGCATGTTGATTTTCTCTTGGTTGCCTTCACGTCCCCATCCTTTCCCAGAAGATTAGCTCTATGAGGGCAAGGACCTTCTCCATTTTGTGAACTGCTATTTTGCCAATTTCCAGAACAGCGCCTGACACAGAAAAGTGCCTGACATGTGTTTATGAAAGTGACTGGAAGGGAGGTTGGAGAGCCTCAGGTGTTATTTAAATGTCTGTTTAGCGTCTGACATTCTCCTTCGTTCTCATTCCCTGGCACCGGCTTCTTCATCAGTCAGGCAAGATACAGATACCAGACACAACACCTCCCTGAATGTCTAAAAAGGGCCATTGGCATAAGTTTAGGAACACACCAAAATAGAAGATGTTATTATTATGGTTGTTGCTATTATTAAACACCTGTGTGCACATTTTGTGGACACAGGCCTTCTGCCCCATCTGAGCATTAAGAGCCCAGGTCCCCACCAAAGGCTCCCCACCTTGCAAGGGCTGGGACGCAGAGCCTAACCTCAGAGTGCCAGCCTTTGCCATGCCTGGGACAAGGGCCTTCCCTATGACAAGTCAGTGCAAAGCGCCATCAGAGCTGGTTTTGGACAGGCAAGGAGGGGGCGGTTTTTTTGACAGCACCATTTGGTAGCAATGATATCGGGTACATCATTTTGCTTTATTGCCTCTTACACAAAACCAAAGTAATGCTAACACCAATCTTAGAGGGCACTTGCTAGGATGGCAGGAAAGCACTTTGTGAAGCGTGAAGCTGAACACAGAGGCAGGAGGAGAAAGCAGGGCTGGGCAGTTTAGAGTTGATTGACAGTTGGGAGCCATGAGAGGATTTGGAGCAGGGTGGAGAGAGGCACACTCCGAAATCATCTTTGGGGAGCAAATCTGGGCGTGGGTGCAGCCAGGCTGGGCCCCCAGGTTCCTTTTTCCCTTTCTGAGCGTGCCTCGGGAAGTGGGGAGGGGAGAGAGGTAGAGTCTGCAGGGTGGGAATCCCCCTTCCAGGCAGGCGGGGGGGGGGAGTGGGGGCGGCGGGGAACGGGCCTGGGTGACAGGCACCACTTGTGCCACCCTGATTAGCTGGGAAAATGCAAATCTGCGCTTCCTTCCCCGCCGCAGCTAACAAGATAATGAATATTTTCATCAGCTGCAGAGAATACAAACATCTGTAGGAACACCAAACCTACTCTCAGGGGTGGGGGGAGGAGGGGAGGACGCGGAGGTGGGGAAACCAGCTTCTCAGCAGTTTTAGGGAAGAGGAGATGTGTGGAGATGCTGGAAGGGCGGCTGGGAACGAGAAGCCCTGGCTGGAGCCAACTGCACGTGGCGCAGTGGGAAATAGGTCAAGTGTCCGCTACATCCTATTCCCACTGCCCTTTTGGGATTGACGCCTGGTCCTGCGTGGACTTTCCATCCCCCGTCCATCTATCCACCTGAACTTGCAGCCATTCCCCCTGCCTGTCACATAGCTATTCAACACACATTTACCAACTCCTTCTGTGTGCCAGGCGGGAACCTGGGCTCTAGGGGAGAGCGGTAGATAAGACATCTCTTGCCCTCAAGAAGCTCATCCGTCCTACCAGCCGAGTTGGAGAGACAGACGTGGGAACACATTCCCCAACTGAAGGAGGGCTCTGATAGAGCAGACAGCAAAGAAGGATCGCCTAAACCTTCTGGAGGAGTGGTGTTCAAGGAAGACTGGAAGAGGTGACACACCTCTGAGGCAAATCAAGAACGAACTGGAGTATCTGAGGCAGAGAAAGTGGAAGAGCATTCCAGATATAGGGAACAGTATGTGCAAAATCAGGGAAGCAAGAGGAACCCCGGGGAACTCAGGGAGCCATAAGCTGCTCAGGAGAAACAGATGACACCAACCAAGGCAAAGACCAGGAGCAGTGATACAGGAAGTCAGAGAGGCAGGCTTGAGCCCATTTATGGGGAGCCTGTCCGCCACGCTAAGGAGCTGAATTTTATCCTGGGCACGACGCGAAACTGCTGGCAAGTTTTGAGCAGAGGAGTGACAGGAGAAGATGTTGCATTTTGGGAAGATCCCTCTGGCTGCAGCACGGAGCATGGATTCAGAAGGAAGAGTGGGAGGGGAGTCAGGGGGCTGTTGAGGATTTTGGAGCAGCCTGGCCCTTATGCAATATTCACAGGGGTGTGTTCCCTGGGGGCGGAAGACTCGGGTGGGAGCAGATATTTGCCTGCACCGTGGAGCTGGCTCTGACTGCAGTGCGCCAGGAGCTACGAATCACACCCGCTTCTCAGAGTTTCACTGAAGAACAAATGAGATCCTATGTGTCACAGTGACCTGTAAACCCTAAAGCACTGAAATACGGGTTATTGGTTATTTAACTAGAGCCGTCCTATTGGGTCTGATCATTACTTCCTCTTTTTGTCTTTCATTCCCGTTAATGACATCCAGACACACAAAGCAGTACGATGTTGGAGCCTCAAGGCTCCAGTGTTGCCCCTCGTTGGCTGTGAACTCAGAAGGTCCCCTGAAGATCTGTGCTTCCGCTTCTGCGTGTCTGAACTGGGGATAATACTCTTCTCTGTACCTATTTTTTAGGGCTCTCGGGAGGACTAGTTGGGATGGCTGACACTCCAGTGTTTGACAAACACATATCTCTAGCAACTTGAGAAGAAAGTGGGTGTGAGCCCCGATCCAGCGAGCAACCCCCCCCCGCCCCAAGCTCCACACTGTAGGTTCGTGGTTTGGTCTGCAGGCCAAATCTAGCCCTCTGCCTGGTTTTTGTACAAGCCACAGTGGTTTTTTGTTTGTTTGTTTGTTTAATATTTATTTTAGAAAGAGAGAGAGAGAGGGAGTGCAGGGAGAGGATGAGGGAGAAGGAGAGAGAAGCTTTAGCAGACTTCACATTGACCTCAGAGCCTGACGGGGGCGGGGTGGGAGGCTGGCGGCGGGTTCAATCTCAGGACGCTGAGATTATGGCCTGAGCAGAAACCCAGAGGCAGATGCTTAACCGACTGTACCACCCAGGGGCCCCGGCTAAGAGTGTTTTTTAATTCTCAAATGGCTGTGGGAAAAAATCAAATAGAGACTAATATCTTGTGTGACACTGTGTGACAAAATTCTGTGACATTCAAAACTTAGTATCAATAAACAGGGTTTTACAGGAACACACCCACAACACACCAAGCGGACAGGTGGAGGGACGTATTCGTTTGTATGACGCCTGGGGCTTTCGTCCCGCTGCAGCCGCAGAGCTGGTTATCTGACCAGAGACGACCCAGCCCCGCAGCCCAGAACATTCACTATCTGGATCTTTACCCAAAAAGTTTTCTGCCCCTCCTAACTCGAGTTAGGTGCACTAACTTGAGCATTGCCAATTGTTGCAACCCTACGAGGCAGGGATTCTGTTCCCTCTCCGCTTTTAGATGGGGAAATGGAGAAAAACCCAGAAAAACCGAATCACTTGTCCAAAGAGACACAGAATGAAACCTGCCTCCCTTCCACGACTACTTCATTTCAGAGCCCATCTCTTTTTCCCCCATCCTGATTCTTCTCCCATAAGGGGCCAACTCCCCTCCTTCCCTCAAGACACCCAGGAATCATGGGGTCTAAACTCACTGAGGGTAAAGACTAAGGCTGCCTTGTATCCCACGCCATGCAATGTCCACCTGAGTGCCTGACACACGGGAGACGCTTGGTAAAGAACTCTTGCTACTCGGGACACACGTGGCTGGAGGTGGCCATTCTGCTGCATCACAGACGCCTCACTCCAGCATTCACTGTTAATTTATAAGATATACTCCTTCTTTCCTTTCTCGTTTGGAAGTGAGTATAAATCTGCCCCCGAATGCAACGAGTTGGAAATGTGTGCACACTCCGTTTACTTTGTTGACACGAGCCCAGGCATGAGTGCCCGCTGCTTCGGGGCAAATAGCTTCTGCGATCAATACCAGCCTACCTCTTCCCCCGGCGGCTGCAGGGCCGCTGGGGGCCCCTGAGGGCCATCTTCGAATATCCCCAACTCCCACTTCTCCAGGCAACCCTCCCCACTCGGGCTTCCCGCCAACAGGTCCGAGAAAACACCTGCCGAAGGTAGGGCGCGGAAACACTGCCTGTGTTTGGGGACGTGGAGTCAATCGGCTGGACCTGGTGTCTCACCACCTCCCAACGATCTGCTGTGTGACCTCGGGCAAGATTTCCTTGCCTTTCTGAGATTCGGTTTCCTTGCAAGGAAAGCGTGGCTGCCAAAGCCAGGCTGTCGGGGTGATGGAGAGGACTGGACAGGACATAGTAGGTGGAGAAAGTGCCTCGCAGCCTGTGGCCCACAGGACACACTCCGTGTGCTCTACTGTCCCGCAGTTTCTCTTCCTGCAACATGCAAAGCTCTGCACCAGGCCCTGGGGCGTGGGGGCCTGCGAGGGAGGTAGGGAGAAAAACAGCCCGTTTACAACAGCTCCAGGCAAAGTAAGAGGGCTGCAGAGGGAGCCCGGAGGAAGAGAAACAAGAATGCAACTTTTACTGAGGACTCCGGGGGCCAAATCTCCTTCGCTTACAGAACCTCTTTATGCTCCCAGGGCCCCTAGCAGGTAAGCAGCATTCTCTCTGTGACATAGATAGGAAAGCTGGTCAGAGAAAGAATGAGACTGTCCACGGCCGTATGGCTAGGGTACTGGGCTCTGTGAGGTTCCATGCAGGTCCCCCTTTAGCTAAGGACCTGTCCCAACTCTGGCCATGCTGTTAGTAAGCAGCCTTCAGCTATCAGCCCCTTCGGGAACTGTTTTGGCTGCAAAAACCAAGCTCCACCCCTACCCGGGGTGGCCTGCACCCACAGCTGCTCACTGCAGGGCTATAAAGGCCTAGACACCTCAGCTCACTGGGGGCCGATGCCGAGGGGCCATCCCAGCCCCGCGCCGCCCCAGGGTCAGCTGAAGCTGCGGAGGCACCGCAGGACAGCCAGCCCGACTCCTGCCTCGCCCCGTTTCCCCCCGTGTCAACCCAGGCCGCACCCTCATAAGCGCAGTGAACCCAGATGCTGCTTCCTTAGCAAGCCCACCTGCAAGGACAGCTAGTGATGGAGCCAACACCTGGACCACTCGGCCTCAGTCTCGGGCGGAAGCTCTTTCTGCGGATAACTGCACAGCTAAGGCCATTCGCCCGTCTTCACCTGTCCACGGGATTTCCCGAGAACTGTGGCCCTTCAAGGCGCTTAGAGGACCATGAACTTACATTTCCTATTTCTGAGATCACGGCTTCCACACCTTTATGTGAGCTCTGACCTCTGGGGATCTTACCTGCCCTCTGTTATTTCAACCAGCAGTGGAGGAAGGTGTGTATTTTAAAAATAATAACCGTCCAGCGCAGGCATCGATCTGATCCTCAGTTTCTTTGGGCCCTGCCAACTGCCTTTCCCCGCTCATTTAGCTCTGTAACAATCCTCTCTATCTTTGAGAGCCGCTGTGTGAGAGGCAGATGCCTTTCCAGCCTGCTTGCTAATGACAGATTTGAGGATCAAGACAGCATGGGGGCGGAATTAGGGTAATTCAGCCCAAGAGGGTTCCTTTTGAGTGGAGGCCAACTTCTACCTGCGAGCACGAGCACCGTCTAATGTGGAAGAGCAACCTAACATACCTCTCCTTGCAGAGCAAGCCGCTTCCCCTGCCCCTGTATTTGTCTCCCAGGAATCTCGTAGCGGAACCTCCCAAAGGCTTCTGGCTCCAGCCAAGGTCCAGGCAATAATGCAAGGCCCCCTCCCCACAACAATGTGTGGAGTTAAATCAGGACCCCAAACAACACCAGCTGCATCCCCTCTGGCTAGCTCACTGCTCTGCTGAGCTATTGCACCCAGAGCGTCAAGTGTAAAGGCTGGCTCTTTCTCAGGGCTATAGGGCACGGGTAACAACAGCTCAGAGTGCAAACCTCTTGCCCAAGAGGTTCCGCTTCCTAGATTTACCCTAAGGAGACAACCAGTCAAATGTGCACAGCTGTATTTACAGAGATGCTCATCGCAACACAGTTTATGACACTGAGGAGCTGCCAAATGTCTCAATGTCTATCAATAAATAAATGAATCACATAAAGCCTAGGCAATGAAATATGGTGCAGACATTGAAAAACATATCGCTGATCTTTATAAATTAGAGGAGAAAGATGTTTAGGGGATACGTTAAAATGCAACAGACATATACTGTGTCAGCCCAGTCATATCAATTTTTCAATATATAATACGCGACTGCAAGCACAGGGGAGCATTTGGACAAGGTTCACTAAAATGTGAAGGAGGTCACACACAGAGGAGACTTCGGGTGATTTTGAACTTCTTTGTTTTTTTTTTAAATATTACTTGGGTTTTCTATAGGAATATCTATTAACTTTACGGGGGGTGGGCAATAAAGGCTGTGTGGTCTTGGATGAATAATTTTCCCTTGCAATCCACCACGGAAAGGGGTCTAATATTACCTATTAGTGAGGCTATTCAATATTATGTTAAAAATGTACATAAGGTGCTTAACACAGAGCCTAAAAACATGATAAGCTTCAAAAACAGTCCCTGGTCATACTTATAAAGAAGAAGGGATTGGGCAGACCTCCTGGATAAATGGCCTGGGCAGTGTCAGAGATGACCACCCAACGGACCAGTCTTCCTCTCTTCTGCTCTCGCAGGACCACACACACGCACACACACACATTCATCCCCATTCCCATCAATACACACATGCTGACACCCACAAACACGTTCACACTCACACGCAACCCGCACTAAGACACGTTCACACGTATGTATAAGCACTCACACCAACACACATTCATACTCATATGTGCACACCAACACACATTCGCGCTCACATACCCCAAGGCACGCAGAGACAGGCACAGAGATTTCAGGTCCGTACACCTACGCTTGGGGCACACGCAGACACACGCATACATACAGGCCCACATACAGGTGCACTCACATACACTGAGCTCCAAGCACAGGCACAGCGGAGACAGAGAGGACGAAGCCGGCCGAGCCGATGGACCCGGTGCCCTTTCCCCTGCCCAGCAGCCCACTCGCATCCCATGTCCCCGCTGCACACACTCTGGCCGCCCTGTGCTGGCTCCCAGAGCCCATCTCCCTGCAAGGAGAGGGAGGGCTGGCTGGGGAGAGGCGAGGGTGATTGTTCGGGCTGAATTAAGCATGATGCCCAGAGACAGCTCGGAGGAAGCAATGTGAGAGATGTGCCGCTGAACTCGGAACCCCTGTTCTCCAGGCGTGTGCAGGCCTGACAAAACATTTCAAAGCGGAAGGGAGCATTAGGAAGGGAGGAGCTGACAGCTCCTAATAGCCCAGTAACAAGGAGACACTAATGAAAGAGCGCGTCTGTGAGCTGAGCAGCTCCAGGGACAGAGACTACAAGCCTTCTTCAAAGGCGCATTGGCAACGCATGGACTTTCTTCTGGCATCTTCTGTGCCCCAGGCCTCCCAGTGGTGGGAGAGAACCCCCTGCGAAGTTGTGCTCAGATTCCCCTCTGTGGGCAGGGGTCCCTGCAGCCGCACCATCAGGTAGGTCCTTGAGGGCCCCAGAGGTCAAAACAGTGGGAGCAGGGCACAACGGGGTCTTGCGGTACAGACCTCTGGAGCAAGGAAAGGAGGTCGGGGGAGGGGCGGTGGGAGCGAGGAGAGAAAGAGGGATGCAAGAGGAAAAGGAAGAAAGTCCTCTATTTCTGACTGTAGATCTATAGTAAAGGACAGTTCATTAGCTCCATAAACAATCTTTGCAAATGTGAAGGATTCTCCTTACAAAGGACAAAACCTGCTAACCACCGACTTTTGTCAGACTCTAGGTGTTGAAGATGAAAACAAAACCAAGCAGAGAAACAGGGATCCTGTCTTCAAGCACTTGGCATTCTAGAAGGGGAGTCAGACGGGTGAAGAGATGATTGTAACATGTATGAACTCCCCAAATCCCACGTTCTGTCTCCCTTTTCTAGCAAAATCCCTCCTTGAAGGGCCATTATCCACCTTCCCATGCACAAACACACACTCCACTTTCTCACCTCTCATCCTCACTTAACTCACCCCAAGAGCCTTCCGCCACATTCGCGCATGCACGTCACTCCCACCACCATCACCGACAACCTCCAGTTTGCCAACCCCCCTGGTCTCCATCTCATCTTAGGTGACCTCCGGGGAGCACGTGCCACAGATAAGAACATTCTCCTAGGGAAGCGTGTTCTGGGGATTCCACAGCATCCATCACCTGCTGTTTCCTCGTTCTCCTGCCTCGCTTCCCCGGCCGCTCTGTCCCTGTCCCCTTGGCTGTTTCTCTTGTTCTCACCCCTAAATAATCTGTCCCATGTCTCTTTATTACCTGTACTCTCTCTGGCTAATATCCTCTAAAGTGATTTTTGAAATCATCTACGTACCGGGGACTAGAAGTGGGTTAGTTTAGCACTCAACTCGGAGGTATGTTCGCTCACCAAGGAGAGGTACACTCAGCCAGCTGGAGACATGCCTGATTTTGCTCTGGAGAAAAACCCAGGCTGGGGACACAGATTTGGAAGACAACACACAGAGAGAGCTGTCGGGAGAGAAGACCCAAGCGCTAAGGATCAAGCCCCAGGAAGGCTGGGAAGCGGCTGTGGAGGTGAGGAGCCAACCAGGGGGAAGACGTCGTCAGGAGAGAGTGGGCAGTGGTACTAAGGAAAGGGAAGCGTTGGTATGAGAGCGAGAGAGAAGCGTGTCTACTGCATATGACCACAAAGGGTGCACTTTTGGCCTTGAGGAGAGGAGTTTCTGTGGGTGATGGGTCCAGAAGCCAGGCTGCGGTGGGTGGGGAAGCAAGTGGGAAGTGAGGAAGCAGAGACCATTTGCATCGACTTCTCTTTCTAGAACGCTGGCTGGGAATGGAAGACATATGGAGGCAGCCGAAGACGACTCCAAGTGTGTGGAGGGGATGAGATGGCAGAGAGGAACAGAGTTGGGCTGAGGGGAAGGGTCAGGAGGGAGGGACACCGTTAAGAAAAGGGGAGGGAGTTCACTGATGACATCAGGTCCCTAAAAGATTGGAGGGGACATGATCAGTATCATGAGTATGAGATGACAGAAGAACGCCCCTTCCCCTAAGACAGGCGTGGGGCTGCGAGCAGGTACCTATGCAAGACGTGTGAGTTACGCTCTGCCTTACATGCTGGTCTCATGTTCTTTATCTTTTCTTTTCTCTTTTTCTTTTTGTCTTTTCCTTTTCCTTTTCCCTTTTCTTTTCTTTTCTCTTTTCTAGATTTAATGAATTTATTTATTTGACAGAGATATAGAGAGCACCAAGTAGGCAGAGCAACAGGCAGAGGGAGAGGGAGAAGCAGCCTCCCCACTGAGCAGGGAGCCTGATGCAGGGCTCTATCTCAGGACCCTGGTCTCACATTCTGTCTTTAAAATAGTAGAACACTGGGGTACCTGGGTGGCTCAGTCGGTTAAGCCGCTGCCTTCGGCTCGGGTCATGATCCCAGGTTCCTGGGATCGAGCCCCCCATCAGGCTCCTTGCTCAGTGGAGAGCCTGCTTCTCTCTCTCCCTCTGCCTGCCGCTCTGCCTACTTGTGCTCTCTCCCTATCAAGTAAATAAATGTAAAAAAATAAAATAAAATAGTAGAACAGAAAGGAAGGTAGCGCTGAGCGTGTGTTAGAGGCCGCAACATAGGGGATCTGAAGGTTCGACAAATCCGCTGCAGGGATGGGGAGAAGGAAGAGAGCAGCAAGAGACGGCCTGCTTGTGTCGAGGACCCTGCTGACGCTGAGACCACGGTGCCAGTCTGCACTGCGGCGGGGCTTAGACTAACCACAGGTGGCTGTCCCCAGGGTGGAAGGAGGAGAGCTGACTTGGTGGATTCAGGGCCGGGGTCTACATAAGACTGGTTATTTGCACACCTGTGTCTCTAGGACAATAATTACACCAACGGCAGCTACCATTTCGTGCTGCCTTGGTTGGGTGCCAGGAGCCTTGTATACTGTATCTCTAATTCTCAGGACGGTGCCACAAAACCACTAAGCATTCTCCCTTTTCCCCAGGGGAACTCGGGTCCCAGAGAAGTGATGTAATTTTCCCAAGGCTTCCCAAGCCTGCCTGACTCCACAGCCTGGGCTCTTTCCCTCATCCTGTATCTTGTCACAGCCTTTGAGACGTGACTTCGGCTCTCATCATCCCCAAGCCTTTGCTTCACTAGGATGAACAACTTCAAGCTTTGAACACTTCCTTTTGGGACCTCATTTCCAGGGCCCTCACTCTCCCATCTTCCTCTGCAGTTTGTGAGCTTCCCGTCCCTGAACATGTGTACACACATGTGCTTTTTTCAAGGTGGTAATGAGTGCCCTATGGGAAAGCCAAGACTCCTCCGTAAAAAGTTCTTGAAGACTTTGGAGGGTTCTCCCCAAGGAAACCTGTGTATGCTTCTATCCAGCTTCCTCCCTAAACCCGTCTGCCAACTAAGATGTCCTTCAAGGAGCCAGAGGCGTAGAGCTGCCCGCCCAGCATTCCACGTCCTTGCTCACCTCTCTACCTCCCCCTCCAAATACGCCCATGCTCCAGAAAGACCAAGCCACCTGGAGTCTTAGGTACTTTCTTCTTCACCTACTGATCTCTCTGCCTGAAAGATCCTTTCCTTAGTCCTTTCCTAGCAAACCCTTGCCCTTCAAGATTCAACTCAGGCACTGCCTTTGAGAAACATGGTCAGGTGGCCTGGCTGCATTGGGTCCCCCCTAGATTTTGTGCTTCTTCGGGCATGACAGAGGACAGGCAGGAGACAATTATGACATGACTGGTTTGGCGGGCTTCTCAGTCAGACTAGACAAAACCGGGTTGAAGGCACTTACTACTTGTGTCGCTTAACCTTTTGATGTCCCCATTTTTTCAGCTGTAGGAGGAGAGTAGCATATACTTACCCCATAGGGTTGCTGTGAAGAAGAAAGCGGAAAGCACTTGGCACAGGGCTCAGCACAGAATGAATGGCAGCTGTTCCTGGAACACTCGTCAAACAGGACTATATTTGGTTTATGCTTCTATCTCCCCCACCAGCCCATGAGTACCAAGAGGCCAGGGACAGCATCTGATTCATGTTTCCATCTCTAGCACCTTGCTCACAGTGTATGTAGCACACAATAGAGGCTCATGAATAAATGAACAGATGAATCTAAGTTCAGTGTATACTGTCCCTGTAATCCCATTATCTGAAATTACCTATTTCCATATGTTTTGAGAGAAGATAAGGGATAAGAAGTATCTTCTTCATTTGAAGTCAGGAGACCTCCCCAAGGATTGACTTGATGGTGGGGAGATTGTTGGGTCGTGTACCAGGCTCCATGTAGGACCATGGGCAGTGGGCGGCCATCCCCAACTGGAATTTACTCAAGACCATTTAGGAGAGGTAAAAACCAAAGGCTCGGCAGCCAACAGTGAAAGCTGGCCAGAACAGATCTAAGTCCTGTGGAGAAGCGGGAGCTCTGCATAGAGACTAACACCCCAGTGGCATTCAGGCAAACAAGCTTGCTTGTTTATGGCTTCATAGTCAACAGGGTAAGTCCAGGGTCCATTCTGATTGCCTGGCCTCCAGGCCCTCACATTCAAAAAATAAATTAAATATTACCCTTTGCCTGATACACTGGGATCCTAGGTTCCCAGCAGGACTGGGGGAAGTGATGAAGAACACAGAGGATTGTGAACCCAAAGACTAGATTGCAAGCGATCACAAACTAAGAGCAAAGAACAGAGTTCAGGTCGGGGAAGGGCTAGCCATCTCGTTGAGTCAATGAATTAAGCATCTGAGCCCTGCATGTAAGCTATTTCTTAAGAGACTCTGCCTTCCCCTCAACCACCATCCCCCAGCTGTCTTCTCCCTACACCAGAGCCACATGACTCTGGCCAGCTGCCTCATCTTGGCTGCAGTCACTGGGACCTGAGTCCAGTCAAAGGAAATTTATGAACCTCTAGGTCAGAGCTCAGTGGACTTAGCTTCACATTAGCACTTGGTACTTATGTCTGTTAAGCATGTACCTAGCGGCACAGTCATTATTTTTTTATAGATGTGTCTTTCCAACTAGCTTGAGGCTTTCCTAGAAGTAAGATTAAAAAAAAAAAAAGGAAAGAAAGAAAGGAAAAGAAGAAGAGGGGTGCCTGGGTGGCTCAGTGGGTTAAAGCCTCTGCCTTCGGCTCAGGTCATGGTCTCAGGGTCCTGGAATCAAGCCCCACATCGGGCTCTCTGCTCAGCGGGGAGCCTGATTCCTCCTCTCTCTCTGCCTGCCTCTCTGCCTACTTGTGATCTCTCTCTCTTTCAAATAAATAAATAAATAAAATCTTTAAAAAAAAAGAAAAGAAGAAGACAGAAGGGAAGGAGAAATAAAGAAAAGAAAGGAAGGAGAAGAAATTAGGCTGGCTTCTGGTTTTGCTCTCATTTATTTTCTTAAGACTATTTTTTTTTTTTGAGAGAGAGAGAGAGAGAGAGAGAGTCAGTGGTGAGGGGCAGAGGGAGATGGAGAGGGAATCCCAAACAGACTCCCCACTGAGTTTGGAGCCTGACCCAGGGCTCGATCTCAGGACTCTGAGATTGTGACCTGAGCTGAAATCAAGAGTAGGACGCTTAACTGACTGAGCCACCAAGGCGCCCCTGGTTTTGCTCTCATTTTAGGAACCAGCTTTACCCACTGGGCTTCTTCCTATTTTTCCAATGACTGTCTTCATAACCTGCCCAGCAAGCTATGTTCTTTTGATCCCTGATGTTTTCCCTCTAGGAGACAGAACACTAGCCCAAGATTTTTGCCCCGAATCTGGGGCCTTTCATCTTTGAAACATTCCTAACTCCCACTGTCGATTTCTGAGCCCTGATTCTGAGCCAACATATACTTTCCCTGCCCAAGGGGCCCCTCTTGGATTTTCCAAAGGGGTCCAGTCATGTTTCTTCCTTTCTGGAAGTTTCCTGAGATGGCTTTGACCCCAGAGATCTGCAGATTTGAAGAAGAAAATACAGTAGGCTAGCAGGGATGTCACGTGGAAGAAGAGGGGTCAGACAGAAGACAGCTAATGATGGGGAAGGTAGGAGGGACCATGTCTCCTTCATGAGGGAGTACTTCACTCAAGGATAGGCCTCTGAGCAGTAGGGATAATTACAGGATTCAGAATTCAGGTGGGGAGGTGGGGAGGAGAACACACACACCAAGTATATACTACAAACCAAGCACTGTGAGATGATATATTATCTCACTTAATAGCCCATTGTCCCTTGCAATAGGAGCCATTGCCCCCATTTTACAGAGAAGAACACTCAGGTTCAGAGAGGTTAAGAATCTTCTTCAATATCAACAAGCAAGTCAAGGGTAGAGCCCAGAACTGAATCAGCTCTGTCTCACTGTAAAGTCATCACCCCCCTCCTATAAAATCAAACCCCCGGCCTAGGTAAATAGACTCAGGATGTCCTCACAATTTTCAAACATGTCTTTCCCCCAAACTAGCTCCAAATCCCCAGGATAACTGTCTTTTATAGTTGAAGTGAGCAATCACTGTCCCTTCTGCCTGTCTGGCTCCTTCCATGAGGAAGTTATAGAATCATGGGCCACTGAAATCATAAGAATATTAGGAATCTATGGAAGCAATGGTTTTCGAATTTCTTTTGTTCGTGATAAAATCTGACCTTGGATCCCCCACGCCTGAAGCAGATAACAGAGGACTCTCTAGCCTCCCTAGGCCTCCCCCCCTGGAAGGGATTCCTGAGGCTCTTCTGAATACCCCCACGGCCCTTGAAGAAATGCAGTCTGACCTACTTTGGCTCCTCATTTATGGATGAGGCAGGCTAGGGTCAGGATGGGGTTCACCCAAGCTTATACAATGACCTTGAGGCAGGAATCTCAAGGGGCAGGAATCTCCATCCATTGTTACTAGTATTCTCTTTTCTATACAGTGGCCGAGTTATAGCCATCACAGTGGATGAGAAAGGACTCTGGGGCCTATGCAAGCAGGCGATGTGGCAGTGGGTTGTGGAGAGAGACACTTCCTTCTGGCAGGGGGAGTAATCATTAATAATAGTGACCAACTTAATTGGGTATCTTCCATGGTGCTAGGTGCAGGGCAGAGAGCTTTGTCTTCATTATTCCACTGAATCCCTGCAACAGATTATGATCCCATTATGGGGATAAGGAAGCTGGGTCTTAATTCCTAGGCATTCCGTGTCCCGGCCAGTAAACGGCTGCAGTGGGATTTGATCCCGAGCCATCTTGCTCCAAGGCCCAGCTCTTAACCAGTCTGCCGTACTGGCTTCTTAGCGAAAGCTAGACTCCTTGGTATTTACCAACATATCCTTCCCTCCCCTCCTGCCAATCTCCCAGCAAACGCTCTGCACGATCAGACATCTCATTTTCCTCACTGTGACCGCCTATGTGCAAGGTCTTGGGTATAAATGCGCATCCCCCTCCCTCCCTCTGACAAACCCGCAGGCACGCGTACCCAGGTGCGGGCACGCGCTCATGCATAATGCATGGCACCGCGGTCTCAAATCCTGCTAAATTGAGATTCAGCCGGCTGTTGGGTCTGGAGACACCTCAGTGCCTGCGTCATTAGCTGAGCTCTGAAAGCCATCATTACTGCAGCCACTGTGGCTGAGTCACCGAGACCGCGGGCAGGTAATAGAATTGTGGGGACACATAATAAAAGGGAATGGAATGGGACTCGGGCCGGAAAGGAGGACTATCTGTTATCCATCCTGAAGGGTGATATGTAAACAAGAGGCTCCAGGTCCCCGAGATACCGGTTCCAGCAGGTCCCTCAGCAGGGGATAATAAACGGCGCAATTATAACCTCCACACTCTGAGGTTTCAAAGGAAAGGAAGAAAAAAAAAATCAATGAAATTAATTTAATGGGGGCCCATTCTTTATGTTTGTTTTGCTACAGCAGTTGTATGAGATACCCCTACAGACCCGCTCATCTTTTCTCCACCCACTGTCTTTACCCACAAGAGCAAAGGAAGAGGGGGGAAAAAAAGCCAGGATTTCGGGCATATTTGTCTATGACATCTCAAAGAAAAGAAGCAGCTCAGAGAATCCCAGGTTGGAAAAGAGGTTTTAAAATGGCATCTCTCCTGACATGGAGGAAGAGGCAGGGCCTGAATGTACAGTTGTGCAGGTTGTGCACTGTACAAAGGTGCCCCGTGGAGGGGTGAATGGAGACTGTGATCTAGCCCATGCTGTCTTGGCCCAATGGAGCCTTGCACCGGGTTGCATCCAGCTCTAAATAATGAACAGGGAGGAGCCATAGGTACGTCTAGGGAGTTACACTGCACAAGGTCTCAGAGACATGTGTTCTGTGAGGTTCACATTCTGTGATCATTTGTACATCCCCTTCCTCGATATACTCCTGCTTGGTACAGGGAGGGTATGAGATAAGGTGCAGGGGAAAGGGCTACTATAACACTGATTTCCCGGCAGGCACAGTACTGAGAGAATGAAACATCCGCCTTATTGAATACCTCTTGAGGCTGTTTCCACCTCTAGTTTCCTGTGATTCTGTATGAAAAATGACCTTGGTTATTGGAGTCTCAGGGGCAGGGGGCGAGGAATCCTACCACTATCCAAATCAAACAATGGTGAACATTGCCCTACAGGAGTGGATGTGTGTGTGTAGCGGGAGGCGGGAGGTCGGGGCGTGGTGGCAGTGAAACTGACCAAATGCAGAACTGGTCTTCCAAGGAGGTTAATGAGAGGTAATCCTGAAAAGCTCTGTCCAGTAAGCCTGGTGTCAATATTTAGTAAAATAATTGGACAAATGTGCCCGGAGAAAATCTGCAAGCATTCGAGAGATAATGGAATAGTGAGCGATAAGGAGCACTGGAGGTTCCTGTAGAACAAATCATCCTGGACAACTTGATAGCTTTTCCTGACAAAATTACAAAATTAGGGGATGAAGGAGATATAGTAAAGGTTATGGATCTGAGCTCCAGCAAAATATTGAATAGTGTCACATGTGATGTTCGACTTGCCAAATCAATTCAAATTGCCTCTGATTCAAGCTGTGTTAGGCAGATTCGTGCATCTGGTTGAAGAACAGAGCCATCGGGAACTGATACGTAGTACTGCTCCAAGGGCCAGGCTCAGAGACTCTCCCACCCCTCTCTGTGGTCTAGAAGGGAGTGGCAGCAGGGTCACTGGGACCCGAGGCAAGACATGCAAGACATCTTTAAAACAGTGGAAGACCCCAGGGCATCCAGAGGGAAAAGATGTTTTAGAGATGATTTCATGATCACAACCTCCCTATGGGGCAGGTGTCATTACCATCATCATCTTTTTCATCATATCAATTGTCATCATCCCACTTTAGCTCCTAATGAACTGAGGGTCAGAGAGGGAGTGGCTGACCACATACATAGAACCTGAAAGAATCTGTCTCTGATTCTAAGGACTGGCATACTTTCCTCAGAGGTTCTCAACTCTGCACACATCAGAAAAGCCAGGGCTGCGGGTGGGGGAAGGGTGAGGTGGGGGAGGGTTGTTAAAGATCTCTGGGCCCACTCCCAGAGTTTCTGATTCAGTAGGTCTGGAGTGTGGGGCCTGAGGATTTGAATTTCCAGCAAGTTCCCAGGGAATGCTGATGTTGTTAGCCTAAGGGCCACACTTGGACCACTGCTCTATTCCAGGTCTTTTGGATATTAATTTGCATATGACTCGCCTGGAAATCTTGTTAAGGTTGATTAATCTGCAGATGGGGCAGAGGGAGAAGGAGAGAGAGAATCTTAAGCAGGTTCAGCACAGAGCCAGACTCAGGGCTCCATCTCACAACCCTGAGATCACGACCTGAGCTGAAATCAAAAGAGTCGGATGCCTAACCCACTGAGCCACCCAGGCACCCTCAATCAGTGGATCTTCTGAAGAATGGGGGATTCTGCATTTCTAATAATTTCCCTGGTGGTCCCATGCTGTTAGGCACAGCACACCTTGGGCAGCGAACACCTATGCCACCTAGGCCATGACATTGGGAAATGAGAAACCTAGAATGGCAGCACCGTGACTTAAAAATCTATTCTAGAATCCGAAGTAGAAGAAAGAGGTCTTAAACCATACAGAAAAATGATTTGTAGAAAAGACATAGTTTGGAAGATCTGAATTCCAAATAGGGCCTTGTCTTCATTTCATTTCCTTTATGGTTAGAGTAATTTCTTTAACTTCTTTAGGCACCAGTTTGCTTGCTTTCAAAGTAACCCTCATTATTCTTCTTATAATGATTATTGTTCTTTAATGTCAAGACTTTTCTTCACTGGTCAATTTATAAAAATGTCCATGGAGAAAATACTTGTGCGCTTGTCAAAACAATTGCTGTAGACACACCCTATGGGATTGCTCAGCTTTCTTGTGTGGGCAGTCACCCATGAAACTATTCTCAGGGTGCAGTTCTAACTCATTTCTCTCTTCCCTGATAACTGACTGTACCTCCTTCTACAGACAAACAGGACCCAGTATACTTCTCATTACCAAAATGTTCCCTGAACACATCTATAATGTTTTTAATAGAGTTCTAGAACCACTCCATTTTACAACATACCCCTTTGCTTTAAATATCTTGATACATGCATGCAATTTATTGCCACTTGTCTACAATCCTTTAGAAGGGCAGAAAGGTCCTCCATCGGAACTACTGATGAAGTCATGCAAATGGATGGAGTGAGGGCTCTCTTGTTCACCCTTTTCTTGAGGCATTTATTGAGCTCAAGAGAGAGAAATCAAAGGACTATTGTAGATGGGTAGGGACAGAAGGAATGGAATGGCTAATTATTGTTCTGATTGTTATTATTATACTAAAAAACCAGTTACGCTTTAAACTCGATATTTAAGGGCCTTGTGACAAATAGAACGCTGCTCCACATAGTCTCCCCACCTCAGTGAATTCCTCGCATTCTCCCCTCCTTACCTACTTTTCATGGTTCTTCCAGCATTCCCTGACCAGTGCTTACCACAACTGCAAATTCTAAATACTGATTTATTTCTTAATGTTCCCTAAAACACCAGGAAAGAAATCGCTAGTTTTGGTTCATATCCCAGTCTCTTTTTTCCACTTTCCCAGACTAATGCAAATTTCCCCCAAAGCCATGTACCTTTTATGGCTCTCCTTGGCCAACATCAAGACTGGGTTCTTTCTGAGTCCACCTGGGGTCAATAATTAATTTATTTATTCATTCACCTTTCCATTTGGCCACTTTTTTCATTTCAGTAACATTCCTGCCCCCAGTCACTCCTTCATTTACTCCACCATTCACTGAGCACATCACTAATCCATCCGTGGGTTCATTCACTCGTGTACTTATTCTCATTTATATTCATCAGTATATGAATTATTTGTTAACATAAATTAACATATGTCTGTGTGCATCCACTGAAGGGTCCATTCCACTTTCCATTCACATCAGTTCTCTATTCACACATTCTTTCTTTCAGTCACTCATTCACTGAACAACCACAGTGCTTACTGTGTGCTCATTTGGTCAGGATCTGCTTAGACACTGACTTGTAGAAGGTATGGCTGTTGCTTTTGAGAACTTCACACACCAATGAAGCAGACAGAGAGACAAACACAAAATTACACATGCTGTGTGGCCAGGGTAGAGCAGAGGAGGGTAAGACATTAAAAAGAAAAGTAATAATAACTGCATGCCTACTCTGTCCCCAGTACTTTATATGCCTTTTCTGATTTAAATACTCCCTTCCTTTTAATAGATGATGAAACTAAATTTATGTAGTAAATAGATACAGTTGAGATCTTCACCCAGGCATTTTCTTTGCACTCCCCCAAAACTCTTAAGCACTCTGCTATATTCACTGGTAAAATCATTGGCGACCTTAGTTTAGACTAGAATTTCTGGAGAGTGATGTGGGAGAAATCCAATTAGAAAGGTGTGAGAAGCAATTGGAAAGTGAGGAAGTGGAAGTGATGAGTTTCCATCAAGGAGTTTGTCCTTCAAAGTGAGGAGAGAAAAGGTCGTAACTGAAGAGGAGATGAAGATTGAGTCCCAGCCATGGCATCGGAAGAATCTCATGTGTAAAGACAAGCATGTCCCTTCCATAGTATTCCCTTAGTCGTCTTCATTCCTGTGGCTCTCACCACGATTGTAAGCTGATGTACTTCTGTAGCTACTATGATGTACTTCTGTAGCTACTAGGACTGAACACAGAGCCTGCCACAGGGTAGTTGCCAAATTAATGCCTACAGAGTGAATGTCAAATACTCTACAGTCGATTCACACATGGCCTCGAGTTGTACTTTAGAGAGAAGAGAGGAGTAGGTTGGCTGAGCAGGGCTGCCCACTAAGCAAGGAGTGGAACAAACTAGATGCTAGAAGGCTGGTGATATGGAGGGAGTGACTGTGATAACTAGAAATATAAGCGAAGTCAATGTTGATAATAAAGTGTAGATTCAAGCACAGAGTGAAACTGAATTCATGCATAAGCAGGGGGCAGGATCAAAGCTGGAGACTTGAACAAGTGTGTAGGATTATCTTAGAGTACACAGGAGACTGGCCATAGAAAACAGACCCAGGGAGCAAATGCCATGTGCATATAATGTTTGGATATTTGCATGATTTCCTGGCAATTTACATGGATTCAGGAGCCCCAGCAGAGAAAAGTTTACAGATGTGGAGAAAATGAAGGGTTTAGGTCCAGGGGGCTGGATTTTATCAGAATCATTATTAGTGGTGCAAAAAGCTCATTAGAAACTCACTAGGACTCTTAAAATGTTGCACATTTGTCATAATTACATTCCTTCTGACTCCTCTTTGGGTTTCTTGATACTATCTGAGCATGGGATCTATTAAAGGTATATGGGAAGGGATAGTTTCTGACTCATTTGCCATTTGAGTCCAGGGCCTGACACCTGCAGCCCATGCCACATGCGTTGTTGAAAGGAGAAGGCGACCTGGCCGGTGGTGAATTACAGCACATGCTTTGACTGTATTATTTTATATCACAACAACCAGAGGAACCAGAGAATCAGATACCTCAAGTAGCTTTCACAAGGTCACACAGCTAGTTAACAGCAGAATTGGCATTCACACCCCGATGGGTCTAACTGCAAAGCCTCCATTCCTTCCAGAGCCCCATGCAGCCCTCAACAATGGATCTCTCTTGTAAGAGAAAGGACTTCTCACTTCAGGTTGGCAAACTTTTTGAGAAAAGGAGGGGGCTGGAGGAG
This sequence comes from Ailurus styani, assembly GCA_002007465.1. Lineage (NCBI taxonomy): Eukaryota > Metazoa > Chordata > Mammalia > Carnivora > Ailuridae > Ailurus > Ailurus styani. Next base: position 1,714,767 of record LNAC01000153.1, read on the forward strand.
AAAGGGAGAGTAGAAAAGAATCATTTCATGCCAGTTTCAGACTCAAAGATCACTCTCCAGTTGTCAGCTGAGCCCACAATCACTGTGGAGTTTTATTAAGGAGCAAGAGTCGCAGAAGAGTGAAGTGACAGATTGAAAATTAACTTGCCAAAATACCCATCAATATTGTGACAGTCCCCAAGTACCAGTTCAGCGGCCCAGTGCACCAACTTGGCAGTATTAACATAACTTTGTTGGAACAAAAGCTTCCCCTGTGTCTTTTCAAGAAAAGCTAATTTTGGGGAGATGGGCGTTCTTCTCTCTGCCTTTTTTGGCACGTCTGTGTAAGGTCCCTTTAGGCCAACCCTATTGGGTGTGCCTATTTCATAAACTTCCACTCTTCTTCCCTTTCCCTGGGGACTGCTACCATGGCAGCATGGCGGGCCATCAAAGAAGTCCTTCTTCCCTTTAGGAACCTACTGAGTGAATGAAGACCAGGAAAGAGATCCCCACATACCTGACGCTATCTGAACACCAAGTTGAGTTCCCCTTAGTCTTTTTCTGAAGTGATCTGCCCTCCGTATCAATTCTTAGGAGCTCGCCAGTCTCTCCCCCCCTTGCCTCCCTTCACCTAAGGAGCTCTAACTCACCCTTCACATCTCAGCTTAGACATTATTTCCCGCAGAACACCTACCTGGAATCCTAAGCCCCAGGTGGGTCCTTGGCGTTTGCTCCCAGGGTACCCAAACTTCTATATGTCACACCCCCCAGCTCCCTTGACTGGATTTCATAAGAATAAGCATCTTTCTCATGTGATCTAGGAGCTCAACAGGTAGAGGGACTATGGAAGTTAGCATCTAATCCAGGTGACTTTTACCTGGGATAAATGCTAAACTAGACAAGATTCTGGGACAAATGGGATAAACTAGAACAGTCCTAGTATAACTGGGATATACTGCAACTCTTTGTATCTCTATTACTTTGATTAAAATTTAGTGAGGGCAGGGAGAGAGTAAATTAAAATTTACTGAGTGAATGGAATGGGTTCTTTTCTTTTAAAAAAAAACTCACAGAACCTTTCTGACTTCCTTCTTTGTTCCTTCTGTACTCTTGCCCTCTCTCCCTTCATCCTACCCTGCTCCTTCCTTTTCTTTCTTCCTGCCTTCCAACTTGTAAGTCACCTTCTATTCAACAAGCCATGTTTATTTTTTTTTCACCAGGCATATTAAGTAAACATGGTTTCTGCCTTGAGGGTGAGAAGTGAAAATAATTAGAATATACTGAGCATCTACCCTGGGTCAGTTGATTTAAACACTGGCCTCTTTAGCCATCTGAACAATGAGGTAGTTAATATATTCACCTTGTGCAAATGAGGACAATGAAACCCAGAGAGGTCAGGTGACTTGACCAAGGTCATACAACTAATAACAGCAGAGGTTGAATTTAATTCCAGGTCTGCCAGAGTCTCATCATTAAACTATACTCCTAGCTTTGTAGAGGGAAACTAAAATAGAAAATGGCGCAGTGTGTGAAGACAATGGGCGAGAAAGGCTCACTAGTCTGCAGATGGGTACAAAAGCATCTCTGGCCCACAGCTCTCATGCATTTTATCCACAACCTTAAAAAAAAATCAGCTTCAAACTTACAGCTACCATATGTCAAGACCGCAGTCGTGTAGACACTTTGCTAGGTCTTGGGGATTTACACTGACCAACAGTCAAAAATGTTCTGGGTCTCATCTCAGCAGGGAAGGTAGACACTGAATAAATGATCACACAAATACTAATTTAATTTAGGTTTTTACAAGTATTTAGGCAGAAAAAAAATAGTACAAGGACAAGATGTAAGATTTTTTTTCATCATTGGTTCATGGGTAAAGAAATCCAGGCTGACTGGATTAATAATGATCATATTGCAAAGAGCTAGGATTTGAAGCCAACGTCTACCTGACCGCAAAGCCTGTGTTGCCCTTCCTTCCCTCCTTTCTGTCTGGACAGTGTGATCATAAAGCCATTGGTGGAACAGAGCAAATCCCTCGCCACCACTTTCTAAGCTCTTTAACCTCAATGTCTTTCTACGCAGAATGGATATAAGGTTGGCTCATCTCCATGAGTTATTGTGAGGATGAAAGAAGATCAGCATACGAAGCATTTTGCAGAGTCTCTGACCCATACATGTGTGCTGAGTAAATAGCAATTATCATCATCATTAATATTATTAGGCAGCACTGAATTATTGACTAAGATGATTTGGTGGTCCATCATAGACATCGTGATTTGCGTGGCTGGTTCACTTTTAACGTGGGCATATTTTTATAACATTCTCCCACTCCCCAGCTGCCACCACCCTCCTGGTCCCTCAGCCTAGCACAGTGATGTGAATGGAGCAGGATGTGTGACTGTGTGGTATAAGTAGAGGGGAGGAATGGATATTTGGGGATGGGCTTGGAGCCACACTGCTTAGATTCCAATCCTGGCTCCACCATTTCCAGGCCAAATGATGCCGAGAAAATTAGCGTCGTAGCTAGACATCACACTGTTGTGAGAACTGAGTGGTTTTTAAATGGGTGAAGCTACTCCTTGGGTTCTCTTTTTAGGTCACTGGGAGCTCACTCTCACCTTCTTTTGCTGGTGGTTCTTCATCTATCCGACCTATAAGTATGGCAGCCTCCAGGCTCAGGGCCCGGGCTCATCTCTTCTCTCTCTACTCTCTGGTGAGTGTGTCTCTTCTTACTTCTTTTGTAGTATCCATATGCTAAATAATCTGAAATTTGCATTTCAAGTCTGGTCTCTTTTGAGGGTTGGTACGTCCAACTGGCTTCCCAACATCTCAATGAGGAAATCTATTAGATGTGGCCCCATGATGGGTTACCGAAGCAGGATGACGAGGACCTGGGGGTTATGACACGGTTGTCCACTTTTATAAATGACTGGAATTTTCCACAAACGAGTTCACTTTTTAATATGGCTGAAACTAAATTTCTGTTTCTGCTCCCTTCCCTTATGCCTACTCTTCCTGTCTCCATCCAGCGGACTTCCATTTGTCCAGTGGCTTAGGGACCCAAAAAACAGGGAGCCAACCTTGCCTCCTGCTTTGTCTTCCACGTCAGCAAATTCTGTTGCTCTATCTTAAGAATACACCCAGAGTCTGCCCACCTCTCTCCATATCAACTCATCCAACCATGCTCCATGGTCTCCCACCTGAACCACTGCACAAGCCTTGGAACTGCCTTCCCTGCTTCCATCCTGGCCACTAAAGTCTATCCTTCACACCCCAGATGGAGTGGTCTTTTAAAAATATGAGTGAGATTATAGCCCTCTTCTGCGCAAACCGTGTACTGGCTTCTTTCTCTTCTCACTCAGGATAAAATCCAAAGTATTGCACTTACGTGACTCACAGAGCTCGACACAGATTGCCACATTGCTCCACTCAACACCCATTATTTTTTTTATTTAGAACATTTTCTCCTACTACTTACCACCTCTTTCACTATGTTCCATCTACTTGGGCTCCTTTTTGTTAAAAGATTTATTTAATTTGTTATTTAAGAGAGAGAAAGAGAGAGAGAGAGAGAGAGAGAGAGGGAGACACCAAGGGGAGGGGCAGAGGGAGAGAATCTCCAGCAGACTGCCCCCTGACACGGGACTTGATCTCATGACCCTGAGATCATGACCTGAGCCAAAATCAAGGGTTGGATGGCCAACCAACTGGGTCACCCAGGCAGCCCTCCCTGGGCTCCTTCTTGTTCTTGGAACATGCCAAGGGTCTGTGAACATGAAGTACCCTCTGCCTAGAAACTCTTCCTTCAATACCTGCAAGGCTCACTGGCTCACCTAAGATCTATGCACCAATGTCACCTTCTCAAGAGGTCTTTCCTGCTCAGCCTGTATTAAACAGGGTCCCCTGCCTAGCGCCCGCTAACCCTCTTGTCCTTCTTTCTTCCATAGCATGTACACTTGACACAGTCTGTATTTATTTGTAGACTGTCTCCCACACTAGAACTCACCAGGGAGGGGATTCTAGGAGTTTTGCTCACTGTTGTATTTTCCGGTTTCCCAAAACACCAAGTGACATATATATAACAGGTACTCAGTCAATGTTTTGGTTAAAGGAAAAGGATGGTGACTGGTGCCAGTACTGTAGGTTTGCCACTGCTAACCTTGTTACTATTATTACTGCTACTGCTACTGTTTACTAGGACTAAACTCTTTTTTTTTAAATATACAGAGAGCTGCTTTCTTTCTTTCTTTTTTTTTTTTTTTTTAAGATTTTATTTATTTATTTCACAGAGGGAGAGAGATCACAAGGAGGCAGAGAGGCAGGCAGAGAGAGAGAGGGGGAAGCAGGCTCCCCGCTGAGCAGGGAGCCCGATGCGGGCCTCGATCCCAGGACCCTGAGATCATGACCTGAGCCGAAAGCAGAGGCATTAACCCACTGAGCCACCCAGGCGCCCTCTTTTTTTTTTTTTTTTAAGATTTTTACTTATTTATTTGACAGAGAGAGAGAGATCACAAGTAGGCAGAGTGGGCGGGGGGAGCAGGCTCTCTGCTGAGCAGAAAGCCCAATGTGGGGCTCGATCCCAGGACTCTGAGATCATGACTTGAGCCAAAGGCAGAGGCTTAACCCACTGAGCCACCCAGGCACCCCAGAGAGCTGCTTTCTAATAGCCATTGAAATTCTTTTTTTTTTTTTTTAAAGATTTTATGTATTTATTTGATAGAGCACAGAGGGAGAGGGAGAGGGAGACTCCCCACTGAGCAGGGAGCCTGACAAGGGGTTTGATCCCAGGACCCCGAGATCATGACCTGAGTCAAAGGCAGACACTTAACCGACTGAGCCACGTAGGCACCCCTTGGACTAAACACCTTGCATTTATCTTAACTGTCTTACAACAACAACACAAGGAGATGTAAGAACCTTATTGTACAGATGAGGGAATGAGGCTGAGAAGGGAGAAATCACCTGTTTGAGTCACAACTGCCCAAGGGGAAGAATCACTGTCTCCAAAACCCAGATCTCTCCACCTCTCTGGGGCCCTGACTTTGCCATGGTGGCACCCTGTATCACCAATGGGATTCCTATATTAGAATGGTCTCTGTGTCATTTTTTAAAAGTTCACTCTCTATGGGAAGAGCTTTAAGAGCTATCACTAAGTGGGGGGGAGTAAAAAAACAATATACTTTGTGTATCTTTTATGAAAGAAGGGGAAAGAATAATTTTTAATCTTACTTGCTTAGTAAAAAAAACAATGGAAAGATATCTAAGAAAGGAGTAACAGTGGAGTAGAGAGAGGGGAAAGGGATGGAAGTAAACAGGGAAAAGTATTAATACTATCACTGGCTGTCTTTTATGCTATTTTTGTTTTTGAACTTTATGAATTCAGTGTGTATAAAAAATACATGTAAAAAATACATACAAACTGTCACAGCCAAGAGGAGCCCAGGAGACAGACAGTCAAAGGGAAGGTAGTGACCAAATTGGCCTTAAGACTCCCTCAGCTTGGACGCCTGGGTGGCTCAGTGGGTTAATGCCTCTGCCTTCGGCTCAGGTCATGATCTCAGGGTCCTGGGATCGAGGCCCGCATCAAGCTCTCTGCTCAGCGGAAAGCCTGCTTCCCCCCCTCTCTCTCTCTGCCTGCTTCTCTGCCTACTTGTGATCTCTATCTCTGTGTCAAATAAATAAATAAAATCTTTAAAGAAAAAAAAAGACTCCCTCAGCTTGACCAAACTGTAAACAGGCTTCTACCTGCCTCTAGGTCCTTGACCTCCATGTCCTTAGACTGTTGGCTTTAGACAAGTGTCACTGGAAATTCTTTCTCTGTCCCTGTCACATGTAAATCTTTTTAAAAACTCCTGGCCAGTACTACAACCCAGGAATGTCTTTCTCAAGGACCTTGAAGTCATCTCTTTGAAATGTAATCACCAAGGAATGTAGTAGAGAAAGAGACCTGTGGATCCGGAATAATTCGACTTGTGGGATGTATCCCATTAGTGAACCTTCCCCTGAACTCCTCTGGTAACTTCCCAGCTGCTCACTCCAGCCATAAAGCCCCTCCTGCCCTTTGTCTGGATGGAATTCAGTTCAGACCTCTCTCCCCTGTTGCAATAGCCTTGAATAAAGTCTTCCTTGCCTGTTTGACACCGTCCAGTGAGATTTTTGCTTTGCAACTCACAGCACTGGTTAAGCTCCCAGATCAGAACAAAAGGACATTAGTAAAAACTAAGGTAATCCAAGTAACTGACTTTATTCAAGGCTATTACAATAGGGGAGAAAATCTGAACACAATTCCATCGAGAGAAAGGGCAGAAGGATTTTTAAGGCTGAGAGGAGTAGGTGGGAAAGTACTGGAGAACTTTGAGTGATTCTGAATACATTGAGTTATTCTGAATTTGCCAATGTATTTATCTTTCTCAATGGTTACATTTCAAAGAGATGGCTCCCAAGTCTTTGAGAGAGAGAAAAAAAGTTAAGAAACAGAAACCCAGATAATACCAATTAAAAAAAAAAAAACTATATCCTTGTGCCCTTTACACAAATATTGGGCTCCATGAATCTTATTCGGCTTTATTTTCAGAACCTGGCACATGATAAGTACTCAGTGTATATTTATTGGTTGAATCACACAGCTGAAGGAGAATTTAATTGCTATGTAGTTTAATTTTAAGCTAGGTTTCCACCTCCTTTGCAAACACAGCTGCAAGATTGCCTCTAGACTTGTATATTCCCAGTGGCCAGGTCCTCACGAACTCCTCAGGAGTATTTTGGGAATTTATACAAACTTGTAGGTGTAACTCTAGTGTTATAACTTTGGTGCAACTTTAGTTCTCTGGACCATGAGTGGGCAAGGAAGACCAATCCCTTTATCCTATGTCTTTCTTCCTACTCTAGAAAGCACCCCAGACGAGCTGGAGCATCTTCGTCACGGCAAGTGCCAGGACCCTCACGGAGAATGGAGAGGTGGCTAGCTGATTTGGGGATTAAGGATCTTGCAACGTGGTCAGGACTATACTGAATAAAGCAGGACTGGGCTATCCCAATGCCTGCAGCTTTGGCTCCTGGCTTATTCCTGCTAATTAATTGCCTGCTTAATGGGTTCCTCTGAGGATCTTATGAGACATAAAAATAAATGCTCATTTTGGACTCTTAAAAGCCACCTTTGAGGTGTTTCACTAGATTATCATTAATAGAAATTATTCAGTGGTGATGTTACATAAAACCCCAGCCACTGCCCTTAGAGCTTTCTGTATTATTTCACATCCAAATAACTGTGATCATATCTTTCATTAGAATTGTTACTAAATACATTTCTATTCAGAGCATCTCCCTGAAATGGAAATATTTCCCTAAAAATTAATTTTCTTGATACACATGCGTAGGCTTATTAATGTGCACCTAGAATAGACTTACTTTCTCATTTCTCTGGAAGGAACACAAAGAAAGTAATGCTGGTGTATTTGCATCTCACATGATCTCAAGTGCGCCAGGATGTGCACTCCAGCACAAAATTTCAGAGTAAGTGGCATCTCACAGATCTTCCGATTCACGTTAGGAAAATGTCACTAACATTTGCATGTGTCTTTACACTTTACAAAGCATTTTAACCTGACTTCTCATCTCCTCTCCCTTCCTACCATAATTCTCCTGCAGGGTTGGTATTGTTATGTTCTCTGATTTAGTGGTGAGCAAACCAGCCTCAGAAGGTTCGAAGACCGTGCAAAGTCTCATAGCCAATAAGGGTCCCATTACCATGGTGCTTAAATAACCCTTGCTGGTCGATTGCCCATCCTTCCCTGTGGTTTGTCTCTACAATCCCATTCCCTCACCCTCTTCACAGTCCCCTTGATGTTTACATCTGCTGATGCTCTCTGCTCTCACTTGCCTGCGGTACTCTCCTACCTAGCTAGCTCTTAATCATATCCTCCAGGTTTCAGCCAGCAGCTCTGAGGACGCCTTCCCTCTACCTCTGTTCGCCCACACTAGTGCTGCTGGGCCAGTGGTCCATCTGCCTAAGAGTAGAGACCTGGACTGTCTCCTTCATCTTTTCACCCTCAAAGCTTATGCCTCACAGGTGCTCGACAAAAACTTGCTAAATAACAAATGAGAACGAGGGGTAAAGCCAGGACTAGCATCTCTGCCCTCAAGTGCAGTCCTTTGGCCACCTTACTCCCTCCTGTAATTAACAAAATGACAAGAATGAGAACAAATGACTTCTGAGGTGTGACTTCTTCAGAGAGTAATATACCCTATGTTGCCTTCGCATAATGCAAATATAGTAAAATTTCAGCGCTGTGGACTCCATTAATTAAGGATGCATAATACTTGGCCAGGGGCTGGGCTGGCTTGTACCTTTGGAGTGTTTATGTATAAAAGAGATTGCTAAGCACATTAGTACATTAGCAGTGTGTAAAACAAGATCACCAGGGAAATGGCAGAAGATACTTAAGAGAACAAACTGCCTGGAGTCACTTTGGAAGCACCCATTATGAACAAACAATCACTGTGCTAATTACAATTGCTCTGCTAATTACAATTACTGTGCTAATTACAATCTATCCTTATCTGTTCCCTAGGTTCCCTATGGACTTTTCCTTCTGAGCACTTAGACCAGCCTGAGTTACTGCCTGCCTTTTAGTATAATGAGATGGTGCTTCTTTAAAATTTGTCTCTGCTTGAAGATGGCTCAACGGTTCCGATAGGCTTCCCCACCCAGAAAAAAGAACAGAGTCAGGGATTTTGAAGCCAGGAAACTAAGAACCAAACCACAAAAAGGGGGAAGAGGAAGCAAAAGGAAAAGTGAAATGAACCTGGTTGGCTCTGTTGCTTTAGCAACTTTTGTAGACTAGACACACATTTTTAGGTTAGTTGGAGAACATTCAAAATATGCAATGTGTAATTTGTTTTCCTCATAAAATGACCATGTTTGGTATATTTAGAGATATGAACATTGAGAATAATTTTGTTTTTTAAATTAAAGTCTCTTAGTATAATTAGGGAGACCAGAGAGGCCTCGTTTAAAAATGGATTCCAGGGCGCCTGGGTGGCTCAGTGGGTTAAAGCCCCTGCTTTCGGCTCAGGTCATGATCTCAGGGTCCTGGGATCGAGGCCCACATCGGGCTCTCTGCTCCGCGGGGAGCCTGCTTCCTCCTCTCTCTCTGCCTGCCTCTCTGCCTACTTGTAATCTCTCTCTCTGTATCAAATAAAAAAAAAAAAATCTTAAAAAAAATAATAAAAAAAAAATAAATAAATAAAAATGGATTCCAATTCCCGCTCCCCACATGCAAAAAGTAAAAAGCATCTTTCACTAGGTCTTAATTTTACTATTTTCTTTCTATCCCCAATTATACTAATGAGTGTTGAGGGTATGAGATTTTTGTCTAAGCACTTAAGAATAATAAAGCTTCACTCAGGCCAGTGTCCCCTCCCAAACGGATTTCTCACTACTTTTTCAGGTGTCTGTCTTCCACCTGGGCTCTGATGCTGACTTCAGCCCAGGCTTCCCTCCCCTGCATCCAGTGATGGTGGAATTACAGTGTAGCGCACAGGAGGCTCTGATCAGGGTGACCAGCCATGGCTTCAGGACACTGGACTCAGGATAAGTGCCTCTCCCAATGGGACTGATGCTCAGAGCATCCCGTAACCATCATTAAACAGAGCCAATGGATGGATGGATGGATGCATGAATGGAGAAAATAAGTTGTGTCACATTATGCCCTAGGGGCCTGTTGGATGACAGTGCAGAATTGTCACCCTGGCTGTTACAAATCCAAAATACAGGCTCTGTGCTTGGTTGATTTGGAAGGAGACTCCTTTGGGACTGCATGGCCTTCTAAGTGCCATGGCCTTGGACTTGGTTCTCGCCTTCCGAAAGGCAAATGGAGAAGTGGCAATCCTTCTCCATTCTCAGGCCTCATCTGGGATCACATCTCATGAAAAGTTTAGTTTAACACCTTGCTATTCAAAGCTGGTCTTTAGACCCAGGAACTCATTTGAAAAGTAGAGTCTCAGGTCTTATCTGCAAGCCACTGAACCACAGCCTGTATTTTAGCAGGATTCCTTGGCGATTTGTATGCATATTAGAGATTGAGAATCACTAATGTATTTCATGTATATTGCGTCCTGGCTATAAGCAGACATATGGAAAAGTCCTACCTTCAAAAAGGGTTTTTGTGTAGAATAATGATGATGAGCTATTATTTGCTTTCTTGCTCTTTGAGGATCATATAGTTTGAGCTATGCGTACGTGCATTTGCACACATTATCTAGAGGCTATAGAGTGGAGAGGAGGGCAGGCTGTGGCTTTCAGCTCCGTCACATATTAGCTGTATGAACTTAGATGCCATCCCTCACCTCTCTGAGCTTCAGTTCTCTCATGTAAAAAGTACAACAGTCAACCTGCTCTGTCCACATGTGTCATGGGAGAAATATCTGCCTATGTCTCCTAAAGTCAGGCATTGAAAAGGAAAGAAAAAATAGTTTTACAGTATCAATCATGCATAAGGATATTCAGAAATTTACCAGAAGGAAAAGTAGGAGCTGAGCAAAATTGATGGGAAAACCATAGGACTTACTGGTTAACCTTTATTGTATTTGGATGGATATCCTTTCCTACAGGTCAGGACCACTTCTAAGCTAGTTGTTACATATTTTTAATATTAACGCAGATGTGTTCCACACTTCTAAAACTTTTGGACATGGGCCCTGGCCCATTATCAAATTCCACACAGCAGGCATGAGCATCTAAATCCCACATTCTTGATTGGATGTATTTCCCTGTAGCTCATTGATATAGAAACAAAGGGGCTATTCTATAGGATGCATAATGATACAACAGATGAGCAAGATTATGTCTTTCCAAAAGAAGGTGACCTTGAGTTGCTGCCTGTTCCATACTGCTGGCTGAGCTGTCCACCTCCCATATACCACAGAGCATGAAGGGCTGTGTTTCTGCTCCTACCCTGGGCATTTCACCAAAGCAATGCATTCACCAAAATATGTTGGTTGGAGGAAGTTACAAGGATGATCACAGCCCTTTGAGGATATTTTCAGGTTAAAACCCCACTTTATAGTAGAAGATCTTAAGGTCTGTAGAAGTTGAGAGATTTGCCCAAAGCCACACAGCTATGGAATGGCAGATTTGGGACTTAGACTCCATTATTTTACATGGTGGTGCCTGACACCTTGTGTAGGGTCCCAGCTAGGAACTGGATCAAGTTCCTGCAGAATCATCACAAAACCATGAAGAAGTGAGTATTTTCATTATTCCCAATGTAGAGATGAGGAAACTGAGGCTTAATGCACAAATGTGCCCAAGGTCACACAGTTGACAGGTGGCAAGCTATGACTCAGATTCTGGAGCCTAACATCTTAGACACCAGGCCAATATATCCCCAAATTTCTAGATAACGTGAGCCACCTGGGAATATGAAGACAATTCACTTTCCCAGGCCCCTTATCTGGGAGAAAAAAAAAAAAATGGTACGTCTTGTTGTGGCCCTAGGTGAATCTTACGAGCGGGTGAGTAGGAACAGCTTCACTAAGCCCATGGTCATGGAAGTTGAGTAGAAAGAGGCTGTATTTCTCAGTCTTCACCCAAGCTCTGCCCTAACCTTAATTTAAAGAAAAGACAACAGAAATCAGGAGAGAATGACAAAGGGTGATCCAAAAGGAAGAGGCAGAACAGGTATAAAAATTCAGCTTTTATATTTCAGGGCCTATGGTACATGGGGCACATTGGGCTTGACTCCTTCAGAATGTGTCCACAAACCTTGGGAAACTGGAGATATCAAAGGGAAATTCTTCTGCAGCCAGCCCAAGAGTCAGAGTCCCATGGAAAATCACCCCCTAACTCACTCTGATCTAGCCTTTAATTTCTGTCCTCAGTTCATTTCCAAGGTCTCACCAGTTGATCCCCCAGAGACACTAGCATACAGCTGCCTCTCCAGGTGGCAAGTTGAGGATTTTGCCAAAAGTTGGAATATCACTGTACAGAGAGGCTTGGGAATCTCCTTGAAAATCAGAAGGTAATGCCAATTTTAACTAATAATCTTTCCACCATTAGCCTCCTTTGCTTTCTCTTGTTATAATAAAATCATGGTGTATCACAAAACACCCAGACCTGAAAATGCAGAAAAACAGCTTCCAGTCCTGGCTCTACAATTAATTTTTTATGGAAACTTGACCTTGATGTTGCCATCTGTATAGTGTGGGAGTTGGATCATAAGTCCCTAAGCCTTCAGAGTGGATATAGTGCAGCCCGAAAGACTGGGAGTTATAAGTTAAAAGTTATTCATTCATTAGTTATATGATTTTAAGTAATTCACTTAAATACTGTAAGACGCAGGCATCTCATCTACAAAAGGAGGGTGTAGAAACTACTCTCCAAGGTTCATCCATCTACAAAGTCTATAGTTCTTTGGGAATTGAATGAAAGAAATGGTCAAGAAGAGACTAGAAGGTATTATTACAGTTCTCAGAGGTGGTGATGGGAAAATGCTAGGATCCCAAAAAGTACACTGCTAGGTGGGCTTTGTTGTTAGACCCAAGATTTATCATGTGATAGCTATACAATTATTATGCTAGTTGGCTCAATATCTCTGTACCTCAATGCAGTAAATCATATTGATGTCCCACATATTTCTGGGTCTTTTCAGCACATGATAGGATTTCACGTCCCTGCTCAACACTTTGAGGGCTGCTGTGACCACAGGACTGGATGTGACCAGTGGAAGCTGAGCAGAATGTCACCCCTAGGAGGAAGTGATGAGAGCCAAATTTCGTTCCCATTACTATAGTGTTCACGGGAGCACATGAAGATGATGCTTCTATCAGTCCAGATTCCCAAATGCCAGAATGAATGGGACCCCTGCAATTCTGCGCAGGGCATTTGCTAGGAGCACAACCAAATACATTCTGCCTGATACATTCCTTTCTTTTTTTAGAAAACCAAGTTGTTAAGGGCTATTTGTGATAGGTATCGGGAAGATTAAATGAGAAAATATCTAAAGTATGTGCTATAGGACCTGGTACATAACAAAAATGCACATGGCTAAATGTAGAGGACAAGAGAAAGAGGAAGGAGGGAGGGAGGGGAAGGATCAGAAGCAGCATGTATCATTAATCATCGCCCAGAAAGGCACCAGAAAAATAGCTGTGGAGGCCACTTAATAAGATGTGACTCAGGACCCTCTACTGGGAAACAAGTGGGTGCCACTAACAAAAGCCAGCTTTTCTCAAATCCTTAAAGAGAACCCTTCTGTCTCACCAGGCGTGGGTTGGTGGTGCCTCATCCTGAAATCTCACATCTTATCCCAAACTCTCCTCTTACCCTGTACAATATACACATCTGATAAGCAGACCAGAATGAAAAGAGCCTTAGTTCTAGCAAATCTTCCATGAGCTCCCCATGTTCTTTGTAGGTCATCCTTGAAGGCCTATGGGAAATAGCTACTGGCAGTAGAACCATCTTATTTTCAATGAGGCTTTTGCAAAATCTACAACTGTAATTTGCTCAGCCCTCATTCCCAAGCAACTTCTCCTCACTATAATTTCTGAGACTCTGGGCTCAATAAGAGCTCTTGACTGATGTTTATCTAAATCCGTGCAATCTATAACCAAACTTGACCTCTCTTTCTTAGAGGAATGAAGTAGGATGGATGAGGATGGGGGAGGGAAGGAAATAAAAAACAAACAAAACATCAAATACCCCCAATCTTTGATCAGTTTATCTCACTCTGGCAGTCCTTACCAAGTCCCTCATTGATGGAGAGCTAAGAGGAGGGAATTCTAATGGTGCCCCTGTGTGAGTCCTTAAGACCAATACAGTGCACAGAAAAGGGATTAGAACCAGCAAAGCTTGACATTGCTTCCTGGGTTTGGGGGTCATTCAGAAATAAGATCTTTGACTCTTGGTGTTTGTACAGAACCTGAATCTTTCACAAAGTTTTATATCCACGCATGTCCCTTTGATTAGGAAACTGATTCTTAATCAAGATCTCTCTCCAGACACCACCCAGATTCTTAAAACAACCTCCACCCATCCTGGGAATAAATTCACTGGGACTTGAGGGTGAGGGTCTCCCCTTCAAACCTTCCCATCTCCCCCAACTTTCATCTCAGCTTGGTCTCTCTGACAGCTTCTCTTTATCACACTTGCCCTACCTCTGGCTTTCTGTATGGTCTCCCAGTGTGTATCACACTTAATCCTCACACACAGCGGATAACTCCCAGGCTCGCCAGGGTCCTAAGTATCGCCCCATGCTCTTCTCTCAGGAGTAGACTGCAGCTTACACACAGCAATGTGAGGAGGTGGCCAGTGACGGCAGCAAGTTCCTGCAGAATCATGTAGCCGGGGGTGGCTCTCGCCTAAGCTCCCCCCTTAATTAAGAACCGGTCATCCCCCTGTGGAATCTGTGTCCTCCCTCTCTGCTGACCACATGCTAGTAAAGGGAGATGAAGAAGTGATACACATCCCTTACAACAGAACCAGAAACCAGAGAACACCGGTTTGAGAGTCATAGACTCTAACTTTGAGTCTTAGAGGGGCCCCAGATCATGGTGAGCGGCACTCCGGGTCTCAGTTTCTCCATGTGTACAATGAGGGGTTATGTCTGCACTAGCTGTTAAGTGCTAGTCGGATTTAGATACTTGGAATGGGAGGCCTTTAGGTGACCAGAAATCCAGGTTGCTCTTTCGGGGATCGGAGAGAGGAAATGAGAAGGCACGCTTGTCTTCTACTCACAGCTGCTAGGTGGGAGGCTCGAGGTGGGGGCAGGGAAGAGAACACAGCAGAGTGGTGGCTGTCACACAGGAGACTCTAGCTGGTAGGTACAGTTTGAAATCCCAGGCCAGGCAGTTGTCAAGAAATGTGGCAGATGGCAGGACGGCTGGTGGGGCGCCTGATAGCTACTCTGGAGGGCTGGACCGAAGATTACTTGGAGGATAGAGAGAAAAGGAATGGAGGAGATGCAAGAAATGACAACTGCCTTTGATACTGAAACATTTGCAGACCTGCCTTCTGGAACTTGGAGGGCAAAGGAGCAGCAGCCTCCTCCTGGTCTGAGGCTCGGTGAGGGAGACTTGAAAGAGATAAATTTAGATTCATCAGAAGCCACTCACCTTCCCACCATGGGAAGTCAACTGCCTTGGCATTTGGCTCCAGGAGGTGACACAGTCTAAGGATGGAAATTATTGTAAAGAAAGTCTAACTGAAGTCAAGGAGAAGAGAGCTTACGTAAAATGGGCCACTCAGACACAATGGTAGTCTGAGGAGTTCCCTATATCTTGAGGCTGTTGTCAAAAGAGAAATTATGGTCTTCACTACACTCTTTTCAATGAACAAATCAGGGCAGACACAGACCCTGGCTATTCAGAAACAACCCAAAATTGAAGGGTTGGGAACAATGAGCAGAGTGTTGGAGGCAGAATGAGGATTCCTGATGAGGTTAAAATTCTGTCTGAGCCTGGGGACTCCTAGGCCAGCCTTTCATGGCACTATACTCTCCCTCTTTTTTTTTTTTAAGGTTTTATTTATTTATTTGACAGAGAGAGAGAGCACAAGTAGGCAGAGCGGCAGGCAGAGGGAGAGGGAGAAGCAGGTTCTCCATTTAGCAGGGATCCCGATGCGGGGCTCGATCCCAGGACACTGGGGATCACGACCTGAGCCGAAGGCAGATGCTTAACCAGCTGAGCCACCCAGGTGCCCCACCATGCTCTCTCTTAATGACCAGTTTTTTTGGGAGTAGAAGGGCAAGCATGATGGGATCTGATCTGAGGGTATGAGCTAGCTCTGCAGTGACTTGTTTTGTGACCTTGGCCAAGTCCCTTCCCCATATGTAAATGAGATTAGGGATCCCGCGAATCTCCTTCAGAATCTAGCATCTTACTACCCAGTTTGGATCCTTCTTTTGGACCAAGCTAATCTTCACACTAGAAAATGAGAACGACGAGTACATCTGATCACTTACCTTATGCCAGCCAGTCTGAGAGCTGCTGTGAGAAATCAAACTACATTAAACATACAATGTACCCATCACAGCGGCCGGAATCTGATAAAATACCTCTTTTTAAGCAGGAGGCCAGATGGGGTGCTAGGGTGGATCAGGGAGTTAAACATCTGCCTCTGGCTCAGGTCATGATCCCAGAGTCCTGGGATCGAGCCCTTCATTGGGCTCCCTGCTCAGTGGGGAGTCTGCTTCTCCCTCTCCCTCTGCCCCTGCTCATGCTCTCTCTCTTGCTGTCTCTAATAAATAAATAAAATCTTAAAAAAAAAAATAAAGAAACAGAAGGCAACAGGAGTATGCTTGTCATGGGTGGGGCCAGATTTGGAGCCAGGTCCAGCTGGAGACCTGTTCTGACTCCCCACTCCTGCCTATCTGTGTCTAAGCTTCTACACACTCCTTCCTGGACAGGAAAATGCCCTTCCAGCTTTTATCCCTCCCAAGAGACACTGTTCTTTGCTATCACTTCAAACTCCAGTTCACAAGCCTCATCCTTTGAGAAACTCCTTATCATTCCTTCCAATTCTTCTCAAAAGGCTTCACACAGAAATTCTTCGAAAACTACTGGAATGCCGATTTGCAAATTAAATTTTCACATATTTTTGGCAATTGTGTGTGTCATTGTGCAAGCTTGTAAATTCCCTTCTCAAAATCAAGGGACGCTTTCTTTCTTTTTTTTCTTTTGGATTTCACACAGCATTAGTTTACCCATCATGATGCTCAAGACAGAGTTTCATAGAACATTAAAACTACAGAAATTCAGCATTGTGGTTCTCGGTATGGAGTAGTTTATCTGGATTATCCTTAAGTTTATCCCAGAGTTTTCCAATAAAGTAGCATTCACCTGCTCCTTGAGCATCTTCGTGGTAGAAAGGAAACTCCATTGGGATGTGAAGGACTCAACTGCACTACTAAATTGCTCTGTAGCTACCAGTCACTTTCATTACCTTCAAACCCTCCCTTGACCTTACCCTCTGCCTACCACTGGCCCTGTGAACAATGCTTCATGACTATCTCACAAAATCTCCCTTTCTCTCCAAACTCTTCCCATCATCCTGGTTGAAGCCATCAACACTTTCACGTGGGTTCCACAATAAACTCCCAACTGAGCCCCCGTTCCACACTCTCCCAGGCCACCCTTATTGCCATTTACTTCCCATTGCAGCCACCATGAGGTTGAAAAATGCAAAGCAACCATACTCTACTTCTTCAACCATTTTGAGTTCTCCCATTTGCTCCTATAATAAAGACTTGACCTGTAAGACCTCCATGGTCTGCTATTACGGACTGTTCTGGCTTCACCTCCCACCACTCTTCCCTCACTTGCTTGACCAAAACCACACCAGACTTCTGCATTTTTAAAAGCGGAACATGTTCTTTTTCTTCTTAGAACATCTGTCTCTGCTTGACACCTTTCCCAAAGCTAAGTCCCACCCAGGTATTAGTTAAATAACACTTCATCTGAAAAGTAGACTGCAAAGTCTTATTATTGATTTCTAACCAGAAACCTACTACTCTGCTCCAACTGAATTAGATCCCACCATTAATTGCTATCTTGGAATAACAGTGTTCCTTTATTTCATAGTGCCTACCACAATCACATAAGTATATAAGTTTACAAACAAACACACACACACACACATGCACATGCACACAAACTACAAAGCACCACAGGGTCTTGGGCCACTTTTATCTCATTCTTCATTGTATCCCAAGTAACCAGCATGGTACTAGGACATAGTCAGTACTCAAGCAGCCTGTGAAACTACATAGGTGAATGGTTTCAGGGAATTCACATTTCCATTCTTGTTTTATGAAATAGGAATTAATGAGGTATGTTGGCTTAAAAAAAAAAAACAAAAAAGAAAAGCGAGGCTTGGGAGACGGCCAAATTGACACCTGATTCTTTATTCTGCCTCTCACTGGAGGGTGACCTTGGGAGAGTCACTTTACCTCTAATGTTGACTTCTCAGCTGTAAAACAGAGGCCATGGTGCCTCTAAGGGTTTTAATAGTGAAGCTGAAATGCTATTATCCTGGTTCTCTCACTTCCTAGAAGGGATATTTGGGAGAATCACTTCACATTTCCACTTAGCACACAATAGCTTGTGCTTCCCAGGGTCATTGTGAGGATCACTTGAATTAGTAGATGGCAAGTGCTTAGAATGCCCTCACCTTGTGCTGAATTAATATCATCATCATCATATTATTATTATTATTATTACTAAAAATACTTGTAAAGAGTCTGACATGGAATAATTCTTTTTTTTTTTTAAAGATTTTATTTATTTATTTGACACAGAGAGAAAGATCACAAGTAGGCAGAGAGGCAGGCAGAGAGAGGAGAGAGGAGGAAGCAGGCTCCCTGCCGAGCAGAGAGCCCGATGCGGGCCTCGATCCCAGGACCCTGGGATCATGACCTGAGCCGAAGGCAGAGGCTTTAACCCTCTGAGCCACCCAGGTGCCCATCATGGAATAATTCTTAATAAATAGTGGTCATTATTACCACTCCTACTATAAACAGCACTATTATAAATTAGGCGATAGAATGGGGATGATGATGAATAGAAAGGCAATATTCCTTCCCAGTTCTGACTTTTGTTGACATGACCTCAAATGCTGGGGTGAAGCCTGCTTTGTAATAATATCCTTTTACAGTTTCACGCAAAGCTTATTTTTTTTAAAGATAATAATTTCTTATACAGGGAACAATTCTTCCCACTCTACCATCTTACGGTTCTTCAGATTTTGAGGCATGAATAAATCCAGCCTCTTTGACTCTCCCAGGGAGGCTTTCATAACGAGACTGCATGTCTAATCTTTATATAATTTGGTCAACCCAGTCCCCATTCTGTTTTCTTTCATATGAGAGTAGCCTTATCTTTTAATTTCGCAGGTACCTCTGTATTTATTAACAGAGAATGAGGTCTTTGACATACTGTTGAGCAAAAACCAGCAATTTCTAAACAGCTTTACTGAGATTGTGGCATGAGTGTCTGCGTGCGTGCGTGTGTGTGTGTGCGCGAGTGTGTGCAGTAGACAAAGAGGGAGAGAGAGGTGTTTTAAGAATGTTCAAGAAAATGTTAATTCTGGGTATTTCTGGATGATGGGAATTTTATTTTCTACTTCATTACATGTCTTTATTTTTGAACTGCCTGACTAGCCTACATAGGATACTTATTTTTTAATAGACTGAAAGATTAATTTAAACATTTTAAAATTCCATTAACTGTACTTACAGGATGATTTAAGACTGATTTTTTTTAAAAATGTGACTAGAGTTAGAAAAATGGAAGAGCAAGATAAATAAGGACTAGGTCAGTGGAAAAGGAAACTCATGGAATGAATTTTGCTGACTTGTAACACTGTTGGATAGGCATCAGCAAGCCTGGGGAGATGCAGGCCAGTCTGAAAGCACTCAACTCCATGGTGCCCATGGCTTCCTCCCCCTGCCCAGATTTTGGGTCAGTGATTTGACCAGTGAAGTGCAAGTGTCTGCCCCATACCTAAAGGTCATCTGGAAGACTTGGCCTTGGTTCACATGCTGGGTCCGGTTGTTGTAACCATGCAGCATCTCTCCAAAGAGGGTGTCGTTGAATTTGGAGTCAGGTTTGAGGCATTTGGGGCCCTCGCAGACATCTGAGAGCATTAGGCAGGATTTTCCATCAGGAGCCAGCTTGTACTCCTCCACACAACTGCATGATAAAACAGAGCCGAGAGTTAGCTCCGCATGCTGGATGCCCCCACTGTGGGTGACCTAAAACCAAGGCCTCCTTTGCCTGCAAAACAGGTCAGAGTTTAGGAATGGAGACAGCTATTCCGGCTGGAATCTATCTAGGGCACAGGTGTCTAGAGAGAAGCACATTAATCCTGCAAATTGGTAAATTCAGGGAAAGTCATTTGTGACATTTTGGAGGAATCGAGGGGGAAACCAGAGTGCACATCTACGCACAAAGCAAATTTAAAAACTGTTTTCCGTGAAGACGCAGACTTTAAAAAGCATGACAGAACAATTCACAGGGAATTATCAACTAGTTTCTCAAACCAGAATCTATTCCCAGGGTATCTGTCGACCAAGGTTGAAGACTGTAGCAAAAACAAGGGTGTTATTGCCCTTGTAACTCAGAGGTGATCCTTCCAGGACCAGGGACAGCTCACAGAGTTGCAGCCACTGCTTCTGCTCAATTAGCAACGTTAGTAGCCTCTATTGGCCTCTAACTACCCAATCCTAACAGCAGAAGGGCCCTTAACATGCTTCTGAGGCAAGGACCAAACAGGTCCTCCTCTATGAACCAAACAGGCATCTGAATGGGGTGTTGAAATTGCATTTGCAATTTGGGGATGTTTGCAGTGAAAAAAAGCTCTCTCTTAAGCATGGGGAAGGGGAGGAAGCAGAGGTCTTGGTCCCTGAAAAATCAATCCAGAAGCGGGAATTCTTTTAGTATCTACCTAACCTGATGCTTTGCTAGGCACTATGAATAGGGTACATGTAAGAGATAAGACACACAAGAGAATAGACTGCTCAACTGGAAAAACTTGTATAAATGTCATCTTTGCTCCCTTGGACCTATGTGAACCCCAGCAAGTCATTTAATTTATTTGATCTTTAGTTTCCTCATCTGTAAAATGGGGTAGAAACTCCTATCTTATCTTAATTCACTAGACAGCTACAAGGTTCTATGAGACATTGGCTGCAAAAACAGAAATTGCCAGGTACTTCACAAAATAATTACAGTATTGGTGGCAATGGTGGTGTTTCTATTTACCGAGCATATATTTTCCATGGGCACTTTGTATATTTATTTTCTAACCATGAAAACAAGTAATATCATCATTCCTGCTTTACCCAGAACCAAAACGAGGAGCCAGAAAGTATAAAGCATGTCACCCTGTGAGCAAGTGGCAAAGTAGCATTCAAATTCAGGTCTGTTTAGCAACAAAGACAACTTTTTCTACTCTCGTTTTTTCCAACTCCAGTTGTTTCTGTTTGCATGACATGATCCTGGTTAGGCTGTGCCAGCTGGAGGCAGTAGAAGGCAGGCAGTCTTTTATTTGCCTTTTCTTTAGGAGGTGGAGTGAAACATCTGTTGAATCTGACTGCAGAGATACTCAGATACTCATATGGAAGAAGGGAGAGGCTCTTCGAGATGGTTTGGGTTGAAAATATTCCTGGGTTGAAGGAACCAGTAGCTGATGTTAGAGACGTGGAACCCAACTGAAGGCAGAAAGTAAAGAGGCAGGGCTGAAAAGCTGACCCAAGATAAGTCTCATGAAAACCCAGGATGTCTCACTGATGAAGCAAGTTGTCACTCTTCCCTTGTTTTCCTCTAACCTCCAGTGTGGTGCACAGATGCACCAATTGTCTTTCTCATGCTTACATGCTCCTGTCCAAGTACAGTGGAAAGTTCTTGGAAGAAAGCCTGTCCTGGTGCCTTTATCAAATCTATCTCCCCTTCTTTTTGCATTTGTTAAATGTAATTAAACTCCCCTTGATAAAGTTGCAGTACACATAATATGAGTTGTATGAATGGGCAGAGCATATGATAAGTTCTTAATAAAGTCTAGTTCCATCCATTTACCCTAGTAGGTTCCCAGCAAGTCTGAGAAATGGTTTACTGAAGTAGAGCTTTCTCTCTCTCTTCACACACACACACGTGTGCCTGTGAATACCTACTTTTATTGTAAATGGTTAAACATTATCAAAGTCTACAGAATGAAATGTGGAAGTTCTTCATTTATACTCTACACATATTCTTCCTATTCAGTAGCATCATTGTTAACTATTATAGATTCTTCTAGAGTTTTTTCAATGCATTTAGAAATACAATATCATGTATATAATAAAATATATATTACACATAAATTTTTGTCATAAACTCATAGGTATACCATATATTGTTGTAAGATATGCATTTGTACCTAATACTATTTCTTAGAGATCTCTTCAAATCAGTATTCATATGTATCTACCTTTCTGCTGGTTATTTGGCATTACATAGTATAAGTGTACGTAATGCTTTTAGCTGATTTTTATTGATGGACATTTTGGTGGTTTATAGCTATCTGTTATTGCAAATGGTGTCATAATGAAGATCCTTGTACATATATCATTGTGTACATGTGTGTGTTTCTATAACAAAATCTTAGGAGAGGGATTGCTGGGTCAGTGGTTCATGAATTTAAAAATTGGGGTAGATTTACTAAATACCTATCTATAGAGTCTCTACCAGTTCACAATCCTATCAGTGATAAATGAGAGAGCACATTTCCCCATATCTTTCATATTAATTATTGCCAATCTGGGATGGGAAAAATAACTCATTTAAAAGATTTTATTTATTTGTTTGTTTGTTTTGGGGGGAGGGGCAGAGGGAGAGAGAGAGAGAGAGAGAGAGAATCCCAAGCCAACTTCATGCTGAGCGCAGACCCAGATGTGGGGCTCGATCCCAGGACCCTAAGATCATGACCTGAGTTAAAATCAAGAGACAGATGATCAACCAACTCAGACATGTAGGTGCTCCAACTCATTTTTTGTTTTGATTTGCGTTTCCCTGATTAGTGCTGAGTTTCACCATCTTTTCATGTCACAGCTGTAAATATTTCCTCTTCTATAGATTGTCCATCCATTTGTTTTGACCATTTTTTCTATTTTGACACTTGTCTTTTTCCTTATTGGCTTGTATACGCTTTGCATATTTTCTGGACATTTATCCTTCGCCTGCCATACATATTGAAACTTTCTTCTAGTTCGTACTTGTATTTTAATCTTACTTTTGGTATCTTACAACCTCTTTATCCTGACCCTTTATTGCTTCTGAACTGGGTCCAATGCTTAGGAAGCCACAAGATGATAAAACATACTTCTTTTTCTTTAAAGATTTTATTTATTTATTGGACACAGAGAGAGAGAGAGATCACAAGTAGGCAGAGAGGCAGGCAGAGAGAGAGGAGGAAGAAGGCTCTCTGCTGAGCAGGGAGCCCGATGCGGGCCTCGATCCCAGGACCCTGAGATCATGACCTGCGCCGAAGGCAGAGGCTTAACCCACTGAGCCACCCAGGTGCCCTTAAAACATATTTCTGTATATTTTTCTCATCACAAATTTTTTTTCATCTTTGATTGTTTAATCTGTATGGATTTAATTTTGTGCATGGTGGAAGTGGTTATTTTAACTTATTTTTAAAGTGAGTAACCATTACCTAAAGGGTCCATCTGGTTCACTAACTAATGTAAAATGTTCTTTTGTCATATACTAAATCACTATGTATACCATGTATACATGGTTGGAATTTTTCCTACTTAGTTGTCTGTATATTCCTGCAATAATCCTATACTCCTTGAATTAGTGTAGCTTTATAGCACAGTTTGCATATAGTAAAGTAATTTCCTCCCCATTGTAAAGACTGATTTTCTATCTCAAAACCTCCTCACTGTTCTTAACTACTTTTCCCTCTAAATGAATTTTGGAGTTGACTTGTCAAATTTCATATAAAACCCAAGTGGAATTTTGGGTGGTATTGCATTGAATTGGTATTGAATTGGAAGACCAATTTGGGGGAAGATTCAAATTTTTTTTCTGTTAAGATACACACACACACACACACACACACACACACACACACACACACACGGAAAGAGAGAGAGAGAGAGAGAGCACGCTCGCGTGAGAGAGTCAACTCTGTGCTGGGCACTGCCACTAACCATGGCAGAGACGATGTCTTCTATTCATCATGCTGGGTCCTCCTCATGGATATGCACTATAGACTCTGCACCCAAGCCTCCCTTACAGTGGTGCGGTCCCACGTGATGGGATTCTGAATAATGGAATCTGCGCTGATGTGATATGTTGTTGCCAGACTCCCTTCTAAACATCCTGTGTGATTCTCAAGCCCTCTCTTCTCTTGCTATGGGAAGCTTGGAGACCACAGTTTCCAAATGCATACTGCAGGATGGAATAGGATAGCCTCAGTCACAGTGGATTTTGCACGAAAAATTTATAATAAACTTTAGTGTATAAGCTTCTGGCTTGGGAGACTTCGTTTGTTATGGCAACCTAGTTTATCTTATCCTAACATCTTTATAGTTTTGAGTTTGGTAATTCAGATACATAGTTTGCATCTCCATGTATAGGGTGTTCCTTTAAAACCTTCACTGAAGTTTTAGACTTCGGGTCAGAAAAGTCTTGCACGTATCGTGTTGGGGCTTATTCACAGGTATTTATGCAATGTAGGATGCTCCAGAGGTTACAGACATGCATTTGGATCCAGACTACCAGATGCCGAATCCTGATTCTGTCTCCTATTGGCTGTGTGGCTTTGGACAAAATGCTTAACCTCTCTGTGCTTCCTTTGCTTACCTATAAGGAAGCTCCCACCTCCAGAGTTACGTCTGGAATTTGGCATATCCAAACATACAGTCAGTGATAGCTGTTACTATTACAATCTTTTCCACATCAGGAAGAGGATCAATTTTTCACTTATATGTTCCCATATGTCTTTTAGTAAGTTGTTGCGATATTGAGGAAATCTATGACTGATTTCTGTAACTTGATTTTTCATCCTACCACATAAGTAGCTCAACAGTTCTAATACATCTACCAGATTTTTCTAAATGGATGAGTATATATTTGCCAAGTTTGGGTATTAGGACTTCGCTAGGATTTTGAAATAAATTAGAAAACTGCCCATTTATTTTCTTTCTCTGGTTCAGTTTATACAAGATAGTGGTGATGCATTCCTTAATGATTTGATAGGATCCACCTATAAATCCCCTGAACTCATGCCTTCTTTTCAATTGTAGATAGTTAACTCTCTGATCATTTTATTTTATGTTATCTGTCTGTTTATATTTTCTACACCATCATGACTCAAACTTGGTAATTTATATTTTCTAAGAAAATAATGCATTTTATCAAGACTTTCAAATTTATTGGTATAAAGTTGTACACAGTATTCTCATTAAATTTGTTTTATCTTCTGTGCTTCTATGGTTATGTCCCTAGCTCATTCTTAATGTGTTTATTTGGGTTCTCTCTCCCTCCCTCTCTCTCTCTCTCTCTCTTTCATTTGAACAGGCTTTTGCATTTTATTGATGAGGCTCTCTTTCTTTTTTCTATTTCATTTATTTCAGCTTTCATTTGTATTAATTCTTCCCTGCTGCCTTCCTTGACTCTGCTTTATAATTTTTTTCGGCTTCTTGATTTGAATACTTTATTTATTTATTTTCAATCTGTCTTGCTTCTCAATAAATGACATAGAGCTTCTGACTGCTTTGCCCATATTCCACAAATTTGATATGCAGCCTTCCTGTGCCTACTCATTTTTAAATGAGTGGTCATTTCAGTTTGATTTTTTTTTCCCCACCCAAGTGTTACTTAGTTTTGTTTTTATTTTTGTTTTTTAGTTCTCAAGTGGAGACATTCATCTGCTAGCTAGATTGTCATTAATACGTATTAATACTGCATTCTAGTCTCAGTATATAGCTTGTATAATTTCTACTTCGGTGAATTTATTGAGATTTCATGCCTCCTTACTTAAGGGAGACACAGGTGTTGAGCTCAGAGTTTGGATCTAATTAAACCTGGGTTCGAATAGAGGCTATGCCCCCTACCAGCCATATGACCCTGATCCAATCTATTAATCTCGCCAGACCTTAGTGTCACAATCTATTAAATGGGAATAATAGTTATCCTGATCACAGAGATGATGTGAGGATGGAGATAACTTACATAAAGGACAACATTGCGTGTATCATATAATAGACAATGTGTTACACATGGTGCCATTTCAACACTGTTGCTGCCGGTTATTAATGTTATTACAGTCATGCATTACTCTATGATTATTTCATCTGTTAGCCCATTTGTATTTACCACAGAGTGTAAAATCATTTCCAGCGCTTCTCAAATTCTACTTGTGGAGTTCTCTCTAGATCCAGATTTCTTAAAATCAACAGAGTGGCCCTTCTTTCACTCTTCATTATTATTATTACATAATTATCATCATTATTATTCAAACTACATAATTGGGAACTTTGACATACCATTCTTTGGAAACACATATTCACATATTTTAAATATATGAACACATACATTTGTAACTATTACATATAAATTAAGCATATACATTACATACATATGCACCTATATGTGTATTTATATGTATACACAAACACTCATACACACACATGCAAAGCTCAGCCCTACAATCAAGATTCCACAGCGTAGTGGAATATTTTTTCTGTAGATGAATTGACTTGCTCCTTATTACAACCGATAGTAGGTAGAAAAATGGTGCCCCCAGGGCATCCGGATGGCTCAGTTGGTTAAGTATCTGCCTTTGGCTCAGGTCATGATCCCATGGTCCTGGGATCAAGTTCCATATGGGGGGGGGGGTCCCTGCCTAGTAGGGAGACCACTTTTCCCTCTCCTTCTGCCTGCTGCTCTGCCTACTTGTGCCCTCTCTCTGTCAAATAAATAAATAAAATCCTAAAAAAGAATAATGGTGCCCTCAAAATGTCTGTGTTATAATCTTTCTATGAATATGTTACCATACATGGCAAAAGGAACTTTGCAAATGTGATTTAAGACTTTTGAGATGGGAAGATTGTTCTGGATTATCTGGGTTGGGCTCAGTGTAAGAAGGGTCCTTACAAGAGCGTAAGAAGTAGACAAATGTGCCCGAGAAGACGATACAATGTGGAATCAGAAGAGAGACAGGGATAGAAGCCGGCTGTTCTCTGGCCTTAAAGTCTTACTGAGCCTTGATTTTAGGAATTCTGACCTCCACAGCTGTAAATAATAAATCTATGATGTTTTAAGCCACTAAGTTTGTGATGATTCATTGTCAAAGAATAAGAAAACTAACACAACATCCTAACAGGGAGGAATGGCTCCCTTTTTCAGATGAGAAAACTGGTTTAGAGTATTTAAGTGACTTGCCCATGAAGATATACCTTATTGATAGTGGTGCTAGGACATAGACCTGGGAGTTCATATGTCAAAGTGTGTGTGTGTGTGTGTGTGTGTGTGTGTGTGTGTGTGTGTTTGTGCGCGAGCACACGTGTGATTTTTAGCCATATTACAACTGTAGGTTCATGATGATTTTTTTTTTCTTTGGAGGTAGGAAAGGATTGTGGTTCAGCAGGAGAAGAAGGAGGGAAGATAAAAGGCCCGGGGTATGCTTAAAAATGCAGGGAGGAAGAAAAAAAACAAAAACAAAAAAATGGGGACTCATAAAAACATAGGGACTCAGAGGTAAATGATCCTCTGAGTTTTGAAACATAAGGAACTCTCTCCCCCAAGCCACCTCAGGGCACAAGATGGATGATTTATGCAAAGGTCTGTTTAGTTGTTGGTTTCTGTTTTTTTTTTTTTTTTTACCATGCTACATAATTATACAGTTTCTTTAGAACATTCTGTCGTCTGGGAGAATTTCTTACAGAAATTCTAAAGTGTGTAGGCTCACAGGAAACCAGCCAAGATCTGCATGAAACTATATTTATACATATGCCAAAATGAAAAACATAAAATAGGTACAAAGATACAAACTGGGCATTTTAGCTGAAGGCAATGAATGTGTTACCCTTAACACACCTATCACATTATAGAGAATACTAGAACTAGATGGGCCTTTAGAGATTGCACCATAAAACCTATATGTGCTTAGCCAAGAGCACGTTTTATTTAATCCTTAAAGCAACATCACAGATGGGGAGTTTCATTCCAACACAGCCACCAAGGACCCGGAGGCTTGGCACTTTAAGACCCCTTGACCAAGATCACACAAGCACTTTGGAAAAACCAGTACCTTGTCCTGGATCTTCCCATTCCAAATCTAGCACTCATTCTACTTCAGTGCAAATGACTATTTCCAACCTGCTTGTCTTTCAAGAGAGGAAACCAGGACCTTATGGAGATGTGGCATTTGTACAGATTCTCAAAGCAGAGTGTTTATTTATTCATGTATTTACTTGCTTGGCTATTCATTCATTCCTCAATGGTTTATGGAACCAGAAGCTATATACTGAAATACATAGACTAGAAACCATTTTTTAATAGGAAAAAGAATCAAATCCTAGGAGGCAAAAATAGAGAAAAGGTCAGGTAAGAAGAGCTCAAAGAACTGCACGCCACACTGACTTGGACCAATGACGGGGGTGAATCTGAGTATCCTACCACCAAGGCAAGAAAGCAACAGGTGCTTTTCCAGCTTTACTGAAACTGACACCTGTGACAAATCCCACCCTGGGACCATCAGGACCATGACTCTCTGTGGCCTAGAAACTAAGGTCTTCAACCACACAAACCCTTCTAACCAATGTCATGGGGGTCTTTCTCACGAAGGCCCTCGGGCTCAGCACAACATTAACTAAAATAAAGATTAGTAAGACTGTTTTCAGAGTGGTCTCCATCTGAAGGTTGCACTCAAGTGAAAATTTTAGTTTTTAGAAAATCGATTTTGAATGTAAGGTACCCAAGGGTATTCTTTAGAAAAGAATAAATAAGAAAAAGAAAGGAAAAGAAACAGAATTCCATAGGGAATTCTGGTTAAATTATATAACAATGTATCTATTCTAAGACCCTTACCACTTACAAGAAACATTAGCATTTTACCTAACACTAAGAAAGAAAAACTCTTTTTTAAACTCTGTCAAAGCATGTAAAATGCATCCTAATTTCAGAGATTTGAAAGTGGAAAAATGTGGTCACTTTAGAACCAGTGACATGTTTCACCACTGCAGGACTTGTCAGAGCTTTTACTATCCCCAGCTGCATGATAAACTTCAAGGTAGTTCTAGAGTACAGACTTTTTCCCATGTGAACTTGACCACTGAGCTGCCCCTTTTTGCCCTTCAGCTGCATATAGGACTGTTTCACAGAGCCCACACTGAAAAAAACCTTCTCTGAATGAATAGATGATCTCCTGTGTGCTTCCATCAACTGTCCATGAGTATGTTTTATACCTGAGCTTTTGCAAATTTTTCAAGCAGCTGGGAGCATGAGGTTGTAATGTTTGACAAGAATGTGGCATAGGGATGTTCTGTGTAAACTGTGGGAGGTAAAATCCTCTCCCTTCCATCAGAAGTCAGAGGAGGGAAGAACAAAAGCCTTAGCCTAAAAGTCAGAAATCACAACAAAACAAGGTCCTAATGCCTCCCACACCTCTGCAACTAGTTACTGATGGTCAACACTGAGATCAGCATCTCCCGTCCTGAAGTCAGTGGTTTCCACTACGAGAGAGCAGGCAAAGCGTTGACCATGAAAGTGAGTGGCTTCCAGTTCACCATGAATATCAAATGCATGTATTTATCTCCTCTCCCTCTTAAAATCACATAAAAATGACATTAAAAAGATATTCTGGTAAGGACTGTGTGAGGCTAGACATGCTCTTTGAGCCCACGTTTTTTAAATACATTTTCATTTCATTTTAAATTAAATTACATTTAAATACATTAAATACATCCACATTTGAAGAGAGAAGCATGGGATAGCTCCTGTCCCAATTTCACCTCCTAAGTGGCTGTGAGAACCTTCTGGGCCTCAGTTTCCTGTTCTGAAAGATCTGAGAAATACTTGAAACTTCAAAAAGATTAATGGACTTGATCACAATTTATTTACAAATATACAGGGAACATCTCTCAGCATATTATGTCAGGAAAAGGTGTTTGCCCCTTAAAACAAACAAAACAGTACCAAACAACAAAAACCACAACATTTCTTTTGTCAAGCCAGGACAACTATATCATCCACCATGGTTTGGTTTTGTTTTTTTCCTGTTTACTTCAGTTGCCAAGAAGCACAGAGCTAAATTTATCTCACATTGAGTAATGCCCCCATGTCAGGGTTCTGAAACCATTTCCTCCCTTTCTGGTTCTCTCCTTACAAATGGCTCTGGTCAGTCTTATCTTTATATTATCTGTTTTTTTTATAGGTTGGATTTATGCAGATAATACGAAGTTCTCATAGAAGAATGCACGGAATACATTATAAACACAGGATACAAAGGATACAAACTTGGTTGCTAGGTAACCTACAGAGGTCTTCCGGGGAGGTATTGCTCCCTCACCTCTAAGATTCATTCTAAATGCTTCAGCTTATGTTACAATGGCCTCCACCTCTCTCAAATTCACCTGACTTTCTCTACCACCCCGGTACGTGTGCTCTATCAACGTCATTTGGGACCAAGTGAGGCTCAGCCGCCTGTCCTCAGTGTCCCCTCTGTCCTGGGTGGGCAACCACTTCTGCTCAGTGCTCTTTGCATTCTCAGCATCCCACCAAGGACCAGGAACAGAGTAGGCATGAGAAATCCTAAGTAGATGAATTCCTTGACTCAACAAATACAGTTTTGAAGAAGTTCTGGGGCCAAATAGTGGGGAGTGACAAAGGGGGTCCGCAGGTGACGATGACCTGGTCCCTGACCATGAGGCACTCACAGTGGGATGAGGACCACACAGGAAAGCAGGTAAGTCAAAACAGCAGTGGGTTTGACCACAGAGAGAAGCTCAGGACAGCAGCGGTGGGGTAGCTGTGTGACCCCAGAGAAAGTGCAGACCTTGGCCTGACCAGGGGCTGACAATCAGGGCAGCTAGCTACAGGTCCAGTCTGCAAATGGTGTCTAGGTTTCACTGGGATAACTGGAATTCAAAGCTACATGCAAATGGGCCTCTCCCTTAGAATAGGGTCTTGTGGATAGAAAGGAAAAATACAAACCAAAATAAAACAAGAAAAGAAAGCCCTTCCTTTGCATTCCCTAATACTCCTTGATAAATACTAAGCCAAGATTTAAGTCATATCTTCTTGAAAGGGCGAGGTATTCTATTACCCAGTTCCGGGGTACCTGCATACCTCATTCCTGTACCCCGCGGTGCTCAGAGAAGACTTGTTGGAGAAGATTCCACATACATGGAGTCTGGAGGATGAAACAGAGCTGTCTAAGCTGAATGGCCACAGGCAGAGGGGCAGAGATTGATGGTATAGGAGAGGAGGAGAGGAGAGGCAGAAGGAGCAACACTGTCAAAATTCCAGAAGCTGAAGCCACAAGCCCTAATTCAGGAAAAGGGAGACAGCTGGAATTACAGCTGGAAAGACTAGATCGGGAACACGTTCTTTAGCCACGTTAATTGAGGAACATCATTTCACAATGATTACTTGAGCGCCTACTATGTGCCAGGCACTGTTCCAGGTGCTAGAGATGGTAAACAAGACCTCCAGTTCAGTCACTGAATGATGAAATTAGATGGCTTTATAGCTCTTCAACTAACTGTAACTACCACTTCCGGGGTGCTTATGTGTGTTAGCCCCTGTGCATGCATAATTTCATTTATCCTCACGATCCCAGCTGATTCCACTTGAAAGGGAAGGCTCAGAGAAGTTCAGTGACTTGCTTAAGACCACACAGCACTAGAAGGGGCCAGAGGCCAGGAGTGACACAGACTAGAGCTACACAGCCTGGGTGGAAATCCTAAAGCCTCCGTTTACCAGCTGTGTGACCTTGGGTGAGTCACAGAGCCACCATGTGCCTGGTTTCCTTGAGGGTAACTGGGGATCATCACAGTGCCTCCCTTGTAGAGTTTTTACGAGAATTAAATAGCCTATTGTAATCAGAGCACTTTGCACAGTCATGGCCTGTAGGAGGCACTTCATAAGAGTCAGCTGCTGGGACTGTCCAGGCTGCAGAGAGGTTTACTCCACCTGCCCCTACGCAGGAAATTCAGAGAGGTCACAGAGCTCGGAGCAAGTTCCGAAGGTCTCTTTGAGCAAAGGTTTGTTTTCCTTGCTTAATTCAAGGCTTGCCACTTCTCTCCACCAACTTTCTCACAAGTACCTGCTAATGGCTTTCATTGTTTTGTTTATAGTGCTTCTAACAAGTGTGGGTAACTTCTCATTTGCATCCTTAATAGGCAATTTCCAAAACACGTTGACACTGCAGTTGGTTTTAGGAGACCTGGATTTTATTTTCTTTTCTGTCCTGTTTATCAGCCTTTGGATGGGTTTCAACAGCTCACAGCAAACTCCCACCCTTTCCATCTTATTTACGACTTTCAGAATTCTCTTTATATATTTTGGATAGTGACCCCTTCTTGGATATATCAACATCCAAAAAACCCAACAAACAATCCGAATAAAAAATGGCCAGAGGACCTAAATAGACATATTCCCTAAGAAGACATTCCAGTGGCCAACAGACACATGAAAAGATGTTCAACATCACTAAATATCAGAAAAATGCAAATCAAAACCACAGTGAGCTATCCCCTCAAACCTGTGAGAATGGCTAATATCAAAAAGACGGGAAAGAGCAGGTGTTGGCAAGGAAGTAGAGGAAAGGGAGCTTCAGTGCACTGCTGGTGGGAATGTCGATTGATGCAGCCACCATGGAAAACGGTATGGAGGTTCCTCAAAAAAATTAAACATAGAAGCACCCTAAGATCCAGCAGTTCCACTTCTGGGTATTTACCTGAAGAAAATGAAAACACTAATTCAAAAAGAGAACTGCACCCTGATGTTTGTTATAGCATTATTTACAATAGTCAAGATAGGGAAACAGCCCAAGTGTCAATCCACAGATGAATGGATACAGAAGATGCAGCAAATATATACATATATATATGCTATATGTATACAGCATATATATATATACACACACGCATATGTTATATGTATACAGCATATATATACACATATATGCTATATGTATACAGCATATATATATACACACACATATATGCTATATGTATACAGCATATATATATACACACATATGCTATATGTATACAGCATATATATATACACACATATATATGCTATATGTATACAGCATATATATATACACACATATATATGCTATATGTACACAGCATATATACACACACATATATATGCTATATGTATACAGCATATATATATACACACATATATGCTATATGTATACAGCATATATATATACACACATATATATGCTATATGTATACAGCATATATATATACACACATATATATGCTATATGTATACAGCATATATATATACACACATATATATGCTATATGTATACAGCATATATATATACACACATATATGCTATATGTATACAGCATATATATATACACACATATATATGCTATATGTATACAGCATATATATATACACACATATATGCTATATGTATACAGCATATATATATACACACATATATATGCTATATGTATACAGCATATATATATACACAATGGGATAGTACTCAATCAAAAAACCCGAAATCTTGCCATAATTTATATGGATGGACCTAGAGAGTCTTATGTTTGATGAAAGAAGTCAGACAGAAAGAAAAATACCAAATGATTTCCCTTATCTGTGGAATCTAAAAATCAAAACAAACAAAATGAAACAGAAACAGAGCCATAAATACAGAGAACAAACTGGTGGTGGCCAGAGGGGAGGGCAGGTGGAGGGCCAGGTGAAATATGAGAAGGGGATCGAGTGGAAGAAACTTCCAGTTGTAAATAAGTCATGGGGTTGCAAAGCATGACATAGCAAATACAGTCAATAACAGTGTAATAACTTTGTATGGTGACAGATGGTAACTACACCTATGGTGGTGAGCATAGCATAATGTATATAAATGTCGAATCCCCGTGTTGTACATCTGAAACTAATAGTATATTGTATCTCAACTATACTTCGAAAAGTGCTGTTCAGAAGCACTTTATAGATATTCATAGGAGTTGTGATGTAATGCATTTTAGTCCTCACGACAAATCCATAAAGAGGTAAGTATTACCGTCCCCCTTTTACAGATGAGGAAAGGGAGGCACAGAGATGTTAAGTGACTTGCTCAAGGTCACACAGCAAGAAGTCAGTAAGTAATGTAAGGTCTCATGACTTAACCTTAATGGAGTAATAAAGGGTAACTATGTCACATTCTTCCATCTTTATATTAAACCAAAGATAACCATCTTTATATTGAGGTAAATATCATTAAAAGTTTAGAGATGAGGAAACTGAAGAGCAGAGGTCCTCAGAGGCTTGCCCGATGTAGTGCTCAGATGCAAACCAAAGTCTGTTGACTCCCCTTGACCGCCGCAGTGTGCTACGGCGGGAGGAAGGTGCTGACAGTTTCTGTGTCCAAGTTCATTACTGCTGTCCCTGCTGTTGTTACTGTCGTTATTTGCAACAGAAGGACCACCCCCCCACACATACCAAGTACACAGGGAGAAAAATAATGATAAGAACACAGCTGATTCTGTATTCCAGCCTCAGATCTGAGCCCATGCATAATTTATTCAACACTGCCCTGCAGTCACTTAAGCCGAGGAGAGACAGCTATAAATTCAGGTCTGCATACAGTAATTTATTTCTTATTTATTTTACTGATACATATCTAGGGCCTCCAGCAAGCTGCTCCAACAACTGCTTAAAGGCACCTGCAGCCCCAATGTAACTGGGGCAGAGGGCGAAACCCTGAAATATGTCCCAGAAGGAACAGCGGAGCTCCGGACTAAAACTGTGCTGATAAAATTCAGTTTCTGTTAAACTGGGATTAAACTCATCCAAGCTCCCCACCCTCTTTTGCATAAGACGGAGGCCTGAAAAGGTTCTTGTTAAATCTCATTCTGTTTTTCTATCTCAGTAAAGCATGGAGCGTATTTCAATGACTGGCATTCTTGCACAAGCACGGGATTATTTGTCTGAGTCCCAGAATGACAGAGGATGAACACATTTTTAAAGATGAAGATGTCACCAGGAGGAGAGTGAAACAGAGAAGAAAAAGTGCATCCGCTCCCCTGAGTAATTGCTGAGGACCAAGCCCTCTGCGGGATGCCATTCGGGTCAGAAGGACAGAGGTGAACTCCCACTGCGGTCCTCTGCACGGAAAACAAGGTAAACTGGAAGAAAAGGTCAGCATTCTTGTCCAAAGCTCTCATTTTATAGGTGATCAGACTGCATCCGGAGAGGAAAAGTGACTTGTCCAGGGCCGCTCAGCAAGCTGATCCCAGTGTACCGCTTCTTTCAGTCTCATGCCACTGATGTCTTTTTTTTTTTTTTTTTGCTGTTATGATTTTATTATGCTTCTTCTTTTTATTATTATTATTATTATTTGCCCCAGGGGTACAGATCTGTGAATCATCAGGCTTATACCTTTCACAGCATTCACCAAAGCACAAACCCTCCCCAATGTCCATAATAAAGAAACAAGATGGGATGGGGAAGGAGACAAACCATAAGAGACTCCTAACGCCACTGATGTCTTGGCATTGGCCTGCATGGCCTCCTTCCCGCCTCCCGGCCCCCACTTGGTTCTCCTTACAGATGGAGCGTTAGGGCATAGATGGAGCATAGCGTTAGGGCATAGAGAGGCCTTCCCTGAATGGGCACTGCTAAGTTCCTGCAGAATCAGCATTGAAAGCCTGGCCCCAGCCTGTGTCCTTCAGTGCACACCTGCTGGTTTCTCAATGACACCTTCAAGTGCCTGCTCTGATCCCCACACTACACTGGCTGGGGCTGGGGGGGACATACACAGGGGGCAGGGGGCTTCAGCAGAAAACAGCCCTGACCCTAGGGCACAGCCTGAGCATGAATTCTATTTATTAGAACTATTAATCAATTATTTATTTGGCTTCTTCCTTTCTTCTTCCCCATACCCCATGGAAGGTTATCCTGCTGCTTTTTGCTTCTCAGGCTGAGACAGCAGACCCAGGAAGGCATTTGTTTGAAGGTCAGGGCCTGCTCGGCCTGACTGCAGCTCCTGACCTTTTCCCCACATCTCCCGCCGCCGTGAGGGGAGTGGCTGGGCCTCGGGGACCAAGACTCACCCGCAGAACATGAAGATGGTGCTGGAGGTGGTGTCGTAGGGTAAAGGGAGCGTCTGCTGCAGGCACAGCTGCTCGCAGCCACCGTTGAAGCCGTCTGAGCAGTCGATGCCTTTGGAGTGATCATAGCATCCAGAGCCGTCCTTCATGGGCCTCAGCTCCTCGGGGCACTGCTCGGGGGGAGAGAGCGACAGGCGGTCAGGGCGGGGTGGCGGTGGGTCCCTGCAGGCCCTCTCCTCCCACCTGCTGGAAAGGGGCCTGCAGCAGGGACCGTGAGGCAGCTTCAACCAGAGTCTTGTTGGGCCCGTTCATAGCCATACGGCCTCTCTGACCCTCAGTGTGCCCGCCCGCGAAATGGGACTTTTGTCAGTATCTGCCCAGTAAACGTGTGAGAAGACAAGGTGTTTCCGTCAGCAAAGTGCTCAGAACCCCGAGGCTCACAGGACGACTGTGCACCAAGGGGTAGCCGCCACTCCTATTGACAACGCCTGGAACCATCCCCATTATTGTATTTATTACAGTCCCGAAGGGTCTGCCATTGATAAAGAATCACTCTGGCCGCAGTCAGATATATTTTAAAGAGTTCCTACTGATACGAATTTACATTCCAGCTCTTCCTCTTCTCCCTCTGGGATCTGAGATAAGTTATTCACTATCTCTGAGCCTCAGTCTCTTCATCTGTTAAATGGGCATGGAACCTACCCCTATGGACTTCTTGTCAAGCTGAAATTGGATCCTGGGAGTGTGCACCTTACTTCAGAATTCCAGACACAATTCGGTACTCGTCACGTGTGAGTTCTGTTCCTTCCTGTCTTGAATTTGTCTCTTCATCTCCATCCCTTTCTCCGGGGTCCTGTAGCCTACAGGCCCACAGCAAGAACCTGTAGACTCCAGCCTGGTCTCCTCCACACCATCCTCCCGATGGTCAACAGAATGCTATTTCTAAGTCATTTCTCCCAAGCTTAAATAAATGAACACATTCTCTGCAACAACAGCAACAGCACCTTGAATCTCCCTTAATCTTGATAGGCAAGGTGCCTCTGCCTGGCCATGGGCACCTCTCTCCTGGTCACCAAACCAGCAGGTCCCTAAATAACCCCAATGACTCCAATCTTGAGTGACCTAGTCAAATGCTCTTATCGGTGTGCTTGGCATCGGCTAAGTGCTCCGTAAATGGAAGATCCTATACTGTAGGGACAACTGGCTATTCCTTTTCCATCATTTGATGAGCTGAGCTCATCTTTTCCCATCCGGCAGACCAACTCTCCTGCATCCGGGACAAAAAACGAGGTACGAGGTTTTAATTTCAGTCACCCTGCTGGCATTTCCTGTCCACAGAGATGAACACCCAGAGCTAAGCCCTCCTCATCCAGCACTGGACATCACTGATTAAAGTGGCCCCATGGTACACGCCCCTACCCCCCACCCCAGTCCCTTCCCCAAGCCACCATCCTGAACAACATCAATAAAACACACACGCACAATCAATTTACAAAGACCACTGTAATAACAACAACAACAACAACAAAAGGTCAGCCCTGCTGAAAATTAAATTTTTCCTAAGAAGAATTCATAATTACAAACACATGAGAGTTCTTCGAGACATGTGAGGCTGGCGCCAGGGAGGGGGACAGAGAAAGTGAGTTATAAATGGCCTTTGTCAAGCTGCAGAAAGGTTATAAAACTGGCTACATTTTGTGCTTAAGAAGAAAAATCAATTTTCCATGTGAGTGAAGTGCTGTAAATATTAATACAAGCAAAGAGGAAACCCCTGCTCATCTTGGGACACTCACGGTCACACAGGAGGGCACGTGGTCACGGGGTCATTTGGGAGCCACTTCCGGAGACTCGGGCTGGGTCTGTCTGTCTACAGAGACCTGAGGATGAGCCCTGGAGAAAAACGGCTGACCTTCTCACCAGGTGACAGGAGGGACAGGGGCACGGGATTCATGCCTAGTCCTTCCCATCCCCTGCCGACTCCCTGCCACTTTTATTCTTTAAAAATGTATGTTCTGTCATCCCGGCAAGATCTGAACACTTAACCTGTTTCTACTTAGTTAGTCCTAACAGCAAACCTATGAGGTAGTGCGGGAGGCCGCTAATGGCTTCCCGAGATATGTTTCTTTTCCTTTTCCTTTTTTAAAGATTTTATTTATTTATTTGACAGAGAGAGAGAGAGAGAGATCACAAGTAGGCAGAGAGGCAGACAGAGAGAGAGAGAGAGAGATCACAAGTAGGCAGAGAGGCAGGCAGAGAGAGAGGAGGAAGCAGGCTCCCCGCCGAGCAAGGAGCCAGATGCGGGCCTCGATCCCAGGACCCTGAGACCATGACCCGAGCTGAAGGGAGAGGCTTTAACCCACTGAGCCACCCAGGCGCCCCACAAGATATTTCTGTCCTAACCCCTGAAACCTGTGAACGTCATCTTCGATGGTAAATTTTTGACTGATGTGATCAAAGTCCTTGCATTATACCGAGTAGTTGGATTATCAAGGTAGATGTGAATGTGGTCACGGATGTCCTCATAAGATAGAGGCACAGAGAGGACACGTACAGATGAGAAGGCCAGGTGAAGGCAGAGCAGAGATTTCAGCCATGGGGCCATGAGTCAGTCAATCCTGCATACTCCAGAAACCAGGAGGAAGCACTCGAGGCCTTGGGGGGAGCGAAACCCTGAGATCACCGTGACTTCAGACCTTTGCCCTCTGGAACTGAGAAAGAATAAATTTCCATCGTCATTGGCCACATAGTATGTGGTGACTTGGTACAGTGCCCACAGGAAACCAGTTCAGGTGGGTAGTATCACGAGTCCCATTTTACAGATCAGGAAACTGAGGACAAGTGGCATGGGTGGGGCTTTTCCAGGCTTTCTGGCTTTATAGCTCTTAGCTAACTCCCAGGCAACTCACTCTACTCCCCTGTCACTAACTGACTGATGGATTTCCCATCTCAGGACATTGGAGCAAAGATGGATTTAGAGCTGATTTAAATTTACTTTAAAATTGAGGCTCAGAGGGGCACCCGGGTGGCTCAGTCGGTTTAGCAGCTGTCTTCAGCTCAAGTCATGATCCCAGGGTCCTGGGATCGAGCCCTGTATCAGGCTCCCTACTCTGTGGGAAAACCTGCTTCTCCCTCTCCCATTCCCCCTGCTGGTGTTCCCTCTCTCCCTGTGTCTCTCTCTGTCAAATAAATAAATAAAATCTTTGAAAAAAACTGAGGCTCAGAGAGGAGGAAGAGGGTGTCCATCACCCAAATCCCCAGCACACAGAAGCAGAGAGTACAGAGCCATGGCTCCCATCCCAACTTGGGGCTCCACCCACCATACTTACTACCCTTTACGTTAAAGCGTTTTCGAGCTGAAGGCAAACTTGACGATGATTTACAGATGGGAAACTGAGGCTCAGAGAGGTGAGGGTCCTGGATTAACATGATGCAGAGCTAGAATTAAACTTGCATTCAGTCTGTGAGCATGGGAGGTGTTCTGAGCAGATGCAGTGCGTTTTCCGATCACCCCCATGTGATCATCCCTTTGTCCCATGTGGACTTTGCGCCCTGAGTCCTTGGTGGGCGAGGGCAGATTAGATATAGTAGTATCATTGTTTGAAATTATTTGCATATTATTTCAATTACTTGACTGCTCATCATCTGTCTCCCTCACCAAAATGCAAAGTTTATAATACAACGGACCTTCCTGCCTCATTCCCAGCTGGAGCGCACACTTAGCACAGCATCTGCAACAATGTAGTCGCTTGCTACTTTTCGAATGAGCCATCCGAGTGCCAGACAGGATATAGAGTGTGTCTGTGTGTTAACTTTGGGTCTGAAACCAAACTCGGCTTCTTACAAGCTGCATAACCTCTTGCCAGTGACTCAACCTCATCTCTGTTCATAGCATTGCTGTAAGGAGTAAACAGAGTTGTATCCAGCATCATAGGATTACTGTAAGGAGTAAACAGAGTTGTATCCAGCATCAAAGATGGTCCCCAATGATTCCTGCCTCCTGGTGTTCACACCCGGTGGAGTGTCCTCCCACACTGCACCAGGGCTGGTCTGCATGACCAATAGCATATGGCAGAACTGATGGTATATCCCTTCCAAGATTAGATTATAAAAGACGGAAGCTTCCCTCTGTCTCCCTCCCTCTTTCAGATCCCTCCCTGTGGTGAAATCAAGCTGCCATGTTGTGAGCAGCACTAGAGGGAGTCCCGTGGGGCAAGGAACGGAAGCCTCTGGCCAACAGCCAGTGAGGCTGACCTTCCAACAGCCCCTGAGTAAGCTTGGGGACAGACCCTCCAGCCAGTCAGCTGACACCTTGACTACAACCTCAGAGGGGCCAGACTCGCCCAGCTAAGCCACTCTTGAATTTCTAACTCTCAAAGGTGACGTGAGATAGTGAAATCTTTTCGTTTCCTGCTGCTCAGTTTTGGGATGATTTGTTAGGCAGCAAGAGATAACCAATACAGGGAGCTAAATGCATCAAATGCTCAGCACAGCGCTCTTGGCGAGTGGCAGCTGCTGTTGTGGGTAATTTGAAGGAGATTAGAGTCTAGTTTGAGAGCTAAGGAATATTATGCATCTGTCAGACAGGACTAGTAATAGAACAAACAAAGAAGCACAATATAATTTGAATGGGAAACTCAAAACCCTGGCAGTGTGAGGGACTAGCGGTTACTGGAGTAGGGATGCCTTGGTCAGAGAAGTCTTCCTCTTGGTCAGGAGGAGATGTCCCTGAGCAAAAGGGAGACATGCCACCATACTAGAAAGAGGAAGATCAGAATGCCTGCCCAGGCACTTCTGCTTACTTGCCTTGTGTGTTGGGCAAGTCCCTGAACCTACCTGGGCCTCATTTCCCTTTCCTTAAATGGGGGGGACAGCTTGGACACAAGAGCATGGGGACTGACGTCAGGCCTGATTTCCTGCAGGCTTTGTGACCCCGAGCAGCATGCCAACAACTGCTTCACCTCAGAGAGCTCCTCAGGTTCCTCAGCTGGAAAACGGGGGTAATGGTGCCTCTCTCGGAGGCATTTCTAGAGCCTTTATGGGAAAACACACCCAAAGTGCCTGGCTCAGAACCCAACACATAGTAGCCACTTCATAAATGAAAGGCAAATGAACAAATGGTAAATGAATGAACCCAATCCCCCAAAAGGAAACCTAACTAAAACTATCAGCTGCTTTCTTTTTTACCTATGCAAGCCCTTCATTGGATCGTTCAAAAAATATTTATTGGACACCTTCTCAGGGCTAACCAAATATGCTGGGTGCTGAAAATGTCACAGTAAACACAAGAGACAAGGCCTTGTTCTCATGGAGTTTAACTTCTAGAGAGGAAACCAATGACTGACGGGTAAGTAAATAAAATGGTTATTCTATGGTGTGAAAAAAGTGAGAAGAACAAAGAACCAAGTGAATGGTGATGGAGTGAAGGAGGTGTACATTGAACCTCCGTGTGAAGTCTGAATAATGAGTGGAGTCTCCTGGTGAATACAAGTGGGAAGCATTATCCAAGAAGGAACCAGAAGCATGAAAGTCCTGAGGGAGGGAACAGTGTTGGCTTGTCTATGGAACTGAGAAGGCCAGATGGTCAAAGCTCAGTGGGACAGAAGAAAACAAGTTGAGCTAGCACAAGGCAAGGTGTGAGAGGAAGGCAGGGACCGTATCACTGAAGCCAGAGTTGGTGCACTATGATCTGCAAGCCAAATCCAGTCTGAACCCTGTTCATTTGCTTTTTTAAAAAATTATTTTTTTAAAATTTTGAGATAATTGTAGATTCACATGCAGTTGTAAGGAATGATATGATATAGAGAAATCCTGTGTACCTTTTGCCCAGTTTCCTCCAATGGGAACATCTTGGAAAACGATAGAAAAAATATCACAGCCAGGATATACACATTGATCACCAAGATACAGAGCATTTGCATTGCTACAGAAATTCTTCCTGTTGCCCTTTGAAAGCCACACCTACTTCCCACCTGACTCCTTTTCTTTATCCTTGTAACCACCATGGTCTCCATTCCTTTAGAGGATAGAATTCATTAGAAAGCATTATAGAATTTCTGTCATTTCAGGAATATAACATCGATAAAATCATATGGTATGTGACCTTTGGGGATTGGCTTTTTTCCCTGACTCAGCATCCTTCTCATGTTCATCCAGATTGCTGATGAAGCGACATTTAGCTCCTTTTTATTGCACAGTAGTATTCCACAGTATGGACATATCATAGTGTGTTTAACTGTTCACCTGCTGGAGGACATGTGGGTCGTTTCTATTTCTTAGCCATAATGAACAGCTGCTATAAACATCTACATACAATTTTTTGTGTAAACATAAATTTTCACTTCTTAAGATGCCAAGAAGTATAATTCCTGGGTCATATGAAGGTTGCACATTTCAGTTTTTTAGGAAGCTGCCAAACTGTTTTCCGGAGTGGTTGTCCTATTTTAAATTCCCATAAGTAATGTATGATTGATTCACCCTCAACAGCATTTGATGTTGTCCATATGGACACCCTGATATGTGTGTAGTCACACCTTCACTGTGGTTTTAATTTGAATTTCCCTAGTAGTTAGTGGTGCTGAATATCTCTTTTGCTCTATTTCCATCTGTATATCCTTTTCAGTGAGATGTCTCTTAATGTTTTTTGCCCATTTTCTGATTGAATGATTTGGGTTTTGTTTTGTTTTGTTTTTGTTTCTTGTTTTTTTACTGTTAAGGCTTGGAGTCCTTTATATTTTCTAGACATTAGACTTTTGTCAGAGATGTGGCTTGCAAATGTATTTTCTCTCCCAGTTTGTAACTTGTCTTCTCATCTTCTTTAAATGAGCTTTCACAGAGCAAATGTTTTTAATTTTGATGAAATCCAAGTTACCATTTTCTCTTTTATGGATCGTACTTTTAGAATCTAAGAACATTTTGCCAAGCCCAAATCTCAAAGATTTTCTCTTATGTGTGTGTATTTTTCTAGAAGTGTTATGGCTTTATGTTTCACAATTAATTCTGTGATACATTTTAGTTAATTTTTGCATGAGGTGTGAAACTTACACTGAGGTTTGTTTTCTTGCCTGTGAATATGCAACTGTACCAGCACCCTTTGTTGAAAAGAATCCCTTTTCTCCATTAAACTGCTTTTGCCCTTTTGTAAAAAAAACAAAACAAAATAATAATAAAAATAACCCCCCTCCCCCCCCCCAAAAAAAACCCACAACAAACAAACACCAAATTGAGCTTATCTGTATGGGTCATTTTGGGTTGTTTTATTCTGTTGATCTATATGTCTATCCATCTGCTAACACCACAACCTTGATTACCATAGCTATATACATCTAGAAATAGGGTAGATGGACTCCTTCCAGTTTATTCTACTTTTTCAAAAGAAGTTTTGCTTCTCCTAGTTCCTTTGCCCTTCCACATAAATTTCAGGAAAAGTCTTGACTATATCTGTAAAAAAATCATCATGCTGAGGTTTTGATGGGAATTATCCTAAAACTTTATATCAGTTTGAAGGGAAAGGAGATCTTTATGATGTTGAATCTTCCAATCTGTGAACACAGTTTGCCTCTTCATTTAGTTAAATCTTTTAAAAATACCTTTCATGAGGGCACCTGGGTGGCTCAGTTGGTTAAGGGTCTGCTTTTGGCTCAGGTCATGATCCCAGGATCCTGGAGTTGAGCCCCATGTGGGACTCCTTGCTCTGTGGGGAGTCTGTTTCTCCCTCTCCGTCTGCCTCTCCACCCACTCATGTTCTCTTTCTCTTTCACATAAGGTAAATAAAATCTTAAAAAATATATCTTTCATCCGAATTCTACAGTTTTCAGCATACATGTCTCACAGATGTTTCATTAGATTTACATCTAATTTCATTATTTTTTAGACATTGCAAATGGTATTATACACCACCTGTTTCATTCTTAATATTGACAACCTGTATCTTATCTCCCTTTTATCAGTCTTGCTAGTCCCCCCCCCCAATTTTCTTGATGTTTTCAAGGTATCAGGTTTTTATTTCATTGACTTTGTGTATTTTTTTCTTTCTGTTTTTAAGTGCATTGATTTCCTTTCTTCTG
Source organism: Ailurus styani (assembly GCA_002007465.1). Classification (NCBI taxonomy): domain Eukaryota; kingdom Metazoa; phylum Chordata; class Mammalia; order Carnivora; family Ailuridae; genus Ailurus; species Ailurus styani. Next base: position 1,758,607 of record LNAC01000153.1, read on the forward strand.
CTTGCTTTGGGTTCATTTTGTTCTTTTTGTAGGTTCTTAAGGTGGAAGCTTAGATTATTAATTGAAACTTCTTTCCTAATGTATAAATTCATGGCTATACTTTCCTCCTCATTAAATATAAAGACACAGAGAAATTACAAAGAAAAGATAGATCAGTATGCTAGCTGTGTCCCACAAATTCTGATATACTGTACTTTTTTTCTTTCAGTTCAGCGTATTTTTTTATTACCTTTAAGACTTCCTCTTTAATCCACGGTTTATTTAGAAATGTGAGTATTCCAAGTATTTAAAGATTTTTCTGTTATTTGTTATTGCTTTGTAGCTTGATTCTATTATAGCTAGAGAATACACTCTGCATTATTTGATTTTTTTTAATTTACTAAGGTATTTTTCCATGGCCCAGGATATGGTCTATCTTGGTATGTGCTCCCTAAGCATTTGAAAAGAATGTGTATTCTGTTCTTGCCTGGCAGTGTGTTCTATAAATGTTAACTAGATCCTTTTAGTTGATGACATCATTGAGTTATACTATAACACTGGTAATTTTCTAATTGTTTTATCAGTTGTTGAAAGAAGAAAGTTGCTGTATCCAACTATAATTGTAGATTTTTCTACTTTTCCATTCAGTTCTATTGGTTTTTGCTTTATGCATTTAACAGCTCTGTTGTTTGATGCATAAACATTCAGGACTGCTATGACTTCCTGGTGGATGACCCTTTCATTATTATATGATTTCCCTCTGGCTTACCTTATGTGATACAAACATAGATACTCCTGCTTTTGTTTGAGTTGCATATGTCTTTTTATTTACTTTCAACCTGCCTAAATTGTTATATGTTAAGTGAATTTCTTGTAAACAGCATATAACTGGGTCATATTTTTAAATCAAATCTGCAGACTTCTGTCTTCTAATTTGTATTTTTAGGCCATTTACATTTAATGTGATTACTGGTATTTTAGAGCTTAAGAAAGATGTTTTATTTTGTTTTCTGATCTCTACTTTTCATCTTTCTTTCTCTTGTCTTCTTGTGGGTTATTTGAACATTTTAAAATTCCATTTTGATAGTGTTTTTAAGCACATCTCCTTGCCTAGTTTTTAGTGTTTGCTTTTGGTATGCATAACTTATCACAGCCTACTTATGCCATCATTTTACCCATTTAAATGATGTATAGAAACTTTATGTTCCTTTATGTTCCTTTATCTTTTCCCATCTGTGACATAATTTTCTTAAATCCTCCTCTAAATGCACTTAGGACCACATCAGATAGTACTATCATTTTTACTTTAACCGTCTAACATAATGAAGGAAACTCAAGAAGAGATGGTAGATCTATTTGATTTACCCATATTTGTGTTGTATTCTTTCTTCTTTCCCACTGTTCCAAAATCCCTTCTTCTATCATTCCCTTTCTGTTTCAAGAATTTCTGTTAGCCAGTATTTAGAATAAGTCTACTGGCAACCAATTCTTTTAGTTTTCCTTCATATGAGAATGTCTTGATTTCTCCCTCATTCCAAAAAAGATATCTACTGCGCACAGGATTCTGAGTTCACAGTTTTGTTCTTGTTTTCATTTTTCATCCAACACTTAAAAAATACTGTGCCACTTCCTCCTGGCCTCTGTGGTTTCTCATGAGCATTCCACCATCATTCATGTTGTGTTTCCCCTATAAATGTCATTTCTTTTTCCTTGCTTTCAAGATTTTTTTCCTTGAAAAACTGAAATTTGACTATGATCGTTAGTATGGATTTCTTTGTGTTTAATCTGGAGTTTGGTCAGCTTTTCAAATATGTATATTTAGGGATTTTACCAAATTTGAGAAGTTTTCAGCCATTATTTCTTTGAGTACTTTTTCAGTTCCACTCTTTCTCATCTCCTTCTGGCCCTTGAGACTGTATTTATTTTCTTTATCATTCTTGTCTCTTGATGTTCAGAGTGGGTAATTTCTATTGTTCTATCTTTAAGTTCACTGGTTATTTTCTCTGTCCTCTCTATCTGCTAGTCCAGTCAATCCACTGAGTTCTCAAAACATTTTTTTTTATTATTGTGTTTTTCAGTTCTATGATTTTCATTTTTTTCTCCTTTATATCTTCTACTTCTTTAATAAGACTTTGTTTTTTTCATTTGAGCTTACAATTGCTTGTATAAGCATTTTTATGATGGCTATTTTAACATATTTGTCATTGATTTCCAATATTTCTGTCATTTTTGTAATGGCATCTATTGGCAATCTTTTTTTTTCTTTTTTTTTTTTTTTTTACATTCTCTTTGAGATCCTTCAGGATCTTGGTACAATAAGTGATTCTTGATGGAAACCTGGATGACTTGAGGTATTATGTTATTATGTTTTAACTCTGGATCTTATTTAAACCTTCTATTTTATCTGGATTCTTCTGACACTGTCCCAATAGGGGAAAGTGAAGGCATTTCTCATTACTGTCAGGGGAAATAAAATCCCAGTTTTCCCACTTGATCTTCTCTGACATCATTGCAGTAAGGAAAGAGGGGGGCTGTATTATCAGACTGTATCATTACAGTCTGGTAAGAATGGAAGGCTAGTTCCCTACCTGGCCTTTGTTAGAATGGGTTGGGGTTGGACCATAATGTTTGGCTAGAGTGACTATTGTCTAAAACTTTTCTGTCTTCATAGGCTGCCATTTTCCTGGGACTTTGGCTGACCAAAGCAAGCTTTGGGTTTGGGTTGTTTTTGTTTTGTTTTGTTTGGTCTTTATCTATTGGCATTTCTGACTTGGTGCCTCCTTCAGCTCCAAGCCTGGAACATATAAGGCAAAAAGAAAACCCAAGGTACTGGCCATCATATCTCCATTGGCCTCCAAGTTCCTAGCTGGTCTTCCTTTTTCTCTTCACCTTTCACAGACTTATGTTTGTTTTATATGTAATCTCCAGCATTTTTAGTTGTACTTAGCAGGAAAAAGAGAAAAGACATCTATTTCCCCATAGCCTGTTTTGCAGAGGACTAAGAACATTTACATTTTTAGGGTGCCTGGGTGGCTCAGTGGGTTAAAGCCGCTGCCTTCGGCTCAGGTCATGATCCCAGGGTCCTGGGATCGAGGCCCGCATCGGGCTCTCTGCTCGGCAAGGAGCCTGCTTCCTCCTCTCTCCTCTCTCTCTGCCTGCCTCTCTGCCTACTTGTGGTCTCTCTCTCTGTGTCAAATGAATAAATAAAATCTTTAGAAAAAAAAAAAGAACATTTACATTTTTAAAGTTGTTGTTTTGTTTTGTTTTGTTTTTCTTAAAGGAAGACTATGAGAGCAAACAATAACACAACACATGCATGTGACTTGCAAAGCCTAAAATATTTACTACATGGCTCTTTATATAAAAGTTTTTGACCCCTGACTTCAGCCATGGGAAGTCATCTTGAGTTTATTCTAAGTACAACTGGAAGACTTTGAAGGTTGTGAAGTGATTTGGTTTGCTACCTTGAAGAGATTACTGAAGTCAGTGAATTCAGTTATCTGTAACCACTTCCTTGGGTCTCATAAATAGAAGCCTGAGAGGCAGACTCTGTGGAGCTGGGAGTGGGCAGAAGAAAAGGGGCAGGTCCACCTCATTATGACCCCATTCCTTGGTGGGCTGCTCTTTGGCAGAGGTTTTCCAGTAAGTGGATGAGAAACCCAGTTCAGCTGAGCTTCAGAGCCTCACAGCCTCCCATTCTGTTCTGCTTCAGGCGAGGACCCACAGGAAGCCGCGGAGCCTGAATCCCTGAGCCTTAAAGTCTTGAGGACTTGAGTGGGGGAGGGGTACTTAAGGGAGTCTCAGCTGTTCCTACAACATGCTGGCCCTGCCTTATTCCTCCCAGCCCCCTTTCCCATCCCCTGAGCCTTCTTCCAGTCTTTCCCAGCCCCGTTTGCAACATCACCAAGCCATTTGTTTCCATTTGTAATTATGCATTTTAATGTTCATTAATTATAGAATGCAAATTGCTTCACGTACAAAATTTATAATGAGCTGCTCCACTACCCCACCCCCAGGTCTAGAAGGTGGACCAGCTGTTCTGAGCAGAAGGAAAAACAACCAGCTTACAAGACAAAATAACTTTTCCTGGGGCCTGAGTGACTCATAGGGCAAGCAATCCTGGGGGATTTCCAGGATGGTGTGAACAGAAGAGCGCTGCCCCTCCCTTGGGCCCTGGGAGACCACAGTGCGGCACCTTCGTTCTCTTCTACAACCTTGGGCCTGAGAGGCAGGGTGGACAATGGAAAGTACTCCAGCCTCGGACCCAGCCCCTTCTTAGCTGTCACCTAGAGCTAGTCACACTTCTCTGAGCCTCAGTTTCCCCATTTGGAAGACCTGTCTCGAAGTGGGTGTGGCAGGGAAATGGGTTGATAGAGATAAGTAGCCAAATCCTAGCAAGCCCTCAATTAAAAAAAAAAAATGCATGTAAATAATGGGTCTCCAGAGAGCTGAGTTTTGGATCTGCCTCTCTGTTCTCTAACTGGCTGGGTAGCTTCTCATAGGCACGTCCAGCTATCTGAGTCTGTTTGCTATACTACACAATGAAGGCATTGGACAAGTGGAAGGTGGCCAATACACTTAGCTCTGAGCTAAAGCAATGATGAATTGTGAAAAGGAGAGAACTACCTCAGAAGTGAGTGGAGAATCACCTTTGAATTGACTGAGCATGTTTTAAGACATCACCAGGATGACTCCACACCTGCCTAACTGTGGGTAGAGCCTTGTCCTCCTAGGGCTCAGCAAGTATCTGATCTCTCTCATCACCAGTAGAGCATAATAACAGTACTACCTCCTAGCAAGAGGCCTGCCTCCTACCAATCACACTGCCCCATCAGATCACTATAGAGGTTACATGAGACAAAGCAAAAGCAATGAGATCATTCATGAGTGGAAGGCTGAGCACACTGTCAGCCAGAAAGGATCCCACAACTGCGAGTAAAGTCCTCCATGTCCTCCCTGTGCGCCCTTGCTTCTCTGAGCCTCAGTTTCCACTTCTCTACACTGGACAGAGTCACTCCTACCTCCCTGGGCTTATGAGAGAACCAAACCAGAGCACACACCCGACAGATGTCTGACACAAAAAATGGTAACTGCTGTTTGGATTTCTTGTTACTCTCCCCCAAATAGGGAATGCATTCAGGAAGCAATGGAAGAGGGCTGCAGAACTGCAGAGAGTAAGTGGAATATTGCCACAGGCATTTTTTGCTGTATTTTCAGCAATGCTAAAGTAGGACTGGCATCACCATGCTCCTTTTGCAGATGAGGAAACTAAAGCCCAGAGAGGCCAAGTGATTTGCCTGAGGTCACACAGCAAGCGAGAGGAAGCCTTTGGTGGAAGGTCCCCTGACTGTAAAAAAGGGGATTTTTCTCCCCGATCTCCACGAAGGTGGCCTGTGCATGGTGTCACAAGCAGTTCAGACTGGCTAGGGCTACACAAGAATTCTGAGAACTTTGTAGGAAGGTTGTGACGTGGATTGTGGGGAAACATAGGGATTGCTGGCAGCAGAGTCTTGGATGTACAGATCAGATACAGCATCCCAGAAGAAGAAAACAGAGGGAAGCAAACAATGATGTACCATGTGCTAGACATTTTCTCCTATGCCATCTCCTCAAATCCTCACAGCAAAACTCAGGGGCCCCTCTAAGATACACCCGTTTGGCAGGCAAGTTTACGGAGGATCACAGGAGCTAAGCAAGGGCTGCGGAGTCCTTCATTAGGGACCATCCCTTTGACTGGAGGCCAAGTGCGCCTGGGTGCTCTCGTCCCAGGAGGCCTCTGGAGTACAGCTTGGAAAGGGAATGTGTGGGGAAGACCCTGCCGTTGCCCATCCCCCACACCTCTCCCTCTTCAGCCTCAATCTGTCAACGAGGCCAGCTAGCCTGCCTATTACTGGAGACATTGATTTGGACAACCAGTCGAGAGCCCATAATTACGAGGAGTTTTAATCAACTCATGCCAATTCAGCCATTGCTCAATCTGATGCCGACATGAAGGAAGGGGGTGGGCGTGCAAAAAAGGATTACAGGGATCAATAGCGGGTAATGTAGGACTGCAGCTGCAGGCACTCTGGGGGGCCTCAGAGCTCTGAGTGGAGAAGGAGTCCCCAGGATAGCTCCCAGGCCCACTGACCAAACCACAACCCTACTTCACGTGTCCCTCTACCTGGACGTGGAAGCCACGTAGGCAAACACCCAACAGCACCTGCCAGGTCTGCCCTCAGTAACTTGGTCCATGCTTTGCCCCTAGCGAGGCCTACCCTCCTCTTCCTAAAGAATCCTATGTGTCGGGCGCCTGGGTGGCTCAGTGGGTTAAAGCCTCTGCTTTCGGCTCAGGTCATGATCCCAGGGTCCTGGGATCGAGGCCCGCATCGGGCTCTCTGCTCAGCAGGGAGCCTGCTTCCTCCTCTCCCTGTCCCTCTGCCTACCTCTCTGCCTACTTGTAATNAAAAAAAAAAAAAAAAATTTAAAAAAAAAAAAAAAAAAAAAAAAAAAAAAAAAAAAAAAAGAATCCTATGTGTCCTCTAAGTGACAGCTTAAACAGCCTCTGCTCTGCAGATCCCCTCCCAACTCCAGAAGCAGAAGGATGCTGAAGAGACCAAAAAAAAAAAAAAAGTCTGATCCAGATGCTGCTAATTCCTGGCCGTGTGACTTTGGGCAAGTCACCATACCTTTCTGATCTTTGTTTCCCATTTTAAAATGGACCGAATAATAACTACCTGACTCCTGGGTTTGCTGGGAGCCCTCAGGGCCATGATGGACAAAGAACCCTCTTGTGTGGAAGTTGCCAGTTCCTTCTGATGCCAGGAGTTCAGCGGGCGCCATTTTCCCTTCTCTCCTATGTTAAGTATTATTCTAGCACAAAGGACACTCTAGCAGGCCCATGGTTTCTGGTTCACAGTCTATCTCCCCTGGAGTCTGTGGGCAGTTTGAGGAGAGAGAGTGGAAGACACATAGCTTCCTCTTTCCAGCACTGTCCAGGGCCCAGCACAGGGGACAGAGATGCTGGCGTGGCCTTTGGGATCAGTCCAGTCCTGGCTAGACTCTCACTTGGCTTTGATGCTCACTAGCCGAGTAATGCCAGCCAGTCACTTCATTAACCCTTTGAGACTCAAGCCCCTCAGTGTACACTGAAACTAATGACATACATACACTTCAGTAGAACTGCCGTGGGGGTGGGAATTAGGCATCAAATATCCCCAGCACAGTGCCTGGTACATGGTAAAACAACTGTTAGAAAAGTTGTCACTGTGATTATCATCACTTTAATATCTAATACCCAGAAAATATTTTTGGAATGCAGAAAGATGTCTGGTCACGTTGCTTAGTTGTGTCTTGAGTTCCCGTGAAACGCTGATCGGCCCCTCTCCCCACATGCCCGCCATCTGTGCAGTGTTCAACGCACGCTTCCCAGAGACACGAGAAAGGAAACTCGCGTGTTCTGAGCACCTACTGGGAGCCAGACACCCCACGGGGTGTTCTCCTCAGCCTGCTTTGCTCGAACCCCACGATTCAATGAGCTTGCTGTTACCAGGGCAACATTGCAGAAGAGGGAACAGGCTTGGAAAAGGCCAGAAGTGCTTTTCCTCTGTCACTTGGCTTTCTAGGAGTAGAGCTGGGGGTCAGGCATGGGTGTGTCGGGCTTGAAACCCCTGCTCCCGGCACCGCACAGCTCCTTTCTGATGGAGACACAAAGGAGTATAAGGGGTGGTGGTCCCTGACCTCCAGGAGAATCTAGACCAACTGGAGGCATTGGGTAAACCCCCACAGGGAGGTAAGTCACGGTTCAAGATATCTTACGCTCCAGAAGAGTAGTAGGCTCAAGAAAGACCGCAGTGTTGAAAGGCATTGCTGGCTTTGCAGGCACACAGTTCGATCGTGGCTAGCTATCTGAATTTATGGCCACCTGCTTTTCCCCTTAGAGGAGCACAGGTGGTTAGGAGATGCAGATTACAGTCTCTGCTTGGGGCACTTCTCTTCTCTTGCCTTAGCCTTCCTCTCTGTTCCATGAGCAAGGTGACAGCTGGTTTCCAAGGGCCTTAGACTTTGGGCACCCTACAATTCTTTGCAAGAGGCTCACAGGAATTCCAAGGGAGGTCAGCGGTGTATTCAGATAGTCGGTGGCACCTGAGCTGGGGAACCGCAGAGAAGGGTTGCTCTTGTGGGAGAGACTGGCTATTGCTTGCAGCCCATCCCTTCAGCCCCTTCCCATGGCTGGTCCTCCTTCTGGCTGGAGTCACAAAACCTCCCACCCCTCTCTCCGGAGCTCCCCAGAACACTGCATGGAGTAGGGATTCAGTTCAGCATATGCCTATTCAAAGCCTACAGTCCTCCAGGCCATCAAGTTCACAAAGTCTTAGCCCAGCCTTCAGAAAGCACCTAGTCTAACACAGGGAGAAGAATAAGTAATAATATTCTTAGAGGCCTTGACGTTTTCCAATGTGGTACAAATAAGCACAGAGAGCTGAGGGAAGAGAAAACCGAGAACACCTTCCCAAGAAAATCCTCCAGGAGTCCTGTTGAATGTCTGTTTGATAACTGGTGATTGTAATAAAGAGCTTTTGTATAGCTCATTAATAATAAGAACAGCTAACACTTAATAGTGTTTACTGTGTGCCGGGCGCTTTTCTAAATGTGTTTAGAACTCTAACTCATAATGTTGGGGTGCCTGGGTGGCTCAGTCAGTTAAGCATCCAACCCTTGATTTCAGCATAGGTCAGGATCTCAGGGTCCTGGGACTGAGACCCACATTGGGCTCCATGCTCAGTGGGGAGTCTGCTTGCAGTTCTCTCCCTCCCTCTCTGCCCCTCCCCCCTGCTCACGTTTTTTCTCTCTCAAATAAATAAATCTTAGGAAAAAAACAGTATATTAACTCATAATGTTAACTACAGCCTGATGGCATAGGTACTACTGTTCTCATTTTTCAGAGGAGGAAACTGAGGCACGGACAGCTTTAGTAACTTGTCACAGGGCAAGTATGTGGCTGAGCCAGGATGTCAGGGAAAGGCTCTGCTGCCTTTCCCGTGTGCGTGTCAAGGTTTCTAAAGTCCTTCCCCATGCGTTCTCTTGTTCCAGCCTCGTGTGACTGCCTGAGAGACTCAGCTCGCTGTTGGAAGAAGAGGACCCCGAGGCTCAGAGAAGAGGGGCCTTCCCAAGGTCACGCACTGAGCAGCTGTGGGGTGGAACTGAGGTTGAGCTCAGGCCCCTACCATTCCTAAGCTGTGCCTTCTGGGCTAAACGCAATCCCCAGTGAAGGAGCCCTCTGCTGCTGAGGTGGGATTTGAACCACCTTCCCCAGAGTCAGACACTTGGTGGTGCTAGGGTGTTGGGAGGGAAGTGGACATGGGTTGCACACTCCCCTGGTGCCGGGCACAGCCTTCCCTCTTCCCAACTACTCAAAAAAAATTTTTCACCATTCACCAATGGGCAGCTGAGGCCTGGGGACAGGACTTGCTTCAAGTCACCATTACAGATGCTTAGATTTTAGTGTTAAGAAGCCTCACAACCTGTTCTCTCTTGGAGTGGCACAGAGCCATGAGAATTTGGACAAGGTATGCACAATACAGACCGATGTGCAAGACAGCACTGGCAAAAAATTGCTTTCTGACGTTATCTGAGCAGTTCCTGTGGAGCCAGGTCCCCTTCTAGGCACTGAATGCCCAAGGACGCAGCCTTTCTCAAACCAACCCTAGGCGGTGGATACTATTACCATGCTCACTTACCAGATGGGTGGGGAATCTGAGGCACAGCAAGGTTCATTAACCTGCCCAACGTCACAGAGCCAGTAAATGGCAGACCCAGGAAAGCTGGAGCCAGAGTCGGTTTCCTTAACCCTTTGGTGATACTCCCTCCTTACAATCACATAAGGTAGGTACTATGATCATACCCACTTTTTTGATACTAGGAGACTAAGATACAAAATGGATTAAAGCAACCTATCTCAGTATCACACAGTAAGTAGCAGAGCCAGGATCTGAACCCATAGACCCTGATCCTGAAATGCTCCTTCGCACCCACTGCTGTGGCTAGCGGTGAGCCACTGGTTCAGGGGCCAGAGCCAGGTTTTTATCAGCCCAGGCTGAAGACAAGGTCTTTTCAATGCCTGCTAGGTCTCGCTGGCTCCTTCCCTTCCCCATCCTTTGTAACTAAAAACTCTATTTGCAGCTTGTGTCTATGTCCTCACACCGCACCTTCTCATCGATCACCCGGGCTCTGTGTAAGAAATGATTTTATAAGCTAGTTGGCTTTGAAAAGCATGGAGCAGCAGCCATTGAACATATGCTTCTGTGGATATATATTTATTCAGCGTATGTTGAGTGTAATTTTGGGCGGTTTGCATATTTTATTTTATTTTTTTTTGTTGTCGCAGACAGCAATTTAAGAGAAAGGAGGAAAAAAAAAATCTACCCCTGAATGGAGACAGATGCCACAGACGCTGGACCCTGAGGTTTCCTGAGTCCAGTGTTTTGGGGACGGAGGTGGGTAAGAGGAAACTCACAAGCTGAGGACGAAGGACCACCTCTAAGCCTCTCACATCCCTGCCAGCCACTGCCAGCGCTAACCATCCAGCCCCTGGGGAATGGTGCTTTAAGTCGTTTTTGTTTTTTTTTTAAAGCCTTCCCAGCATCTTGTCCTACTCTCTCCTAGCTCTTCTGTCCTGTATACTAAGTATCAGCCAGACCCTGGGCTGCATGCACACCACTCACCTAACTCTCCAGGCCACCCCACATAGAGGTGTTGCTGAGCGTAGGAGAAGGTTAATACATCACTGCCCAGTGTCATCAGCTGGCTCAATGGGGATCTGACCCCATACTAGGGCTCTCGACCTTTCCATCAAGGTTATTGGAACCCTTGCGGTTGGGGTTCTGATCCCAAGGCCGCCAATCCCAATGTGAGTGGCACTGGGCACGCCGCTCCCCTCCCTGGGTTGGCTTCTGCATGTGCAGAATGGGGCTGGAGATACCATTTGGCTGGTGTGCTGGGTGGATCCCAAGATCCGAAGTTGCACTTGAGTAAAGCTCAAGAGACATCAGTTCCCTTTCTCTCTCTACCCCCACCTCTCGCCTAAAAGGTTTTCCTCTTACCCAGGATGAACTCAGGATGTAACATTTAAAAATATGCTTTAGAAAAAGCCTGCAAGGTTTGGACCAGCTGGGGGGAAAAAATCATGCTCATGTGGGCGCCAAAAATTCAAAGGACAGGAAGAGGCAGCCCAGCCCAGGCCCGAGTCTACACCATAGGGAATCATTTGGAAAGGAGAGTTTACTCTGTGTATGTGCTGAAGAGAGGCATCCACGTGTGATTCTGTGTGGTGGGACCCGAAGTATCAATTTCTAGCTGGGTAAACAGACTGAGCTCTTTATTAGCCATGACACCGTTCACTCCTGTGACTCTGGAGTCTAACAGAGGGTTCAACCACATTAGGAACTTCTGTGTTGCGTTGTGAATATGGCTTAGATTTGAATGAAACTGTGGACCAGCTGATAATCAGTTTTTGCTTCAACCAAAAGAGAAGGTGGGATTTTAGCCAGCTTAATGAAAAGTTCTGAAATAGAGAACCTGCCACTGAAAAGCAAAAATAAAATAAAATTGTTGTTCTACGTACATATAAATGGAGAAACTATATAGAACAGATAAGGGGCATGATTATCATAAAAATCAAGGTTGTGGCTACTTCTGGAGGGGGAGGAAGTGCTAAAATGGGAAATAGAGTCACAGTGGGTGTGTTAAGAAAAGGCTTCTGGAATGCAGGCAATATTCTAATTCTTGACCTGCGTGATGACTGGATAGGTATCACATGTTTACTACTGGTGAAACTGCATGTGATGTTTTTACACATTTTTCTACATGTATTTGATATTGCACAATAAAACTGGTAAATCTATATCACATAGGAAAACTACTAAAAGGAAATACCAATATGTTAAAATGGTGGTTATTGGAGATGGCATGACTCTGGGTGATATTTTCCTTTCTTCTTCCTGCTCTGTATTCTAAACCTGCTTATGTGTATATATAATAATTTTATAATTGAAAAAGGAAAAGTCAGTTTTCAGTTGAAATGCCTCATTATCTAAACAAGGCAACAACAAAATCACGGGGGTTGGTTACAATGCTTCTGCTGAAATCCCACCATATGGAGAACTCCGTCTTTTCCCTAAGGTTTACCGTGTATGAAAGAAGAGCTCTCCAGGGGAAAGAGGGGTGGGGGGAGGGAGCACAAGTCCCGTTGACTGCCACATAAGCTCCTCTTCAGGGTCTTCCCTCTAGAGACCCTGCACAGCTTTGACTTGTGGGCTGTTGCAGGGAAAGAAGGAGCCCCAGAAAAAATCAAGTTCAACGCTTGTCATTTTTAGAAGGCCTAAGGGGCTTAAGTAAGAATACACAGTAAGCAGAGCCAGGTTGAAGAACAGGGCCATTTTATTACCTAGGTCTGTATCATCCCCATGACAGTGGGCTTCTAGAATCATTTTTCCTTATGTGGATGGTAAGAAAAATTCTTGAAGATCAATGAAAGCCAGAAAAAGATCCTGTGTGTGATATGGTGATTTATAATAAGAAATACAGATATTTTATCTTCATCCTTACTTGAAACAGAGTTCTATGACCCTTGGAATTTCCTTAAGTGGTAAGAGCTAATAAGGTGTCTTTTTTTTTTTTAAAGATTTTATTTATTTATTTCGCAGAGGGAGAGAGATCACAAGGAGGCAGAGAGGCAGGCAGACAGGGAGAGGGGGAAGCAGGCTCCCCGCTGAGCAGGGAGCCCGATGTGGGCCTCGATCCCGGGACCCTGAGATCATGACCTGAGCTGAAAGCAGAGGCTTTAACCCACTGAGCCACCCAGGCGCCCACGGTGTCTTGATATTTATAAGAAACTGCTTTCAATCACACCTGAGTTTATGTTAATGCGGTGACTTTTGGAAAGAACCTAAGGATGGGTGCTGGTTGCCAAGAGAACCAACCATGTGATTAGAGGATTGGAACCTTCGGGATCCAGTAAGAAGACAGGGACTGGAGGCTGTATCAGCTGCTAATGGCCGATGATCTAATTAATTATGCCTATGTAAATAAAGGCTCCATAAAAACCCAAAGGGATAGAGTTGGGAGAACTTTTCAGTTGGTGAGCACACAGAGGTGTGGGAATATCATGCTCCTTTCCCTATACCTTGTCCTATAAACCCCTTCACCTGGTTCATCTCTATCCTTTACGATAAACTGGTAAACAAAAGTCAATGTTTCTCTCAGTTCTGCGAGCCACTCTAGCAAATGCATCCAATCCAAGGAGAAGGTCATGGAAACCTCCCAACTCTACTTGGTCAACAAGAAGTACAGGTGACAAGCTGGACATGTGACCGGCCTCTGACGTTGGGGGGCAGTCTTGTAGGACTAACCCTTTAACTTATGGGATCCGATGCTATCTCTAGGTGCACTCAGTCCAAGTTCAGCTGGATTGTCCCCAGAGTCACCGCCCACTGAGAACTAGAGAACTGTCAGGTGGTATCAAAAAGCAAGCACCCATTGGACCCTGTTTCCTAGCTCACCACGCTCCTCTCTACCCGATAGGAACTGGCCCTGGAAAGGGAGGTTGCAGAACTGGGTCCAGCTCAGGCCTGGCTATTCCCACTGGGCTCGGCCCATACCCTAAGGTGCAGGAGTCATTCTCAGTTTATGGACAATGCAATAGACTCAGACACATTCAGCTATTACCCACAGTCACACAGCTTCCCAGCGAAAGGGACAGGATGTGAACCGAACTCTGTCTCAGGGCCAAGTCTGCTCTTTGCACTGGAAGAATTCTGATGAACCAGCCTGCTGTCCTAGGAATCTGTATAATGCTATTCAGATGTTATCGTCTCAGTGAGAAGAAATAGGCTAGTGAGGGCTTTATGAACCCTTCTCACTGTTTGCTACCCCAGGGCTAAAAGGTTTCAAGACTGAGGCTGGTGGCCTCTGCTCCAAGCTGACTGCCATCCCCCGACAACCTCTGCAGCCTCCAAGAATAGCTGGGCTGGTGGTGTAGACGTACAAGGCTCTCATACGGTGTGGATGTACAAGGTGTAGGTGCCCCAGGGCTCAGGGAGAAGCTGGAGAACCCAGGGAAAAAGCTAACTTTTCAAATTAATAATAATGATGCTGATGACGTCATTTCATGTCCACTTATCCCAAGACCTGTGATAAAAATAAAAGAAGGATGTTAAACTGTGTGGAAGACAGAATCGTGGCCTGGGGTTTAGGACACTTTGGTTAAGCCAAGCAGAGTTCCCATGCTTTTTGGCCTCCATTTGTTCATCTTTATCTTTGACAGAAGGAAGGAGGTTTACATATGGTTAAGATCAAGTTAAGAAGCCAGTTGTCTTGAAAAAAGGGAAAAGTTTGTATAAAGACATGCAGTTCTGACACAGAAAGTTGCTGCAAAGGAACACAACTACTGTATGCTTTTTATGCTTCTATTTTTAAACTTACGGATATAAATTCTTATTTAGATTTGCATATGCATGGGGGAAAATCTATAGAAAGATATTTAGAAAGAGACCAAAGTGAAAGAGGAAGAGGACAGTGGTTTGTGTTTTTTCTTTATATATTTCAGCAGTGTGTCCATTTGTTTTATTTTATTTTACAATGGGCCTGAGCTATTTAAAACAAACAAATAAAAACTAAAAGAAGATTGAAGACCCGATGGGGAGAAGACCTTATAAATTGCGACAGTTCCACTACCACAGTTAGGATGAACACGATTGTTCCAGGTTTTCATTTCAGAGCTAAGACAAAGGTGTCTAATTATCAGCATCCCAACAGCCAGGGAGTACTTCTTCACAGGTGCGGGGCACAGCCGTTGGGACCTCTGTGGTCACAGTCCCCGACCCGCTGGTGTCCTCAAGGAGACAAGAGTCCCGCCTGCCCGCTCCTCTGTATTTGGGCTCTCTCCCCAAAGTTCCAGCCTCTATGCCCTAAGGCACCATTTTTATTTGCTCACTCCCTTCCTCAAGGGGACGCTTTCACCCCAACACCCTAGCCTGCCCTTGAACTACATGAACTGCATCATGAAAGAAAACCAGCACCCCTGAGTCAGGGGTAGTCCTGAAAACCAGAGATGGTCCTGCTCCTCTTTATTTTCATCCATCCCACGCCTTCGCCCAAATCATGGAATTTGGACACTGTCCTCAGACTTCTGGGAACCTATGCTAAAGAAGTAACTCAGAACACAAAGCAGCCTTCTGCCCAAAGATGCTCAGAGCAACACTGTTTATAATAGATTAAAACTGAAAGCACTCAAACGCCCACCAATCAGACAAAGTCCACGATAGAATATTCTTTCCATAAAATACTAGGCAATCAGAGCAAATAATTTAGACGGGGCCCTAAGGGCAAAGGGTCCTGGCATCAGGCTACTTCGCTTCAACTCCCTGTTCTAGAACTTAGAAGCTGTGTGAGCCCGAGTGAGGCACCCAGGTTCGCTCTGCCTCAGTTCTCCCATCTGTAAGAAAGGGGTAATGATGAGACCCATGTCAGAGGCTTCGGAACACAGCGACCACCCGGACCATCTCTGCTCTCCTCATCCCCATCATCCCAGCAGGAAACATCAGATAATAGCAGCAGCAACCACGCTCCGTGTCTACTTAGGGGCAGGCGCTGGCCCATTGTGAATGCATTAACCCAGTTAGTGCCCAGAGCAGCTCTGGCGGTTGTGATGGGCCCCATTTCACTCAACAGAAACCTGAGACTCAGAGGGTGAATTTGTCCCCAGGTCACATGGCTAGTGAGTGACAGAGCAGACTCGGGGCCCAGGTTTCTCTGAGGCTGGAAACTGTGCTCTTAAACCCTGTACTGACCCCTTGATGGTAGGGGTCATGGTGGGAGTAAACACTTTCTCTCACAAGGGCACCGTTCAGAAGGCGAAAAGCTTTGTGAAGCAGGTACCTGAAACACACAATCAAAATGTCAACCATCACTCCAGCGATGCTGACAACTGGGAGGCAAAAGGATGGAGACTTGTTCCCCGTATATTTGCTTTCCCACCAAACAATGAGTTAAGCCTCACCCTCCACCCCATGTAAGCCTTCCCAACCCTCAGGCCCTTGCAGCGCCAGAAATCTGCCCTCAGAGAACATATATCATGAGGTCAGGATTTCAGAAACTGAGAGGAAGCTCAGCATTTCTTTGCCTGCCTCCCCAGGCAGGGCGTCTGAAGCTCCCTCTCCGGTCCCAGCACGCAGTCTCCACAGATGGCCGCCACCTTCCCTGAAGCCATTTGCTCCATTCCTGCAGCTAACAGGTGGCCGAACCAGGGCTGCAGCTCCCATTCTACTGCCCCCTCCCCGGGTCCCCTACCCACCCCCCAACAAGCCATTCTTCCAGGAATCAAAGGGTAAAACCCATCCTTTGGAAGGGCAAGGGCTGCTTCTTGACTTTAACAGATAATGACTTCCACACAATAAAACCAGCTTACCAGAAATACCATCAGACCCAGCAAATCTGGGTCCCAAAGAAATAAAATGAGGGGAAAAAAGTAGAGAAGGCTTCAAATGTCACCGGAAGAATAAAATATTTAATATCATAAAAAGGTGCAGAGGCTTTATGAGAAAGCCACCCTTTATAATCTAGGAAACCCCAAGTCCCACCCCCACCCCCTGAGAAAGGAGGAGCATATTGGGAGTTCACAAAGGGAAGATGCAAAGGCACAACTCCCAGCTTAGGGACTAAGGGGCAACTTCCTTCCTTTTCACGCCCTGAAGTTTGATCCTTCTGGGCAGGCTCTGAGTCAACAGACTCAGTTCCATTCTCCTTTTCTGACTACCCTACCTCCTCAGTCAATACTCATTCTCTTTCTTTCTGCAGCTCTCTTGGATACAGAGGAAGAAGAAGAAATCTTGGACATTGAAAGAGGATGGGGAGAAGGAAGTGCCCCCTCCCTTTGTGCTCCCTGACACTACACTGGGGACTTTTGCTTTTGGGAATGATCCTCAGCTTCCAGAATTTGCCATCTGATGAGTTAAGGGAACAGGCTTTGGAGTTAGATATACCTGGCTTTGAATTTCTACTCTGCCTTTATCTGGTTTGTTAGTTTCTGGAGAAACTTGAGCAAGTTTCTCATGCTTTCTAAATCTCTTTCCTCACTGGGGTGCCTGGGTGGCTCAGTCAGTTAAGCATCTGCCTTCAGCTTGGGTCATAATCTCAGGGTCCTGGGATCGAGCCCTGCATCGAACTCTCTGCTCAGCAGGAAGCCTGCTTCCCCCTCTCCCTCTGCTGCTGCCCCTGCTTGTCTCTCTCTCTCTCTCTCTCTCTCTCTCTCTGTCAAGTAAATAAATAAAATTTAAAAACAGATTAAAAATAAATAAATCTGTTTCCTCATGGACAAAACAGAAATAACAATAGTGCTCACCTCATAAGCTTGCTGTAGGGATCGAATGTGATGATGCATTTCAAGCATTTGTCCCAGGGACTGGCATGAAATCAGCTCTCAAAACTCTTTCTATGTATCCCTATCAGTAATATTACTGATATTATTGATAGCACTAGTTCATTTATCAATGGCATCAACCAATTCATGCTTTCAATAATACTATCAGGACCAGTATTACTGATGAAGGTGTATATAGAGCATTCTCAGTCTATGGACCTGTTTGGTCAGAGGGTGCTTTGATCAGAACACGGTATAGGAGATACTCCAGCTTTGAAAAAGACTGAGTTCCCATAAAGATGTGTTGCTCCCAACTTTGCATATTTGTAAAAAATTTTAAGAAAAAAGGTAGTAAGCATCAGGCCTCCTATTTTGGACTCTGGGAAAAGCTATCCTGGTTGTACTCTGTATCCATCCATCACTGGTGTGCTGGGATGGACTAAACCTGATGAGTCCATTTCTGGGGAGGAAAAAACACTCGCAGGGGTCAGACCCCTCTGTGGCTTGGCCTCTCTCCCTGCTGTCCAGCAGGACAGAATGCCAGGCCCATGGGCTCAAGCTCCCCCTGGTCAGCAGTGCCTGGGCTGGGCTCCAAAGTGATTTCTCATTCAGCTCATTCTCCCTCCATGACTTCCCCACCCTTCTTGGGTTTCATTTCTTTTAATCACAGCCCAATTGAGTCATTAAAGGGGGGAGAAGGATGAGAAATGGAGAGAAGCAGCCTCTCTCTCCCTATATGAACCAGATTCTAGTTTTCGCCTCCTTCTGAGTAGTGCCAAAGAGGTGCCTGGCCTATAATAAATGTTTTCCTATCCTTATTCATCTTGACTTGAAAAAAGGCAGCATTTTTTTGTTGACACTCAGCATCTCATGGCAATTAGAGGTCCTGCGGCTCTTCCTAATATCTGGGAGGCCAGATGGCTTTTTAGGTCAAAATGGAAAAAGCACGAGAGGGAGAAGGAGAACATGGCTGGGTGACTTTGGGGTGAGGCAGAGCGGGATGGGTCTGGAGTTCAAAGTGAGGGGTGGGGACTGACACTAGACACACATCCTAAAAGACACCACCACTAGATCCTCATGATCTAGCCCGCGAGCAAATCCCCACACCTCTCTCAGTTCTAACTTTCTACGAAAGCCCTAGATGGTCTGGCACCCGCCCTCCTCCCCACCTTCCTTTCTCTGTGCTTCTCCACATACCCTCCCTTTCTCCTAGGCCCTTTGGTTTTTCACGACTGTCAAGTGAAGGTAATCATACAAGCTAGCTCACCTCCTAGCTCACAGGACGGCTGAAAGAATTACATTGTTTCAAACAAGCTCAGCACTCAGAATCGTGTCTGCACGCAGGTCACCATGTGGGCTCACGTTCTTACAGTCGTTCTTACAGGACGAGGCTTTGTCTTTCATAAAATGGATACGGCAATGCCCACCCAGGGGCAGAGTTACCAGCACTGCCTGCCGTGAACGTGCGTGGACTGGCGCGCAATGTCCGCGAGTGCCCCCTCTCCCACCGCAGCCCCCTTCCCTCTGCTCTCACACCCACCTTGTGAGATATTCTCGTGTAGGGATGGAGGGACTTAGGCAAGGTCACACGGTAGTCCTACTAAAGCCGCTCTCGTCTTCTGAGCTACCTTATAAAACACAGTAGGGTTCTTGTTCTAGCAGCCCGTGTTCCCTCCGTGGCGCTGGACACAGCGCAACTGCTAACTAAGTCTCTGGACCGTTGCGATGGCAAAGCCGGTGCTCTAAGGGCAGTACCTCAGCAGGTGCAACGGGGAGGAGGGAGTCTTAGGATCCAACCCTGATTCTGTCACTGCTTCCCTCCATGTACTTGAGCCATTTCTGCATCGTTCGAGGCCTTTGGTTTTCTGTCTGTATAATGGGAGAGGTGCTGGCCTGGTTAGATCTCTAGGGTACCTTCCTGCTCCAAGAGCCCCAGCCTGGGTGTGCCTGCTGTAGGTCAAAGGTAGATTAAAGAGGGCCACGCCTTCTTTGCTAGTCTTCTCAACCACAGTTGAAGTCCAGGTCCCTCTCCTGGAATCCACACTGACTTTAATGACCCGCCTGACAAGTAGAAAGTGGTAGAAATGATGTCCTGGGACTTCTGATGCTAGGTGCTAAGAAGGCTAGCAGCTTCTGCCTGTGCTCTTGGAATACTCGATTCTGGAATGCTCCCTTTGCAAACCTAGCCTCTGTGGCCTGAAAAGCCCCGCCAAATGAAGAGGCCATGGGCAAGCACCCTAGTTGACAGCCCCTGCTGAGCTGAGGTCCAGCACAGCCAAGGGTCAACTCCCAGCCATTCCAGCCCCTTCTGGGTAAGCAAAGGGACCCTCTTGAAAGAAACCTTCCAGCTCCATATGGCCCACCTGTCATGGATCAGAGACAAATCACCCAGCTGAATGAACCCTTCCCATGTTCCTGACCCACAAAATGTGGGTCCTTTTTCCTGGAACAAGGAAGTAAGCTGTGAACTGTTCTTTTAAAAGGGGCTCAGAACAGATCGTGATCACCTGGTTGTCTGAGCTTGACTCCATCAAAAGACCGCTTCCCAAGCCTGGAAAACCAGGAGAACACAAAGGAACAGCATGAACGGAATGCTTCAGGGGGCAGCAGCTACACAGAGATGGTGAAAGCGTCCTCCACACAATATTATGATGAAGTACCTATAGTTTTCTTTGGGTTTGTCCTCTATCTTGATTAAAATTTCGCAGTGTTTATACTGCCACACAGAATAAATGGAAGCACAGCTTACTTTTCAGACTGTGCCTTGCTGACATCATTATGCTTGCTAGATTTATACCATTTCTAATAGATAACAATTCTTTACTGTTTAGCACATTGAAGGGGAGCACGAGGCCTCCTCCCCCTTCTGATGCTTTATTCACCGTTACTTCCTCCATCCCTGGTCAGGAGGTGAGGGTCTCCCTGGAAATAATTGAAAATCTAAATAACAAGGTAATTCTTTATACGATATCTCTTGGATCACCCTCTCTCCCCCTATTACTGTTCACCCTGCATTAATTTCCTATCGGGGCTGTAACAGATGACCAAGAACTTGGTGGCTTAAAACAACACACATTTATTAGCTTACGGTTCTATGGGTTAGAAGTCTAGCAAAGTTATCACTTGGCTAAAATCAAGGTATTGGCAGGGTTTCATTACTTTCTGGAGGCTTTAGGGGTGAATCCATTTGCTTGCCCTTCCCAAGTGTTGCAGACTTTCCTTAGCTTGTAACTCTTCCTCCCTCCTCAAGGGTAGCAATGTTGTATGGCCCTGAATTCCTCTGCTATCTCCCTCTTCCATATTAAAGGACCCCGTGATTACACTGGGCTCGCACTGATAATTCAGGACAATCTCCCTCTTTAAAAATTGGCTTATTAGCAACCTTAATTCCATATGCAAATTTAATCTTCACCTTTGTCCTATAATGTAAAATATTCACAGGTCGCAGGCATTAGGAAGTGGAATTCCAGGGTGCCTGCATGGCTCAGTCGTTAAGCATCTGCCTTCGAAGCGGGTTATGATCCTAGGGTCCTGGGACAGAGCCTACATCGGGCTCCCTGCTTGGCGGGAAGCCTGCTTCTCCCTCTCCCACTCCCCCTGCTTGTGTTCTCTCTCGCTGTCTCTCTCTCTGTCAAATAAATAAATACATCTTAAAAAAAAAAAAAGGATGAGGAATTCCCTGTGGGAGCTATTATTCTGCCTACCCCACACATCCAGTGACCATCCCCAATTTGGTCAACTATATACCTGAGGACCGCAGTATCCCAGGGAAAGATTACCACAGAAGAACCAGAAAACCAAGCCAACATCAGGCCTTTTTTTTTTTTTTTAATTTGGGGGTTCAGAAGCTGAGGTCTAAACTGAAGGTAAAATATAATGATAATAATATTAATGGAGAATCTAGGATGTGTTAGAGAATTGGCTTCTCCACCCCCCACCCCCCACGCCCTTAAGAGCTAAAGATCAGTTGAGCTTCGGAAGAGAGGAATGTTGGAAATCAAACCAGATGGTCTGGGTGCCTGGGTGGCTCAGTGGGTTAAAGCCTCTGCCTTCGGCTCGGGTCGTGATCTCAGGGTCCTGGGATTGAGGCCCACATCGGGCTCCCTGCTCAGCGGGGAGCCTGCTTCCTCCTCTCTCTCTGCCTGCCTCTCTGCCTACTTGTGATCTGATCTCTCTCTCTCTCTCTCTGTGTCAAATAAATAAATAAAATCTTAAAAAAAACAAAAACAAAAACAGATGGTCTTGCAAACGCTAGAGAATGTCCTTAAAGGAGATCCTGTGCTCCGTTCACACCGGGCTTGTCCACAGCCTGGCTGAAGAGGATGAGAGGCTATAGAAAATCAGGTGAGCCTGAGGGATTGGAAAGCAAAGAGTGTCTCTGCCTCATCGTCGGGCAGCATCTGGCGGATGGCAAGCATCGGGCGCTCTTCCTTGGCGTGACAGCAGCCAATCACAAGTGCCTTCATGGTCTGTCTACATCAAGAGGTCTTTGGCTAGCTCCCTTCAGATCCCCATGCCCTCAGGGTGATTAAGAAGAGCAGAGCCTCAGTAGGGCAGGAAATCTATCTGATAGAGCCAGCCGGCCTCAAATGACCTTGTGGAGGGGATGCAGAGAGCAAGGCAGGAGAAGCCAGGATAAACCACATGCCTATAAATCATCCGGGAACAGAGAGGTCCTGGCACAATACCATAAAGGAAAGAGAGTGATGGACAAGGGTCAGACAAGACAGCAGGCACTAGAATTCACAGGCAGTGGTCCAGTACCGAACCTCCTCTTACCCCGTGCTTAGATATACATTAGCCTCCTTTGAACTTAAGACGTTCAGGAAGAGGTAGGAAGCAGAAAACCTAAGC
Source organism: Ailurus styani (assembly GCA_002007465.1). Taxonomy (NCBI): domain Eukaryota; kingdom Metazoa; phylum Chordata; class Mammalia; order Carnivora; family Ailuridae; genus Ailurus; species Ailurus styani. The sequence continues at coordinate 1,780,835 of LNAC01000153.1, forward strand.
TGAACTAGAACTGTTTCCACTACCAAAGCACGGAGCAGTGCAGAAATGAAATTCAGGTACAGGAACGTTATAGAAAATTAAAGATGCTGTGCTCCTGAATCTCTGTGGCCCCAAACATCATATCCACTGCATAAAAGCATCAGCAACTGTGGTCTCGTCGCCCTGCACATAAATGGTGTTTTGTAAGTCCCTAATCATTTCCAATTACATTCTTCGATTTTTCAGAAAACGTATGAGTTCTTGAGCTGCTGCTCCCTTCTGAAAGACTAAGAAACCGAGGCTAATGAAGCCAACGTAGATTCAAAACCTCACCAATGGCCAAGCCAGAACTTAAAACGCAGTTCGCTCAGCCCAGACTTCTCTCGGCTGCCCTCCCACTGTCTCTCCTCTGTGTCACAGCAAAGCAAGCCAAAGGGGTTCTGGCAAGAATATTGAAAACATGTCCTTGGACCTCTACCTGGCCACCTTGTGGTGGTATTGGGAAGTCACTCTGCTTCCCACGTGGGTAAGGGACCCGCTGCCCGGGGTTTGCTGTGAGGATGAGTTATTGGATGCAGACATGCCCTGAGAACTCTAAAGTGCTCTAAAAATAGAAGGTATTTTAGTACTATTTTTTTTTCCAGATGGAGTTTCTTAGAAGAGGGGCTGTAAGAAAAAGTTTCTCTCTGCAGATATGACGAAGAGTCTGCAGAGAAATAGAAGAGACTTTAAAGTTCAGAGTAAAAGTGGGTGTCTCCCCATCCACTCTGAAGGTGCAGAGAAGAGCTTGCCTTAGCTCCATGGAGCCCTGAAGTTGCAGTTTTAACATTAGACCCTTAATCTGGAGAGGAAGGGCTCTGACAACCTCATCAGACTGCTGGATTTTCTCTTAACCTCCAGGGAAGGAATGTTCTTTTGCTCTCTCTCTCTATTTTGCCACTTTACACTGCTGAGAGGGAGAAAGAGACACAGCCCGCCTGGGTACATGCTTGTGTGTGCACACCTCTGCATTTTGAGGCTTCATTCTTCTGGGACGGTGATCTTCAAGGAAAGGGAGTTTAATTAGCTCAGGAAACGGAACTGATGGAAAAAGGAAATAGAGGCAGAAAACTTAGGCTTCTCAGAAATGCCAGCTTCATGTTTTGGAGACCATACTGCTGATCTGGGACATCTTTTTGAGTTGTGTGTCCACTTCCTAGCTTTAAGACTTGGCAGATCCTCCTCTCTCTCACTGGGCCTCACTTTTCCATTATGCAAAATGAAGGGCTAGGTTGTAGTCATCCGAAGTGGACGGCTGCTGACACCAACGCCTCCTTTCTGTTGCTTGTACCCTACTTTTCCTTGAGAGTCTCGGCCTTCCCTCAACTCACAACTGTGCGTTCAGGTGCAGCTGCCACTTGGCCCAAGTCCCAGGTATGACTGGGTCTCAGATGAGCGCAGTCCTTCTCCTGACCACGGTGACTGGCGCGGGGACGGGCGTGAGGACCAAGCCGGCCCAACGAGATGAAGCCCTGTGACTTTAACTAGAGGAGCTGGGAAAGAGGTGTTCTTAGTGAGTGGGTAGGCCAGAGCCGTCCAGAGAATGGCACAGTGCTAAGGAAAGCAGAGAGAAGAGAAGAGGGATCCCAATGACGTTGTTTGATCCCCTTAATCCTACTGTGCCTTGATTTCTGTTTGATGTAATACATTTCTTCTTTTTGCCTAAACGAGTTCTGAGTTTCTGTCACGTATAATCCTAAGAATTCTAATACAAAAATCTCCACTTTCCCATCTACCTTTAAAGATCTGTTGATCTTTGAGTTTACAATATAATTTAATGGCATTATCTCATTCTCTAGAAGTTTCTTCTTTGTATTCCTCTCCCGGCCATTGTCTATTTCCCTACCTTTGGAGCAGGTACAGTAAGAGCTGACTGTGTATTCTATTTCCTGTGGTCTCTCCCAGAGACACAGGCCTGGCCCACATCCCTGGACCCATTCCTCCGCCCCCCCCCCCGTCCCTATTTCTTTCTTATTTACTGAGATGGTTGGGGTGCTAAGTTGAATCAACAGATTCCCTGGGTTCTCCCTCAGTTTACTGGGTGGGATAAACTAGAAAAAAGCCAGCTTGTGCTAGAAATGATCACAGGGGCTATAACAGATGCAGGAGGCATATGAAAACAGGAATGATCTTTAGAAGAGTATGTGGTCACTCTTCGAAAATGAGGAGGGAAAAGAAGATAAATCTAGGAAGAGGTCTACTTGCTTGCTACACAGGTTGGTGGGGAGCAATTCGCTCTGGGCTTAAATAAAAGATGGTAGGAGCAAAGGCTCTGAGGCATTAAACGCGGACATATGTTCAGAGAACCACATCTAATTCACTCCACTGGCTTTAGTGTAGAAGGAAGCAAAATGATGGAGAGGTTGGAAAGGGCCAAATCAAGAAGGCACTGAATGCCAGGTGAAGAAGTTCAGCTTGAAGGGCAATATTTACCAAGTGTGCTTTCATAAGCTCTGCCTCCGCGGACAAATAACACTCACCAAATTGTTATAAATTCAGGTTCCTGGGACCTAACCCCCTCTATAAAATCAACATGACTGCTGTGGGACCCTGGAACCTACATCTGAAGCAAGCACCCTAAGTCATTCCTATAACACAAACTATCCAGTCTGAAAGCCTCTTCTATGGGCAACGAAGATCCTCAAAGATCCTCAAAGATTCCCTGCGCCCTTAGGCCACGCTCGATTCTGGAGCCTGGGGCAGGTAAGTCTGCCATCCCCCTCCATGCCGTGGCCTTGGCCGTCCCCACTCTTGCCCTAATGTAAATGGACCCATCTTTTGAAGCCAGAAAACACCAACTTCCCCAGCTTCAACCAAAGTTAAGTTCTCCGCTGAAACTTTCTCTTCGGGACATCTCATTGACATGATCCCACTGGGTCCACAGAGATTAAGACATGCCCTATCTCACCCCCAAATAGACAGTCATCTTGTTGAAGCCAGGAGCTCTCAAGGACCTGTTGCATATTAGGCACTAAAGTTCTGGTGTCTCATTTCATTCTTCCAACAATTCCACAAGGTCGGTCTAACTATTCCACTTGACAGATGAAGAAACCAAGGGATCCTGGTGTTCTGAAGGCCACAGAGGCAGTAGCTACGAGTGAGGTTCCCCCCAAAGGGAGGGGCCTCCAGCAAGCAGCCTTGGCGCCGGGGCCAGCACCACGGTCATGGGCCAATGGCACTTACCACACATCCTGAGGAGTCCACCTGGCGGTCAGACACGCACTTGAAGTTTCGAGTGCAGCCCCCATTGTTCCGAGAGCAGTCACGAACCGGCCCAAAGGAAGACAGCAGGTCATTGATGGTTTCGAAGTATGTGGACAGCATTGCTTCTTCCCTTGGAGACAAAGGGGATGGTTAAACCCCAGAGACATGGGTATCATTAGATTTAAAAAAATTAAATATGCATTCATTACAGTTAAGAGCACCATTTATGATATTTATAATCAAGAAAATGATACAAATACATATTTAAAAAGAAAATAGTAAGAAAAAATCCAATAGGTAGGCTATCATATGACCTGATGTTTATCTACTTGTGATGATGAGGATTAATGAAATAAAGAGTGCCAAGTTCCATGTCTGCTTGTGATGGAACTTGGCACTCTGTATTTCATTAATCCTCATAATTTGGGAAGGTAGGCTTGAGAATTCCATTTTATCAATAAGTAAACTGTGGTTCAGAAAAGTGAAGTGTCTTGCTGAAGTCCACCCTGCTTGTAATGTGGCAGAACCGAAGTTTGTGCTCCATCTGAGTCCAAAAGAGAAAGCTCTTCCCGCTATACAACCCTTAACTCACACTCTGTATGTTTCTACAGATCCCAGACTTCCCCATAGCAATTCAGCAAAATGGGCACATTCCTATTATTCCTACTTTGGATATACATTGAAACTATTAAAGGTAGGGAACTTCCCCCAAATTACAAAGCCTATAAACAGCAGAGCCAAGACACAGACACAGGACTGTGTGACTCTACATGCTTAGAGCTTTATTTTTCATACTATTGCATAAAAGTGACCCCATCCAGACTGATAGCAACAGCTGTTGAAACAGTTATGGGATTCTAGACAAATGCATCCTTCCTCCAGATGAGACTGGACTAGGTACCATAATCCACGGATCTGCCAAGGTTTTATTAGATGAGATATATAGGCAGGAGTTTTTGGAGGCTGCTTTCTAAAAAGGGCCCTAAATAAGGACATCCCAGCACTGGCGTATCTGTGATGCCCACAGTTGCAGGAGATATTAGAACACCACAGGCACTGAGTAGTGATACACAGTCTCCCATGATATAGGGCTCATGGGGCCCAGAACTGTGAAAGAGGGAAGATGCTTGTTGCAGGAAGAGGCCAGGGAGTACTACTCATGTTGACTCTGGACCATCCTTCATCCTTCTCCCACTGTTTCCCTCCAGAGGATGGAGTTTGAGGTTTGGGTGTCCTAGCTTATTTTCTACCTCCAGTGTGATCCCCTTCTGTACTATCTTTCATACTGACTGCCAGTGAACCTCATACATTCCAGCTCTAATTCAATACACTCATCAATAATAGCTCTCCATTACTTACAGAAGAAAATCTATATTAGTTTCTTTGGCATTCAAGGTCCTTCACAGTTTGGTCCCTACCTGCCTGCCATTCCAGCTCCTTTTTACCCTGTCCTCCTATTCTCTACTGGCTAGCCACAGGTCTCTTCTCATTCCCTAAACACACAATCTTAATTTAGATTCTCTGAGAACACATCCTGAAACAGAGTTGCACACAGCAGGTTTTTCAAGGATCCCTCTTCTACACTTGTAAGAAGTAAACAAGGCAGGACTGGACAAGGGAGAGGCTGACCTGCAATGTGGTTACTGCACATAGATCTGAAGCTTCATTTTGTCCTTAGGGGAGCTCTACAGCTGGGTGGCCCTTTAAGGATGTCCTCATTAGAGACAGGGGACCCTGCCCTCTGTTTCACCATGTCAGCCAGTCACTGGCCAAGGTCTGCCATCCAGAAGGTGGTATCCTTGGACGAGGCAGTTCCCTGTGGCTGAAGGCAATACCCAGTGAGGGACACAGCTCTGGGCCACAAGCCACAATCCAGGGCATGGGCAGGTCAGCCCTGAAGAAGGGATCTGAGTATAGCATATACCTTCACTTCCCTGAATCCTTAATCATGCTTTTGGGTCTTGGCTGTTCATCTCTAACTTTTCTCCCTGATAAAATCCCAAGAATCCCTCAAAGCTATTGAAATGCATCCAAACGTCCATCCACTCATTCATATATTGCAGCACTTACTGAATGCTTACCCCGGAGCAGGCACTATTGTAAGTACTGGGGATGCAGAAATGATACACGACAAAGCCCTGACCTCCACAGAGCTTGCTATGACCTCCTTTGAGAACCCCTGTCTACATCCCCCAGCCAGAATTAATTTCTTTTCCCTCCGAACACATTGTTTAAATCTATGATACCACTGATCTTAATCATCAGCTCTATGGTTTCCCAGAAAGACCGTAAGCTTTTTGAGCAAATGCTTCAAGAGTTACTCATCCCTCTCTAGCCCCCAACACAAGGCCTGGCAAAAACTTGTGATAAGTAAATGTTTTCAGAAGAAACAAACACCAGAAGGCATGGATGCAGGCTCCACCTGTCACTGGTCTCACCAAGAGTCTCTCCAACAGGATAAGCCCCGGCCAAGCCCCAGGTCTAGGTTCCTGTCCCAAGTCCTTCATGCTCAGGTCTGTAGTATAAGGACAACAGAGAAGATAGCAGGAGAGCTGCTGGACAAGCTCTCAGTTTCCAACTTGAAACAGAACGAGGTCAGGGTGGCAGGTGGATGAGGGAAGAGAACTAATAGTTCCTGAACCAAGGTTCTTGGGAAACTTGCCACTTTTGAATCATGGAAAGAGTTGAGGATTCTGAGAAGACATTAAGCCTATTAAATATTAATATCCTTAGAGGGAGAAGAAGTGAGAATTAAAAATGAGGAGATAAAGGCAGAGGGAGAGACAAGCTGAGAAAGTGCGAGATCACGTAAAGACATAAACATGTAGAGAAATTGCTAGAAAGAAGAGAAATGGATGGATGGGTGGGTGGATGGGTGGATGGATGGACAGACAGACAGAAAAACACAGAGACAGAGAGACACATCCAGAGGAATGTCATATAGAAAGAGATTAAAAGAGAGGAATATGGAGGCAGAGAAAATATGCAAAAAGAGAGTCAGAAATGAAGAGCTAGAATAGGGAGAAACAGGAGTAAGAAACACAGAGATTTAAAAGGGGGAAACATAAAGGTAAACAGAACAAGGGTCTCCTGTATGGAGCACAGGGAGAGGGGAAGGGAAGAGAGAGGAGGCAGGGGAGATGGGAATGGGGAAGGAAACAGCCTCAGAAAGACAGAGAATGAAAGTGAAGAAAAAGACCCTGAGTGAGAGGAACACACACAGGGACACAGAGAGCAGTCAGAGAATGACAAAGAAAAACAAAGGAAGAAAAGAGAAAAACAAGCAAAAAATGTCACCTTGCAGTGGAACCTGGAGACAGCTCAAGCTATACAAATAAGGAGGCTGTTAGCTTTTAAAAGGATTGATTCTGCATAAACATCAGTTACATGAGGGGAACATTATTTCAAACACAAAGACCTGACACTGGGGCTGTTACTGAGTCTAGCAGTGATTGTGTCAGGCTGCAGAAATGAAGAATCATCAGGCACAAGCGAGGAAAGTAGCTCAAGGCAGACTCTGACATTTTCTTAACTCCAGACTTAATCCCTCATCCCAGCTGCTGAGCTCCGGATTCGGGGTCTGTTGGAGCTTAAAGCTGTCCCAATAGCTAGGGGCCAAGGGGCCGGGGACTAACGCTGCTGGTGGAGGTGGGCTGGGGTGACAGAGAGACCTGGGTGACCCACAGCTTTGCCAGAAATCACCATCAGCCCCAACGAATCCATCAGCTCTAGCTTCCTGAGCATCTGCTGTGCATGGACACTGTGCCAGGTTCCTCCCCTGTGCTCTGTCCTTTGATTTTCACCACTGGCCTAGGAAGTATACATTTTTACTCCTACCCTGCAGCTGGAGAGACTAGGTCTTGGGGGAAGGGGAGTTGTGTCACTCGCCCTGGTCCATGAGACGGAGAGGCCAGGGTGTGCATCCAAGTTGGCTTGATGTCAGGTCCTGAGCTTTCTCTGTGCCCTGGGTAAGCTGGGCCAGCTTGCCCTGTGCCGCGGGGCAAGTCAGAGCTCTCATAACAGGAGAGCCGGTAGAAATCTGCATCCAAACGCTCTGCGTCTTTGAGGAGGAAGAACTGGAAGGGCAGAACCAGGACAACATCTGCATTCCTCCCAGCACTGTCTCCTGGCCCGCGCATACGCCGCAATAGACTAGATCCACGCTGGAGTAAGAGGAGGAACCTCATTACCCAGGGCTGCCATAACAAGTGCCTTGAACTGGATGCTTTCAAACAAGAGAAACTTATTTCCTCCCAGTTCTGAAGATAGGAAGTCCAAACTCAAGGTGTCAGCTGAGCTATGCTTCCTCTGTAGGCTCTAGGGGAGAATCCTTGCTTCCCTTGGCTCCTGGCAACCCTTGGCATTCCTTGGCTTATAGCAAATCACTCTAACCTTTGCCTCCATCCTCACATGACCTTCTTCCTGCATCTGAGTCTTTTCCTCTTCTTACAATGACACCATCCATTGGATTTAGCATCACCCTAATCCATTATGACCTTATTTCAATTATATCAGCAAACACCCAATTTTCAAAGAAGGTCACATTCTGAGGACCTGGGTGGACATGAATTTTGGGGCACATGACTCAACCCACTTATCCATGGCTCAGAGGAAAGTCCTCAATCTTACACAGTAGGAGAGAGCTGGGACTAGAACATTCTGGTCCTTGGCTCTTACTCCAGTGCTCCTAACACCACACCAGAGCCTTTCAGCTCCAGACCCTGCATGCTACACTATAGTATTTACAGGACTGTAAAGTCTTAGACAAAGGACCACAATGAAGCTACTTCTCCTGCATTTGAGAGGAGAAAAGACCAACTTTAATTAAGCATGTAACACATCGCAGGCAGAACAGAGGTCAGCAAGCTTCTCTTTATAGGAGTCCATAGTAAATATCTTAGGCTTTGGAAGCCATACAGTCTCTGATCCAACTACTCAGTTCTGCTGTTGTAATGTTCAAGCAGCCACAGAAAATATGATGATTATGCAAAATGCAATGAGTTAGCATGGTATGTTTCAATAAGGTTGTGTGTACAAACAGACACAGCAGACTGGATTGCTATTTCTTGGTGTTTGTTTTAATGGGAACACCCACAGGTCAATGTTGGGAGTTTAAGATCTGAACCCATGTATGCCTGACTCTATAACCCACATTTTTGCTCCTACGTGAAGTTTCATGTGCACCTCAGTCTTCTCATCTGTAAAGTGGAAACAGTATGTTTCTAGCTCTGAACCATGTAGGATCATTGTGAGAACACAATGACACAATATGCAAAAGCCCAATGCAAATCTATTCATCATCCATTCATTTAAGATGCCTTTGGGCACCTGCTACAGGCAAGGAACTGAACTGATCATGACTCCGGCTCTCCTTAGGCCTCTCCAGGCTCTGTTCTTGCACCTGCCAGCTCCAGGTGCTGTCCGCGGTGCTTCCTATCTCCAGCTCTGGCATCTGAGTTCTTTCATTCTGATAATCCTGGTTTCAAAACGGAGTCAACCAGACCCCAGGAGGCCGAGTGAGGCTTGCTATCCCCACCCTACCTGATTGCTCCAGCACAAATGCATCACCTGGGTCCCCACTGAGTGAGTCAGCAGAGCCCCACACAGGGTGAGCACGAGGCAGGGAAGCTGGGGACAGATGCTGACACGACTTGCTCTTAATAAACACCAGGGGAGGTTGGTGTCACTCACAGAGAGGTGTGAATGGATGACTCAGGGACCAGAGACTGACAAAGCCCCACGCATGTGGACTAATCATTCTCTGATAACAGTGGGCATCCTGGTCTTCTGAGCTCATTGGGAGGGAGGAACCCCAGACAGGCACTTCCACCCCAGCACCATCAGCAGCGGTGTAGACCAGGAGATACACAGCAGCTTTGTCTCCTGGCTTCACTCATTATGAGATGCTGGACAAGTCCCTTATATGCTGAGCCTCTGCTTCCTCATCTGAAAAATGGGTATATGAACACCTAGCTGGCAGAGTTAGCATGAGAAATAATGTAGACAATGTATGTAAGAAAGTGCCCAATGGCTGGTAGTGATTAGTACCACCTTAGTGTCCCTCAGAGTTGCAAGAACCATGACTTGAGAATGTAAGGAGCTCCATAATGGAGAAGGGAAGGTCCGTTTACCCCTTCAAATTTTTTTATTGATGACTAATTTCTTTTTGGCTCCTGAGCTGGTTCCTGGGGCACACAGGCATAAGTGTGACATAGCATGAGCGAGGGAGGTAGAAAAAACCACAAAAGTTAACCTTGCAACATAACTGGGGCCACAGGATCATAAAGAGGTCTCCCTCAGCCAGACCTTGGAAGTGGGGGGTCAGACAAGGCTTTTGGAGGAGACAATAATGAATCTGAGACATAAAGGATGAGCAGGAATTGGCCAAATGAAGGAGAGTGGTATGGGATGAGTATTCCAGGCAGAGGGAACAGAATATGTTAAGTCCCAGAGAGGTAGGGGAGACATGCCTAGGTTCAGGGAACATTAAGCAATGCAAGGATGCAGGAGTGTCAGGAGGAGGTGGGGTGTGGCAAAGGATGGGGCAGCAGAGGCTGCCAGCAGACAGGCCCGGCAAGGTTTGGTGTACCCCAGGCCTTGGCAATTCTGGACTTTACTCTGGGAGCTATGGGGTAACCCCCAGAGGTTTCTAAAAGCAGATCCTATTTTTATTTAGACTAGTAACATAGACTGGTATTTTCTACAAATTGTATGGCAATAAAAAACAATAATAGTGAATGCTTCTTGGGCATTCATCACATGCCCTGAAATGTAGCAAGCATTGCTCATGTCCACTTAATTCATCCTCATTAAAAACAACAACCACAAAAAAAACAACAACCCCCCCCAATGATGTCAATCCTATGATCATCCCCATTTTACGGAAGAGGAAACTGAGGCACCAATTTGAGGATGAAGGTTGTTTTGGAACCAACTAAAGATGATGGATGATGTAAGGAGCGTCTCAGGACAGTGGCTTGCATGCAGCAACTGCTTTATCCTAAAAGGCTTCTGGGCAGGGGTGAGCTGGCGCGAGCCACAGGGAGGCAGATTTGGGCTTTTCTAACATCAGAGCTGTTGAGCAAGGTCCTGCTGCTGTTGGCCACGGCGGGAATGCAAACGGAGGAGGGATGGCCATTTTCGGGGCTGGCTGTGGAAGGGAGTCCAGCTTCCCGGGAGGGCTGCACAGTACCGTCGCGATGGGAAAAAACAACGGATCATATCTATTGAGTCCTGAAGACATGAAAGCTTTGATGCAACATGACTTCTCTGGTTATTTCTTGCCATAGCCCCCGGGTGGGGGGTGCTATTCCGATGGCCCCTTCTGTTGATTACAAGAGAAATGCTCACCCTCCCTGCAGGAACCCGCACTCCCGGCGGTGGGGGCCGGCCCCGTGTCACACCGTAAGTCAGCACGGCGGAGCCGGGGCCCCGCCCCGGGGTGTCTGACTCCGAGCCCACACTGTCCTGTTTTCCTCCTTCCCATCCCGCCCCAGCTGGAGATTCTGAGGCTGGTGTTCCAGCTGACACTTCTCATTCCCCTTCCTCTAGCAATTACGGTTTGTGCTAATTTAGGTCAAGAATATATACTGCCGTGCAGAGTGGTCTCCGAGCTTCCTGTGAGTATCTGTGCCTGTGAGTAGCTCACAAGCTTCCTGGGGGCTGAGATTCCTCTTCACTTATGCCCCCCTCCCCCCTGCCACCTTCCCCCACCCCTGCCCGGCCCGTGTGCTGGGTGTGCTGCAGCTGCCTGCTGAATAAGCCCCGCCGGTGAAGGGAGAGGAGGGACAAAGGGGGCCCATCAGCTGTGCGGGCCCGGGGGCAAAGAGAAAATGACTGTGAGTGTCCACTGCCCCCTGTGAGATGGGGACAACAGCGTTCAGCTCACAGGGTTGAGGTCAGGACTCTAGGAGATGAAAGCCGTCAGGGCCACTCCTCGGCACCTGGCCCAAACAGGGGGTCTCAATAAGGGCCCGTCGTGTTTCAGCAGTGCGTTTGTCCATCTCATGCAATTTCCCCGGCGCTCGCCGTGGGGGCTGGAGGTTCGGGGCGCAGGGAGGGGCAGAGAGGGCAAAGGCTTTGTTCTCTTGGAACACGCAGCTCGCTTGATGGCGCACAGTCACCCAGCGAGTCCCCGCGTCTGTGCCTGCTTCTAAATCTGCGCCTGTGTGTGTTTACAGCTGTGATTACAAAGTATGATAGATGCTGAAAGACGACAGGGTGGTGAGAGAGCCTAGGTCAGAGGGGGCAGTCTAATCTAGGGAGCCGGGACACGGGGGGAAGCCGACTTCCTCGAAGAGCATCAGGCCCAGAAGCCAAAGCAGCCAGCAGCCTCGCTCCGAGGCTCTCCCCAGGAGTGTCGGGATAAGGTGTGACCCTCACCCCCACATGCCCAAGGACCATGGAGTCCATCCCATCTCTGAGGCCGTCATTCCCTAGCAAAAAGCTATCACCTCATTCTGACCGCTCCATCATAGAAATTCTCCTCCTCACCCATCCCCCTTTCTCCTGCCCCCTGTGAATTCCATCATCATATTTAAAAGGAGGCATTATTTAAAAAGTTCAGTGACAAATGCTGAGGATCGAGGATTATTTATTTATGAAATACCCACATGGAGTCATGGAGAGCTCTTTACGGCTTTCATCCCAGAGAGAAGCTCGTTAAGATGGGCCCCAGGGGTGGGAGGGCACGGGGTTCCCAGGAGCAGCTGCTCAGGAAGCCCAGCAGGGAGTGTGCCCGTTCCCCAGGTAGGGTGGAAGGCCGCAGTGACCTGGGGTAGCGGACGGGGCTGCCTAGAGCCAGGAGAGCTCACCAGCAGAGCGTGAATGGAGTTGTGCCCTCCAGCAGGAAGACACGGGCTGGAGGCTGCAGGCACAGGACCTGGATCTGGCTCTGCCTCGCTCTGCGGTGTGTCCCCTGGTGACTTCCCGCCTCTCTGAGCCTCTCAGGTTCCACATCTGTACAATGACTGGGTAATCTAGAAGAGTCTTTCCAGCTCAGATTTCTAATAACATTATGTGGCTTCCCAAGAAAGATAGCATGGAAATATAAGAATGGGCTAGAGGGGAGAGACAACACCCATTCTTGCCACTCTATCTGTTACTGCCATTGTTGGGCACCTGCGGAAATCAAGGGACCGATACAATCAGCAGGGAAATCAGAAACTGTTATTCTGTGTTACCAGGAAGAAGCCCCATGCTCAAATCAGCCCCTGCCACTTCTCAGCTGAGAAAACTGTCCCAACTCATCTCTCCTCTCTGAGGCTCAACTTCCGCAAGCAGGGGTCGTGGGCAACGGCATCTCTTAGGTAACCGTGAGGATCACGAGGTAATAAAAGCGCCATGAAGGCAGGGCTCTGACGCCCTCACTGCAGCCCCGCACCTGAAACACTGGACAGGCTTCCAGACTACTGTCAGGAAGATGAATGAGTGCATGCATGCATGAATGAATGAAAGCAAACTTTCGCCAACTTCTCTACCCATGTACTCGTTTTTCTTGCTGTGCCGTTACTAACCATAGGAGGGTTTTCCTCCATCCTGAAGTCACTCAAACCAGAGAACAGGGGGATCCCAACTCAGCGCCCAGGACCCCTTTGTCAGCCTGCAGAAGCATATGGGTCACATCTTGGAATAACCTTTTTAAATGCAGAAAATCAAATGCAGAAAACATTACAAAAGAAACCACTTATTAAAGCAGTTTTTAAAAAGCCAGCTGCCATAAAATAATATATATGCTTCTTTGTGGACACATTAAATAAAAGGATCTAGTAATATGGGCACCTGGGTGGCTCAGTGGGTTAAAGCCTCTGCCTTCGGCTCAGGTCATAATCTCAGGGTCCTGGGATCGAGGCCCGCATCGGGCTCTCTGCTCAGCAGGGAGCCTGCTTCCTCCTCTCTCCTCTCTCTCTGCCTGCCTCTCTGCCTACTTGTAATCTCTCTCTCTCTGTCATATAAATAAATAAAATCTTTAAAAAAAAAAGGATCTAGTAACAGATGTAACAATGACCATGAATTGGAAGTAGTGATGAGCAGAAGCTAGATGTTAAGATCTGTAACAAAGGAAAGATGAGAGAAAACTGCGTGTGATTTCTTTTAGTGACAAAGTCATAGGTGCTGTTAACACACCCGTGTCTACAAGAGAAGAAAATGCTGAATTTCAATGAGCAGTTAGTGAAAGTAAAAATGTATTATTTTTCCGTGTGATTTCATGGACCTCCAGCATGGACCCCAGGTTGAGAGCCTCTGCTTAGCCCAGCACTTTGATGGAGAAAGTTTCTCCCTGAATATCTGCTGGGGAGTCAGGAGAACCAACAGCTTGGGTCTAGAAAAGAGGCAGGACATTAAAAGTCAGCTATGATCACACCAATGTCACTCCTTCTTGCAGGGACACGGGCGATGTGCTGAAGGGAGAATAGACTGGACGTCAGAAAAAAATTTTACAAAGCTCTCGAGGGCATGTCCTGGTATGAGTGACCCGCTCCCTGAGCTTCTGTTTGCTCATCTATAAATGCATCATTAAATGCATCATTGCTGTGTTTCCTGCAGGGGGGCCACAGGAACGGGCAAAATAAACAAGGCAGTGCACCCGTGCAAAGCTGCAAACGTGAGCCCCTCTGCCACTCCTCTGTTCCTCCTGGGGTGAGACAAGTTTGTTGCAGCCATCCACACTTAGAGCTGCCCCAGGTTCCACAGCAGAGAAGCATTTCTGCATTCCTTAGCACCTACTGAGTACCAGGCCATCTGCTAGATACACAGCACCCAGAGGTGCCCAGACAAAGCCCCACCCTCAAGCAGTGCATAGGCTGGGGCAAGGGACTGCAGGATTTACAATAGGAAGCAGAGGGAACACTTACAGTATAGATTCATAAAAATACATGAGATCCCCAAGAGGAAGCAGTGAATTCTTCCTGGCCTGCTTGAGGAAGGCTTCCTGGAGGAGGCAGCAATCCACTGGCTCTTCAAGCAAGAGGAAGACAGAGATGAGGAGGAGGGGGAGGAAGAGGGAAGGAAGAAGAAAGGAGAAGAAAGGCAGGGTTGGTGTCAGAGGATGGCACAAAAAGAGTAACTAAAATGTGTTAGGGAGTGGGGAGGGAGGATTGTTGGGGAAGTAAGCAGAGAGCCCATTACTAAAGTGAGGGGTGAGTCAGAGAAAAGGAAGCTCACTAGTTCAAGCCCAGAAGACAGATCTTATGACCTCATTTTATAGAGAAGAAAGTTGAGGCTCAGAGTGGTAAAGTCATATACGATCCCATAGTTCCCAAAAAGTAGAATCAGAGCAGGAATCCAGCCAAGCTCCTAAGTCCACGCTCTCCCCGAGTGTGGCACTGGATGCCACCTTGTAGAAGACTGCTTTCAGGAAATCCACCCAAAGTCAGAATCGGGAACCAGGAAGCTTGAGGCCTAGGACTTTGGTGATGGGGGAAGAACTACTCTCCCGCAAAGGCAGACCTCACCCCCTCTTCCCTTGCCTTGCACACTCTATCTCTGCCTTCTCTGGCCCTGGCAGTTTGGGCCACTAGCCTGCAGGGGACGCCTGAGTGCTGGCGAACACAGGGACTCTGTAGTGACAGCAGGGACTCCAGCCTGGTCTCAAGACAGCTGTCACCCTACAGCCAGGCTACGTGTGCCCTGGGGTCTTCTCTCCCGCCCTCTGCACCCCCACGCTGCCAGGGGCCTCTGCTTCTGGCTGCTGTCCCAGCCACATGCTGGCAAGAGGGTCCCAGGGCCTCCCAGGGTACTGGCCAGCACCTGTAGAAAGCTCTAGAGCATGGGCGTGCTGGCCATTGCTGAGACAGGGGCAGAAGTTTCTAAAAAGCATCTGGAGGATAGGGATAGGCAGCAACTTCGTTTTCCAGCCTCAGGAGCTCTTCCTTAGTTTGCTACTCTCTCCTCCATTCAGCCAAGCCAAATTAGTCCTGTTCTCTGTGGCCTCACTGAATGCTGAGTCTGCTTTCTTAGCACTAATAATAGTGTGGTAGCCAACAGCCTGAGCTCCCCCCTGCACCGTCTCCTGCAATACTCCCAGCACCCCTGCCAGAGAGTCCAATGCAACCCCATTGTACAAATGCACAACTGAGTCCACGGGAAGTGCAGAGACCTGCTGGAGGTCAGGATCAAGTCCACACCTAGCTCTGACTTCAAAGCTGGAGGCATTTTTAACTTCCAAGCAAGCCCACCACCAATTTCAACCCCTTTCATGAAGGAAGCGTGTATACAGTCCATCTCCTCTGGGAACAACCCCATGAACAGCACAGGGCTTGGCCTGGAAACGGGTACGGGGGACGTTTGACAGAGAAGGAAAGCAAGGAGGGCTTCAGGAGAAAGGAAGGAAGGAAGGAAGGAAAGAACAGCGGCAGGTCTTATCCTCCCCTCAGTTTCTAAAGGCAGGAGTCTCAGCTCCCGCAGGACCCAGAGCAGCGACATTTAGAGGGAGTGGTGCAGATTTGCTGAGTATTTAAATGAATGGATGGATGCATAAACAGACAACAGGAGAACTCACTGAGGACTTCCTCCAGAACAAATACACTAGCCTGATTTCCTGGGAAATTGGTCTTTGAAAGAATTTGAGCTTTCAAGAGCCCAAGGCTCTGTACCCTTAAGGGCTCCCTGGGTGGGAATTAGAGGGCCACAGTTTAGGAAGACAAAGAGAGGGAAACACAGATCACTGTGGCCCCCTCTGCCAACTAGGGCTCTTGAAATGGGAGCAGTGCTTTAGCAAGTGATCTGCCGTACAACGCAGCGCCTGGTGTTGACAACACGGTGTCATGCAATTTAAAATTTTGTTAAGAGGGTAAATCTCGTGTTCGGTGTTCCTACCACAAAGAAGACAACAGACTAACAAAAACAACAACAAAGAAGGAAGAGGCAGAAGGAAACTTCTGGTAGTGATGGATACGTTCAGCTCCTTGATGGCGGTAACGGTTTTACAGGTGTGTGCACGTGTCCAAACGCATCCAACTGCACACATTGAATATGTGTAGTTTTGGTATATCAATTATACCTCAATCCAGCTGCTAATTATTAAAATAAAAAATGCCCTTGGTGGGCTCCTGACTGGTGCAGTTGGTTGAGTGTCCAACTCTTGATTTCAGCTCAGATCATGATCTCAGGGTCATGAGATTGAGCCCCACATCAGGGTCCATGCTGAGTGTGTAGCCTACTTAAAATCCTCTCCCCTCTCTCTGCTCCCCCCTGGCTTAGGCACTCACTCTCTCTTAAAAAACCAAAAAAAAAACCAAACAAACAAACAAGCAAAAAAACCCAAAAAACAATGAGCCCTTGGAATCCCAAGCCACTGACAAGGTCATGGTGTTCCCCAGACTTCACAGTTACAGAGCGGTCTCCAGCCGAGAAATTCTCTCTCTACATGTGTCCTTTGAGGTGGCTTCCTTATACCACCCCTTGTGCCTTGATTACCTTCTGACCCCATAGGTGGCCAGAGCCCTGTGCTCTCCCAGCTCCTGGACACGCGGCGGGCAGGGGTATAGGGAGAAATTCAGCCAGGTTGCAGTAAGGGAGTGGACTGAAGCCCACAGGGAAGTGTAGGGTAGCAGGGACTTCCAGACCTAGAAGTGCTTTGTAATCCCAGAATGCTTCTCGGCCAAACAAACCCAGAGCTAGATGCATTTTCAAGGTGATGCATCACTTTATTGGGTTGTCACAGTTGTCCCTGGTCTCGTTTCCATTTTATAGATGAACAAACTGAGTCCCTGAGAGGTAAAAGGGTTTGCTTAAAATCAGACCCCCTGACATTTTGAGCAGGGTCCATGTTCTGTGGTGTTTGAGGGGCCCTGCTGCTTGCAGGAGAGAGGGTTCGAGAGGTTTTGAGTGTGGCTGTAGGATAAAACATATGCATCCAGGGTAGGATGCATGGGGCATGGAGGGGACCGTGGGCCAGCAAAGGTACAGGAATGCTGGAGCATGAAATCCTGTTCTATAACATAGGGGAATCTATCCTACAACACAGATGTAGGAAGGAGACAAAATCCAGGTGTTAGAACAAAAGAAAGAAAGAAATGTTTAAAGAGAATAGTCCGGAACACTGGACAGCATTCAGGACCCCAGGAAGAAGAGTCGGAGTTGGAATTCCAGCTCGGCCTGCAACCTCACTGCACGACCTCGAGTCACAAAGTCTCTCTGACCTTGGGTTCCTCCTTTGCCAAATGGATATTATAGTCCCCACCTCTCAAGACAGATATGGACACGAAATGACGTAAACCACCGAAAGCAGCCCAAACGTGGCCTGGTGCAGAGTAAAAGCCCAGCCAGTTTAAGTTCCCCTTTTAGCCGCACCTCTCACCCAGGACCTGGGGTGGTTGCTGTCCTTGCATAGTGGTGGCAAATTCAAAAAAACCCACAATTTTACAAGAGACCCCATCTTATGTAGCACACAAAGCACTTCTAGCTACCTACCCAAATGTTACTTTAACCTATACAATGAAAGTTCTAGGCAGGAAAAGGTTGTGTCCAGCCTGTCAGCTATTTGCAAAAACAAAACAAAAAAAAGTTGCAGTGGATAGTGAGTTATGGTAATTAAATAGTTCATTCACTGGTTGAGCAAGAACTATTGTTGTTTTGAAGCATCAGGATTCTCTGTAGCATAGTTTAACAAATGGGGTTTTTATGTGGTGAAAATCAGCAGGTAATTTCCCACAGATCACTCATAATGATAAGACTGTTAGGTATCCAAAGCCTGAAAGGATGATTCTTAATTTCTTTAGAAGCAACAAAATAATCATCCATCCATCCATCCATCCATCCATCCAACCATCCATCCATCCATCCCTCTACTCATCATTCCATTTACCCATCCACTGCAAAGGAACTTAGTGAGCACCTGCTATGCCCGTCCCTATGCTAGAAGCAGTCAGAAATACAGACAAGAGCAAGCCATGGCCTCTGCCCTCAACAAAGCCCCCGATCTTGAAGAGCAGAAAAGACCTGGTAAAAAGGTCTGTGGGAGCTCAGAAAGAAAGACAGTGCTTCCAACGTGGGGTTAGGGGAATGGGTGAGAGCTGGGTCTGCAGACTGAGAAGGACTTCAACCTTCTTGGCTCTTTGGTATTTTGACCCATGCATATGTATATTTATTCAAAAATAAGTATCTTATTTACCAAAAAAAAAAAAAAATCAGTGGTGACGCTGGGAAAAGAGGAAGAGGAGGAGAGAGGAGAAGTAGGGGGGAGATTATGGATGGAAAATAAGGTCATTATATTTGAGTGTGAAGGCAAAAAGGAAAAAAAAAGATTAGAAGACTGGATTCAAAGAAAATGGGGTCGAACAAATGAAATCTAAATGTCAACCCTTCTCCAGAAGCTTGATTATGTCTTAATTTGCATTTATTTGATAAGAAGGTACTAGTTTTCACCAACCAAGTTGTCAAATATTTTTGTCAAATGATAATTCTCAGTGCTGATGAGGATACAGTGAAATACTTTTCCTATTCAAAATTACTGGTATAAAATTTATGAAAAGCAATTTGGCAAAATATATCAAAACTCCCAAAATGTTCGTACAATCTGACCTAGTGATCAAAGTAGTACCTTTTAAAGGAGAAATCAGTAATGCACTCAAATATATATCTAGGAACATGCTCTTATCCATATCATTTAAACATGACTAAAAGTTGGAATGATCTAAATATTCCACTGTGACAATATGGTGATAAACATTATGGTTCACTCATATGATATGTGAAAATTTTAAAAAAATCAGGATTTCTAGGAACAGCAAATCCTATGGAAAATTTTATAATAGTAAGTTTTTTTCCCCTCCAAAAAGCACAAGAAAACATGACATATATGTAAATACACATACATATGGGGGAACAAATCAAGAAGTAGGTGGCATTTAACTGGGTTGGATGTGTGGCAGTGTGAGTAAGACCATGGAGGAGACAGCCCTTAGATGTCTTCATGCCATATCTACATTCCCTCCTGGTGACAGCACCCCTGCTGGTTTTGTGGAAATTTCCACCACTCTCTCTACAGACGTACGCATACTGGATACGGTCTTGCTGATACGGTCATACTGATACGGTCAGGGTGCCTTGCAGTCCTCCAGCCTTCAGGTGAGCAAGTAACCTGAGAACTAGGCCAATTAGATGTTGACCCCTGGAATCTGAATCTTAAGCAGAATGGCATAAAGGGCAAGGATCCTAAAGGTTGGAAATCGATCGCTTATAAACTGTCCATGCTCCTTGTACCTTGTGGACGGTCTTCTAGGTACCTCCATGGGGCATGTCTACTTTGGTTTGCTGACTGTTATCATAAACACTGGAAGTTTCTGGACAGGGGAATGGCATAAGTAGAGCTGTGTCTACAAGTGGCTAAGGGACATTTCAGGGCAGAGTGTCTAGGTTCAGTTCAGTGTATCCTGAGTTTTGCCAACGGAAGATCAAGACGAAGATTCAGGATTTTTGAAGGGTATGGGAGAGTATACTGTTTCAGGCAGTCACGACCAGTAGGAATGCCTGTCTTGTGCCTTCCGAGAGAGACAGAGCCACAGAAAGCAGCAGGTCAGGGAAGGAAGGCCTCCGTCAAGGTCCTGCCTCCACCTGCAAGATCACTGAGGAAGTAGGAGGAAAGGAGAAAAAGCAGAGGATGTACTTGGAGGCCAATGTTCATGGAGACCCTCGGTAAAGTCACTCCCACAGCTGGGCAGCCAGGCAGGCAGGCTTTCCCTGGAAGCGCTGTGTCTTACAAATCTAGGGCTGACCTTGGGAGCCTGGGAGGCCTTGGGGTACAGAAGAGAGGAGCCAGTAAGCTGGAATCTGAGAGAAGTAGCCTCAAGTTGCCCACTTGCTGCTAATGTGAGAGATCTTAGTCACTTTCCTTTTCTGAGCCTCAGTTGTCCTATTTTCTTTTCTTTTCTTTTTTTTTTAAGATTTTATTTATTTGACAGAGAGAGAAATAGCGAGAGAGGGAACACAAGCAGGGGGAGTGGGAGAGGAAGAAGCAGGCTTCCTGCTGAGCAGGGAGCCTGACGACACGGGGCTCGATCCCAGGACCCTGAGATCATGACCTGAGCCTAAGGCAGATGCTTAACAACTGAGCCACCCAGGCACCCCCAGTTGTCCTATTTTCAACTAGGGTGCTTACTCATTCGTATAAAAGCATGTCCACTTACTCATTCATTCATTCATTTCACACATGTCTATCAAGTACCTACTACTATCATTTACTGCTGGTCTCAGCTTACACAGGAAAATAGGTTCTTTCCTTATGTTGGAAGGGTGGGTAGGCTGTGGGGCCACCCAGAGAGGACGGGGGAGCTGTGCACCCTTCCTTTCTGCACTCACCCCCTCATCTCCAGCTCTTAAGGATCGGAGAGAACAACCACAGGCAGAAAGAGCTTGATCCTGGCCAAAGATGTGCTGTCAAGAGATCCACAGCACCAGGAAGATGCAATTATCTGCCCCCAGGCATGCTCTGCCCTTCTTGTTCCAGACCAGGCCACTACTGGGCCTGCTGGGTGCTTGGGAAAGAAGGAGAGTGGGGGAGGGGAGCAGGTGGAGACTGTGTTCACGGGCTCCTTACAGGGTCCATGAAGAACTCAGGTGCACACTGTGCTTAATCAGGGAGTTAAGGTTCATTTCTTCTCCAAGTTGGGTTCCTTCTGTGCGGGAAAGAATCTGACATTTCAGCAACGTCAAAAGATATTTGCTGAGCATCTACTATATGCTAGGCATTGTTCTAGGGATAACAAAGGAGGTGGTGTATTTAAAAAAAAAAGTCTCTTCTCTCCCTGCGTTTATATTCTAGTAGGGGGACACAAATGTCTGACAAATGAAGGAAAAATCAAGAGTTAAAGAGTTAAAGTGCAAAAGAGTTACTGAGGTGGATGAGGGTTCGACAGTGCTGGGGGCCGCGGAGGGGAATCCTGGGCTGGTTCAAGGAGGTGGTCAGGGAAGCTTGGTAGGGTCCTTGAGATCATAAAATGGGATAATGAATGCAGAGTGATTAACACAGCACCTGGCCAGAGCCAAGTGCTCAATAAATTGCTGCTGTCATTGTTATTGTTAATTATGTTCTAAGTCCCTTTTCTGAATATGTGGACATCAATGCCTACTTCACAGGATCACTGAATAGATTGAATGTGGAAATATATAAAAATAAATTTAATGACCAACTCAATGAGTGATTTTTGAGAGCCTGCTACGTTTCAGGGGAGACAGCCATAAACAAACTATAAATACACAGTGTAAAGCCAGAGGGATGAGTGAAGGAAAAGAAGATAAGGACTGAGAGAGAGACACTTGGGGGAGAGAGACTGTGTTGGTTTGGGGACAGTGGGTGGGGCAAGGGCCACCTGAGGCCTGAGAAGATGAACTTTAGCAGAAACAGGAAGGAAGTGCTGGAGAGAAGCAGGCTGGGGACATCATGGTGCAAGTGGAGAGAAGGGCAGGTGCTAAGGTCCAGAGGCAGGGGTGGGGTTGGCCCTGCAGGAGCAGCAGAGGCCAGATCACAAAGCATCCTGAAGGCAACAGGAAGGGCTCTGGGTCGTATTACAGGTAAAATGCAAAGACATTGGAGGGTTTTGAGCACAGCGCATACCTGGTTTACAGGTTGAAAAGGATAACCACTCTGTGCAGGTAATAGTATATATTCGACCACTCTGTGCAGGTAACAGTATTTATCATCTTAATTATCTATGATGGTTGTATCATGAGATGAGAGGTAACATATGCAAAGTGTCTGGCACTCATTCTAAAATAAATATATTCATTACACACGTACTACGTGTTGGCTTCTGGGTACAGCAGTGTACATAGAGACAGTCACTACTTCTTGTCCTCATGGATCTTCAGATGGCTTTATTGACCTATTGTAGATACTCAATGTTATTACCACCTGATAGGAACTGTTATATTTTATATTATATGGATAACATAGCATTCATATTTTTCTCTCTCTTGCTCCATAAATGACAGTTTAAAAATCTAACAAAAGATCATTCTCAGAAACAAGGAAGCAGCAAAAGAAAAGAAAAAAAAAAGGAGACAGAAATAAAGCAGGAAGGAGCAAGGACATGCCATTTCTCAGAGTATGTGGCTTTGACCTTCCTCTCCGATCAGTCTCTGGCGGACTCCTATTCCCACTCTGGAGCCCAGCTCACTTATTCTGGCCTCCGTGAAGCCCGCAGCTCTCCATTCACCATACCACTCAGGCTGGACCGCTGTTTGTCTGCCTGTCCACCCGCGTCCATCTCCACGGAGGCACATCCCAGAGCACGTGCATACACTGTCTGCTCACAACATTCGCTCCTCTCATTTGTTGCTGTATCCTCAGTGATGGGCACAGGGTCTGACACATGGCTGGTGTAATAAACATTTGCAGAAGACAGAAAAGAAAGCAGGAAGAGAGGAAGGGAAAGAGGTAGGAAGAGAAGAAGAGGAATCCAGCGTCCTCTTCCTTTCCCACGTCATACGGAAGCTCATTTCAGCCAACAGGTGCTGTGAGTTTATCGATCCACATTTCTGAGGTATTGAACTCAGTTTCTATTGACAGAAATAACTACCAACAAGGCTGGGGGAGAGAGGAATGTGCTGACAGCTAGCAAATCATAGCCCTGGTAGTGGAGTGCCTGTCTATGCCAAGGGGGACAATCATTAATTTCCTGTTCCTTCACAGTTACATTTCTTGGGTTGACTGACAAGTTCATTTTGGGGATTCATCAGGCCCTTTAGAAATAAACTCCCTACTTATTCCATGTTTCTAACTGCACCTGCCACCCACATGATTGGCTGCCTGCGACTCACATAAACATTTCAAATTGCTAGCAATAGCTCAACATGGTAGTTAAAGGAAAGCGTCCAGTTTCTGCATGATATAATCAAGAGAACCCACTTTCCCTGGCATCTCAATTCTGTACACAGAACCGAAGAGAGTTTCATTCACTGCCCCTGCCTCCCCACCTTCAAATCAACGATACCCCAGCATTTAGCTGTGAAATGGTTTGTTGGCAGACGGAACTTGAGATTAAGTCTCTTGCAAAAGCTGTGTGATTCTGAGCAAGTCACTTGACCTCTCTGGGCTTTGGTTTTCTTGCCTCAAAAAGATGGCTACGCCACGAATGGCGCTGTCAATGAGGAAAACATGAAGTAACAGAAGCGAACAGGTGAAAGCTCTGTAAAGGGGAAGGACCCTCATCATAGGAACTCATTAACTCTCAGGATGAGTCTTGTGATGGCCACCCCCCTCTCACAGACAAGAAAACTACAGCTCCAGCAAAGGAAGTAAGCTGTTGCAGGCTGACGAGTCCTAGAATTGTGATAGAGACCCAGCTCTCCTTGAGGCGCCAGCTTACAGAAAGACGATTAATCATTAATATTATTAGTAAGTTTGCTCCTATGCCTGGCCTAAAATTCCATTTGGTGTCAGTGGCATCGAGGTTAGCAAAGGTAGAGGGTAGCAGAATTTCCTGCTAGCCTTCACATTGTCCAAAAGAGACACAACAGATCCAAAATGGAGTCACCTGGGCTAAGCCCAAGTCATCAAACCAAATCTAATACCTAAGCCAACAGCAGTTTCAATCTCCCCCACAAATGTGATCTTAACCAGTCATTCTAGAATTTTCTGATCAGCACCAAGGAAGTAATCTACCTAATAGATACTTTTGTCACTGAGAGAAAAGTTACCTTGCCCAATATAATCCTTTTTTTTTCTCTTCCCATTTATGATTTCCTTGATTCACCCCCTCTCAACCTTTAAAAACCTTTCCTTTTCTACAGCTCTTTGGAGCTCCTTTGTATTTGCTAGACAGGATGCTGACCTATTCATGAATCATTAAATAAAGCCAATTAGATCTTCAAATTTACTCAGTTGAATTTTGTCTTTTTTAACCACATAAACAAAGCATTTCCAGTCCATCTAGAAATAATTCTTCAAACTCCAAGTCATCAAAGCAAAATTCTTAGAACCCAAATGCCTGGTGTTGATGTATCTAATGTATTCACTGTTGAGTTTATTTTGCTAACAGTAGCCAGAGGTACCTTGACATTTGCATTAATATACAATTTCTCTTAAAGACTGTTTATATTGTGAAAAGGTTTTGAATAGTTCTAACTATTAACTTGGGCAGGAAAATTTCTCTGTTGAAAGACAATGAGCCACATGCCGTGGAGCTTTTGGGCCGAGACGTAAGATATTTTGCTTTCATTTATTCACAGACATTTACTGAATACCTATTGTTCTGTGGCATTCAGGAGCTGGGTCCCTCTTGTAGCTTCCACTAGAGTGGGAAAGACCCACATTAATCCAATAATGTTGTTTCCTACGTATCCAAGAGTGAGCACGTCACTTCTCGTGGGCTCTATTGCCGCAAATTTGTGAACTAGCCACCGTATCGCTTACCCCCATGTTATAGACAAGGAGACAGGCATAGGGAAGCACAGGGAGGGACAGGCATAATGTCACACCATGTGTGAGTGGAGGAGCTGGGATTTGAAGATAGGCTGTGAAGAGCCGGATGGAGTCATTTGATTGACAGCTGGGCTCTGGGCCATGAGGTGAGCTTATTACACCTGGTGATGGGCACATGGGGAATCCGCGGTGCGGTTCTTTTTCCTTTTGTACATATTTGACACTTTCCTAATAAAATATGTCTACATTTTTTTATGAGGGCAGGGTCTGGGGGTCCCTGGGGGTATGGTCAGTTAAGCATCTTACTCTTCATTTGGGCTCAGGTCATGATCTCAGGGATTGTGAGATCGAATCCCATGTCTGGCTTCATGCTGGGCTTGGAGCCTGCTTGAGATTCTCCCTCTCTCTCTGTCCCTCCCGAACCCCAGCTCTCTCTCTCTGTCTCAAAAAAATAAAAAATGAAAATAAATTTTAAAAAGTGAACGTACATGTTCTGGAGCCAGACTGCCTACGGTCTTAACTGTGGCATAACAATACCATTGTGGACATGGGGTTGCTGTCAGGATAAAATGAATTAATGCAAAGCATTTAGAACTGGTCCCACTGTAAATATTCAAGGCATGTTAGCGGTTATTTATTGCTACAGCTAAGAGAGAAAGCCTGCGGTGCTCAAACAGTCCAGCATGCCCTTCCCCACATATTCCTGAATATAAGGCACAGCCCTCTCACCTTCTTGGGGAGATTTTAAAGAGTTAGTTGTTCTATCTGCCTAAGCTTGGCTTAGAAAAGTAAATGAACCAGCCACGGACCTACTTAGAGTATTTCATTTATTACTTTGGTAATACTCAGGTCTATTTAAAATCACATGTTACACACAATGATAAACATGTTTAGGAATACTGCTCCCGCCCGCTCTTTTGTCTGAATAAAACTACTATATTCCAACTCTTCACCTATTATTTCTGATCTAATGTATCTTCTCAAGGCAGTTACTGTTTAAAAGAAATTAGCTGAGGGGCGCCTGGGTGGCTCAGTCATTAAGCGTCTGCCTTCAGCTCAGGTCATGCTCCCAGGGTCCTGGGATGAGCCCCCCATCGGGCACCCTGCTCAGTGGGAAGCCTGCTTCTCCCTCTCCCACTCCCGCTGCTGGTGTTCCCTCTCTCGCTGTGTCTCTCTCTGTCAAATAAATAAATAAAATCTTAAAAAAAAAAAAAAGAAAGAAATTAGCTGAGAAAATACCCTTCTTGTGTGAGAAAGACACGCCCTCTTTTCTGAGGGGTGGCTTTGGGGAGTAAATATACAGGACAGACAGTCAGGGTCACAGTGGTCTGAGGGTGGATGCTTTGTTCAGGAGGCAAAGGGCAGGAGACTGGTCGAACTGGGTGGGATGCTGGGAGCCTGGTTTGCTGGAAGCTATGAGAAGGACTGGAGAAAAGACAGACCAAGCTAAATGTCAGTCCTGGTCACACCAGGCAGCACCCTGTCCAGCTTGTCGACTTTTAACCTATTTTTTTATTAGAGAAGTCATACATTGCTGTTGTATTTAGACAACAGTGAAAAATAAAAAGAAAAACAAATCCATTAATCCCACTGCCCAGAGAGAGCTACAACTGTTATTTCGCCATCTTTGATCCAAGCATGAATGCTCTTTCCCCAGATAGTCTCCCGGCTCAAATGTCACCTGTTCAGTGTCATCGGGTGACTGCCTAATAATAGGCTTGGCAGATTTAGCGAATAAAAATACAGGACACCCAGTTACATTTGGATTTCAGATGACCAGCACATAACTTTTGCTTTAAACAGATCTCCAGTGCTGCAACTAGCCACTGCCAGGAAATCACACTTCTCACTGGCAACTCCTGGGCAGCGGTGGCCAGCCCTCCTTGCTTCCTTCCAGGGGACACCGACCGAGAACCTCCTCCGTGCTGACCTGGCTCAGATGCAGCTAGACAGGACTCCCAATATCAAACAGGTATTCCCTTTCCAGTTTCTAAAAAGAAAACAGGGTCGCCTGGGTGGCTCAGTGGGTTGAGCCTCTGCCTTTGGCTCAGGTCATGATCTCAGGGTCCTGGGATCGAGGCCCGCATCGGGCTCCCTGCTCAGCAGGGAGCCTGCTTCCTTCTCTCTCTGCCTACCTCTCTGCTTACTTGTGTTCTCTCTCTGTCAAATAAATAAATAAAATCTTAAAAAATATTAAAAAATGAAAAGAAAACAATCGCATCCCTTTCTGCCCCAGACCTGGGGCTAAACTGGACTTCTAAACTGATTTTCGAAAGGAAGCCGTACGTAGGAACGTAGGGTGAATAACTGACATTTGGAGGTGGCCAAAGTTATTATAAATTGTTCTTTTTAAAAACACAGTGGCTCCATTACTATTTAAAAAGAAAAGAGTCCAGTGGTAGCCATCCCATAATTATCGGAGCCCATGCTCTGCCGTGAGCGTCCCCTGCATTATGTAATTCCAACAATAATCCCAAATCTTCATTTTACAGGAGAGTAAACAGAAGTTCAGAGAGGTTAGGGAATTCACCCAAAGTCTTAGTTAATCGGGAGAGAAACTGGGATTCGAATCAGAGGTCTGTTTGACACAAGCACTCCCAAAGCAAGTACAGACTTGTGGCCACCCAGCAGTTGCTAGGATGTGAAAGCGACTGGCTTTTCAGAAGTGCTACTTATTTATTGCAGAGGCATTTTACCTCCCCGTGCATTTATGAAAGTGGACCTGTAGCGAGGAGGCCAGAGCTCTCAGAGACCCAGCACATTCAGGAAGCAAACTTAATACATTTATTTGTACTTACTAAGCATGGGGAATCGAGTTGCGGCTGCCTCTACTCTTCAAGAGGTGGGGTGGCGGGAGGTCAATTACTGCTGGACCCCGGAAGGCTTTCTGGAGCCTGTGGTATCCGATCAAGGCCTTAGTAATGTGGACAGAGTTTGCACAGAATCAAATCCGCCCGAATCAAACAGGACGGCAAATGAAGACTATATTGATTTTCTGCTCAGGTCAATAAATAAGATAAATTGACCCAAAGAGCTAAATACTGATCAGGGTGAACCGAACACCAACATTTACTAAGAGCAGAGGGAGGAGAAACAAATATCAGAAAAATGGATACGCCAATAAGAGCATCAGGGCAGCTGCTTGGTTTCCAGTTAAGGTCTGTGTTTAAGGGTTAGTATTTTAGTCAAATCATCACACACATACGCACAAGGCAGTGGAATTAAGTTATTACAATAAAACTTCATTTACTCAGACTGATTGCTGGGAAGACTGATTGATTTTTTTTTTTCTTTAAAGAACGTCACTGAATTAAAATGCGTGGATATCATATGGCAGAAGAAGAACTGCATTGGGAGTCACTGGCCTGTGACTTGTTAAGAGCACAAAATCATATATTATACATTTTTTTTTGTATCCCCTTTGCCTAGCACAGACCCCGGCATACAGGTAGAGTCTTTAATTGAGTTCTGAGAAGAGCAGACCTGAGTCAGAGATCTGGGTACCTGTAGCAGGTTTGGGAGGTGATTCCAGGAGGCAAGTGAGACTGAGAAGTGAGGTAAGGAAGGGAGGAAGGCCAAAAGGGTATGTCATGAATGCGACACCATGTGGGCCACAGGTGCTCAGTCCTGCTGGAGAGAGGAGGGAGGATGCGCCCAGAATCTTTCCACCAAGGGGCAAGGAACCTGGGGTAATTTCCCACCAAATTTATTTGAGCCATTTGTGTCATTTGTGGAGGATACTGACCTCCCCCTCCACCTCCTATTTTTTTTTTCAACCCTAAAGGCAGAAAGATTCAAGTCATTTGCTGAGGGTTGCACTATTTGTCAACAGTACTATCCAACACACCCCCCATTTTTTTTTTTTTGCCCTAAGGCAGAGAGATTCAAGGACAGCCCACTACTGAAACTGCAGGCAATGACAGCCGAGATCCAAGTGGCGAGGAGAAGGACACAGGTAAGGAGTCATTCTAACTAAGCGACCGCAAGAAGGAACTCTGGGCTCGGTGACGATGGTCAAGTGCTCCACTCCTCAGAGCACCCAAACGTAAGTCTAAAGAGGGAGACGTGGATCTTTACATTCCCTCCGAGACGGAGTGTCAGTAACTCTTTAGACCAGATGGTCAAACACAGACTTGAGGATCAGAAGCCCTTGAGGAAACCACTTCTCACACAGATAAAAATGATCTATAATGAGCATTCCACTTGTTAGCTTTTAAGTGTGAACATTTCGAGCGTTCGAATATACACACGGAGATATATATGAACAAGGCGATCACTGGGGCATTGTTTGTAACAGCAGAAACTTGGAAACAACCTAAATAGCCTTCAATCAGGGCAGAGCAGAATAAAATTGGTATATTCGTGTGCTGGAATGTTCTCTGCAGTTAAAAGGAATGAACTGAATCTATATGTGTCAACATGGGTAGAGCTCAAAAACTGTTCTGAGGGAAAAAGCAAGAGGCAGAAAGTTATATATAGTATGGCACCATTTAAGAAAACATGCACGCATTACAGCTTTCCTGCTGGCTAGGTTACATATATGGAAAAGTATTTTTAAAGGACTGAAAAGGGACAACACAAACTCATTTAAAGTTATTTCGGAAAGACTTGGAACGATCCAAACCACATTTGCATGAGGGGAGGAGACGTTGGGGTAAGAGAGGGATATGACTCGCCGTGATGAATACGGGCGGGATAGAGTGATTTTAGCTTTAGTGATATTATTCTAATTTTTAAAGCCAGATTGATTCGTGCATTTTGAAGGGAGCTGAAAAAGAAAATATGTCTAGTACACAGGCTGGTGTGACAGAAGACTACATGGCAATGTGGGAAGAGTTCAGCGAATGGAATCAGTCCTAGAAATCCTAGTAAAAACTCCTCTGCAAAGAGTCTCTGACTCTCCAGTTTCAAAACAGACACGAGATACTGACTTCATAAAGTTGAACACCAATAAAGGGACACGTAGTGTCGTCCCTCTGGGGCGGAATTTGCATTCACCTACTGTTTGTTCCCTGCTCTCTAGAAAACAAGTGTTTTTGTTTTTGTTGTTGTTGCTTTGTCTTCTTTTGCTGTGTTTCTTATTAGGAAAAAAAGTCATTCCTTTATTGAGTTGAAACGTGAGGTCCCTGGCTAATTTCCATGGAATCAGCAATCTGATTGAATGGACTCAGAACTAATGAGGTTTTGGTTTCTTAATTGTCATAGTGTTCGTCAGTGCTGGAACCCAAGCAGGGTTTGAGTGCACCCTTTTGCCTTGCTTTATGGGTATCAGTGAGTGTTAATGAGGTGCCGCTCCCCCACCCTCCCCAACCCCCCACTCCCGTGACCACACCAGGGGGTGGGAACGAGTCGGAGAGTCACTTGATGGCCCCGAGTTAGAACTGCTAGGGTCAAGTTCAACCAGGAGAAGATCTCAGGGCATAGGAGCATCTTCCGTAAGAGCTGTAGGCTTTTGGGACCCGATGATCTTACTAGGCTGGTCTTCCACCGGGAATTCTATCTTCTCCCACACGGTTCACATGCCCACATCCTATATCTCTTTATGCCATTTTCTCCATGTAGCCTTCATGGATCTCCCTCCACACCCCAGCCCATCATAATGACCATAATCATGATCACAATGCTGGTAACAGCTGCCATCTATAGAAAGCAATATTAGGGCCCAGGGACCAAACTAGGTTCTCATCGAATCTCCACAGGGCAATCCTGAGAACTAAGCATTCACGTTCCCATTTTATAGATGAAGAAACCAAGGGTTAGTGAATATGAAAAGGTAAGGGGAGATCACCATTTTCCAAGGGCTCTACTTTGGACACTTTCTCCCCCTTAACATGTTCATGGCTTTCTGGGGTCTATGGTTTCTGGGTGATGTGATTTATATAGAGAGAGAAATCCTTGTCAAAGGTTTTCCTTATTGGGAGCTGGACTCCTTGGGCTTACCCTTGAGAAACAGAAAGTTTTAACATGGAAGCACAAGTCAGAGAGAAAGATGGGGCCCTGTGAAGTGACCTAAAGTAAGACCCATTCTTCTTTAGACCCAGAGTTAAACAAACCAGGAGACCCAGGGCAAAGACAAGGTAGGAGGCCTGGGGGTGGACACAAAGCTGGAGACCCAGGGTATAGACAGAGCACAAGACATGGGAAGTAGACAAGAGGCTCACCATTCCCACTGGTGAATCCTACAAGATGGATGAGGAGGAAGACTGGACATCTGGCTACCAATGCAACACCTCATGGCTACACACAGAGGGATGGGCAGGGGCCTCCAGAAACTTCCAGAAGAGTACCCATCACCACGTCCCAAGGGGCTCTTTCTCTGTCTGCCTGGTGGAGCTCTCCCGTAGGTAAGGTCTCTGGACACGAGCCTCAGTGGGGGCTCACCTGCTCCTTCCTTCCTCTCTCTATCCCTCCTCTCTCCTTCCATGCCCCCCTTCTCCCCTCACACCTTCTTTAAAGGAAGTAAGTGGGAGGGAACCATCAATTTACTCTGTGAGGTAACCAGGAGCTTGGTTCTTTTCATCAGACTTCTTTGCCTTAGGTTTGCTCCTGGCTTGCCAGGGGGTAAAACCACTTACCACATCAAACAAAGATTTTTTTTTAAAACTGGATTTTCTGAAAACCAAGACAGAAGTGTGAAGAAATTTGTCCAAGGTCAAACACAGTGGCTGTGGCTGCAATTCGAAGGAAGTTCTGAATCCAAAACCCTCTTCTGGCTACTGATACTGCTGTGTGTGTGTGCGTGTGCGTGTGTGCGTGTGTGTGTGTGTGTGTGTGTCTACTGATACTGCTGTGTGTGTGTGTGTGTGTGTGTGTGTATGTGTTGTAAGTTGCATTATTTGCACAGCAAATTTGCTTTATCTTCTCTTAATGACCATTACTGGCGACAGGAGCCACACTGAGAACAGGACCCAATTTCGATTCCTCTCTCTGTCTTCCAGCTCATTTAGCAGCATGCCAGGCACAGAAAAAGTGCCAGTGAGTGACACGGGACAGCTGGGACGGCCAGGGCCAAGCTCGCTGCACTGACCCCTAAGCCTGCCTTCAGGCCACATTTTGGGGCAGAGGGCAGTGAGCACAGAGTGGTGTTATCCGGCTAAAGGGCAGCATTGGCAGGACCTCGCAGGCAAGGAGACAGCATGCAGGAGGCCAGAAAGGCCAGCGCAGCCTCCTCAAAATGGGTTGGGGTAGGTGGCTCCAAGTTGCTTTGACGATCCCCTCTTGAGAAGACGGTCCATGAGTGAAATAAGATCAGCCTTTCTGAACCTGTTCAGAGGAAGGATGCTAGTGCCAAAAGTTCCTGAAGTCAGAAATATTTAAGAAATGGTGTGTTGAACTAAGTTAAGCAAGGTCTTTGACATCAAGACTTTCTAGAGCAAGCACACATTGTAAATATTCAAAAGGAGAAAAATGAAGGTAGGATTTTTTCCATTTAGGTAACCATAGAAACCGCAGTCCCAGAGCATAGCACCGGGCTCATGTTCCATAGGAAATGAAATGGATAGGACACAAGTCGGGGGGAGAAAAGAGAGTTCAGTGAAATTATCCGGAAAAAAATAAGTAAGAACTGTTTCTTAAGGAAGAGGCCAAGGGTGAGCCAAGACAAGAAGCATGCCTTCTTTCCTCTGCAAAGACTAGCCAATTTCACAGGGCAGATGAGGGGGCACTATGGGGTCAGGCCTGACACCTACCTTTCTCTTTTTAAACTCTAAGGAGATCTGAACATCAAAATGCTTCCTGACTCAACCCTTCCTTCCACCTCTAGTGCCACCATCGTGATCCAAGCCATCACCTCCTCTCACCTGGATTATCACAATACTCTCCTACCTGGCCTCCTCACCTCTGTCCTTGTTCCCCTACAGTCTATTCTCAACAAAGCAGCCAGAGTGTGCTTTCTAAAACTTCTATTGGAGTCCTCCAATAGCTTCCCACTTCTTTCTGGGTAAAAACTAAACTCTCCTTTCATCTGGACAACTATTGCTTCTTTGACACTACCTCTTACTATCCTAATTCCCTCCTCAAGGACCCTGATCTCATCTTTCTTCAAACACCCCAGGGTATTCTGTGCCTCAGGTCCCTTGCACTGGTGGTTAATTTTTTTTTTTTTTTAGAATGCTCTTTTCCAAAATATACATACATTGTTTCTTCCTCTTCAATTTTTTTGTTCAAATGCCCTATTCTTGGAGAAACTCTCCCTGACCATCTTAATTCAAAATTGTCACTTCAGCCCCATGCTCAGAACTTCAGACCCCCTTATCCTCCTTTCTCTCTTTTTAATAGCATTTATCATCTCTGACTTACTTTATAATTTATTTATCATGTTATTGCCTGTCTCCCCCTTAGAATGTAAGCTCCATGCTGGAAGAAGTCTTTGTTTTATTTTCTGACGTAAACTTAGCACCTAGAGTGGTACCTAACGCATAGCAGATTTTTTGTGATCGAGTGTATTTTTCAAAGATCTCCCATCCCACATGCACTTCTTACAATATGGACTTGGCACTCCTCCCATGATGTGATGGGTCTCTGTCCCTCTTTCTTGAAACTGGCGTGGTGTGTGTGACTGCTTCAACCAATAGAGCACAGTGGAGGTGATGCTGTGTGACCTGAGGCCAGGTCATAAAAACACCATGCTTTTCCACGTTGCTCTCTTGGAACTCGGCCATCATACTGTGTGGGAGCCCATGCAGTCCATGGCGAAGCCCATCTGGAAAGCTACTGGGGCCCTCAGCCCACAGCCCCACCTGAGCTCCCAGCTGGCAGCTTTCACCAATGGCCAGCCATTGGAGGGTGCCATCGTGAGAGCTGCCCTGGAGCCCAGGTGAACCAGTCTCGCTGACTTGCTCTGAATTGAGATGAACGTCCTTGCTGACCTGCTCTTGCCGAGCCTTGTCCGATTGGAGATTTGTGAACGAAACAAATGATTAGGACAATAGCGTTACCTCAGCCAGCCCACCAGGCCTAAATTGGAACACTGTGGTCGGAGTTTTGCCAACAGCATTTAAATCATCGCCCCGGCTGGGAAACAACCCGACCTCTTTCTGGACATGGACTAAATTCCTTCTCTGAACTTCAGGCTCTTTGTGAGAAGGACTCAATGAGGTGACAGAGTTAAAGAGTTCAGACCAGAGTGTGGTATGTGACTGTCATGACACTGCAGTTTGATGTTCTCTTCCTTCCATGCAGATGTCTGGAGCCCAGAGGAAACACACCTGGAAAGGCCCCTTTATCCCTCTGACCAGGCGGGCAGCCCCGCAGATGTGTTCCCAGGAACGGGCACAGCTGACGAGGACCTGGCTCTCACTTGCCTCCAGGTCTCTGTTCTCAATGCCCCCTCCTCCACTAAATCTACAATTAGTGAGGTGCTTGAGTCTCAGATTAATTATGACTTGCCTCGAGAAGCCTCTGTCCACCTCCTATAGCTGGGGGGTCTGCTGTACAGCCCAGGGCGCCCCTTCCTCCACCATCCTGCCAGCATCACACCGGATGCCTGGCTCATCTGTCCCACTCCTTTGCCCACACGCAGTGAAGACAGGAACAGGAATCTCCTTGAGACTGCTACGGTTCCAGAGCCTACCACGGGGCCTGGCATAATGGCAGGGCGGTAACTCTGGGAAATGTGTGTCTTTCCGGACACAGGAGCATTAAGGGTTCAGGTTGGCTGAGGAACCCTGTCGAAGGGGCGGACCCTCTCATCGGGCTGCATGACGGTTTCTTCTCAGGACCCAGAGAGTCGGGGGCACAACCACGAGGTGACAGGCGGGCCTGCAGGACTCCACTCGAGAGACCAGTCGGGCTACTTAGATCCAGGAGGCCGAATGCTGCTGTGGCTTCGACGTCATCCTGGGAACCAGACTACCTGCTCTCCAATCTTGACCATGCCACATACCAGCTGTAGGACGTCCAACCATATACTCAAGTCTTCTGGCCTCAGTTCCTTCGACTGTAAAATGGGAATAATGACATTGCCTCTCCCAGAGGGTTGAGGGCATTAAATGAACGGTGGGCATTAAATGAATTCCTAAGCATATAGCACTGAGAATGATGCTCGACATAGTTCAAGCGTCTCTGCCTGTTGAGCAGGAACTCTAACTGTTCTCCACAGCAGAGACCTGGGCCACTCCCCTTTCTCAAAAAGTTCACATGACAAACAGAATTACAAAAGTACCCGAGATCAAGGTTGTATGATGAACGTCTTTCAGCCCTGCAGCGCATCTGTGGGACCGCACGCTCCAGAGCCTCACGGGGTGGTAATGTCACAGCTCTGTGTCTGCAGTCGTGACTGTGACGCTCAGGCCACATGCCCTTCAGCAGCCATGCCTCCAGATCTCCCTGGAGCCCTTCAAAGCCCCCTCTATGGTCCTATCTTCTGCAGAGAAGGAAGAGCAAGCCCGGCCTTCCCAAACCTTCCCCACCTGGAGGCCACCACCTCCTTCCTCAGCGTCTTGGCTATTTCAGGAAACTGAAAAGACCACCCAGGGAACTAATCTTGGGCTTCACTTCTAGGGGGTCCGGGGGTGGGGGAGGGAGGCAGACTTTCCTGTACAGAAGAGCGCGTGCTCCTTTTGAAAAGTCCTAGCGGAAATAAATGTGCGGCCTATTGTAAACTGTGAGAAGCCACCAGCAGGAGTTGGTGTGACACAAAAGGGGCATTTGTAACGGCCCAAAACACTTAGCACTTTACCAAGACATGCACGGGATATAAAAGGAGACGAAGGGCTTGAGGAATCTCCCAGGAAAGCAACGTGCCCTGAATTCAGGCCGGCCCATCACTGTACCCCAACAGTCTTTACCCTATGAAGGACACCACCGGCGGCTCCAGCATGGACGGAACGTCTGCCCGAATGCGGGCGTGCAAGGCCAGGTCTGTCCTCCTTCTGGGTTTCCCACTCGGGCACCTGCCTTTGTCTTCCCAGGCCGATGGGCCTGCCCCTAACATTCACAGTGCCCAGGGCAAGAACACAAATAGAAACCCACGTATAATAAGACTGAGTAGTAAGAAGTTAAAGTACATTAAAATACACTAAAGTAACAAGACACTCGATAACTGCATTTTATCCTCCTAAATTGACGAGTATACTTTCAGAACAACCTGGAAGGCAAGGCTCAAATTTAGCTTTCTTGGGTTTTCTTGGAAGAGTAGGAGGGCCCGGGCCGACCACCCCCCCACCCCCCGCAATATTCATGGTGCCCAGAGCAGCTAGAGGCATGGTTATGGGAAGTATGGGGCTAAGAAATGTGACCATTTCTTAGGTTTCTTTTTTTCTGGGTTTTCTTTTCCCTTTTTCTAGGTTTTCAAAAAAACATTTCTGGATTTCTTTTCTTTCCCTTTTCCCTTCCTCTCCCTTCCCTTCCCTTTTCTCTTCTCTTCTTTTAGCTTTGAGAGCCTAGGAATCACATGTTCCCATGAGGAGACATAGGAAATGCTTCATGCCCTTGAACCCAAATCTGTATCTCTTAAAGCTTTACCCTTTTCACATTTTGACTCCTGCCCGTCACAGTCATGCCAAAGAAACAGATCTCTGCTCTCCACTGACCAGCCAAAGTCCAGGAGACTCCTGTGTGCCAGGCTCTGCCCTGGAGACTGCAGACAGACACAGGAGGGGCTACCCAGACCCTGCCCTCCAGAGCTCATAGGCTAACAGGGGACACGGGACAGCCAGGTCCATGTGAGATCCAATGGGATGATGTGTAAAGCATCGGGAGAGCAAATCCTGGGATACTAGCCCAGAAAGGGACCCAAGGAATGTTCTCGTTCAATGTTAGAAAAAGGAAAGAACAGGAGAAAGTTCTCTTCAAACATTGCTTTGTGTGGAATTTGGACACATGGAACTGAAGAAAGCCTGACTGCTCTCTTGGGTTGAAGGAGGCTACAGGGGGGCATGGAGCTCCCACGCTCCCTCCTTCCCTCCCTCCTCTCTTCCACGGGCAGAGGACCTGCCACCCATGGACCCCCAGATGTCTGGGCAGAGGACCTGCCGCCCACGGACCGCCCGACGTCTGGGCAGCCCAAGTTTAGCACTGTCGCTCTGTCCAACCTCTTCACTTCGAGGGACAGTGATTAGATATGTACCCTGCCCTACCGTAGAGTTTCCAGCTTTGGGGAGATGCAGCCGGGTCCTTGTTGCCTTTCGCACCCTGGAGTCTGGCACACTGTGGCCACTCAGGGAGGGAGCTGAAATGGACCAAAGGAGAGGGGCCAGCCCAGACTCAGGATATGGTGGGACTTATATACGAGATCATTCAGTTAGTGGGATGCTTGAAATCCTTTTTAGGGAAACAAAAAGAGTGGTGAGAAATCTATGAAAGACAGAAACCAGAGAGACAAAAGGGTGAGTAGGAAGCTAAAAATACCTTGACATGAAAGCCTCATATTATTATTATTATTGTTGTTGTTGTTATTATTATTATATCAATAAATGTAGCAAATATCTGTAAGCTTTGAAAATTTCTCTATTTTAGTATTTTTAAAATGTTATTTCTCTATTAGCATTTCTCCATTAATCATCTTATTGACTTAGAGGAGTAACACTTGCTAGCATCTACTGAGCAACTATGAGGCAGTCTTTACGAAGAGCATTGCTGCAATTTTTGTATCTAACACCCAGAACCATCGTTTCTGCTCAGACCACGATTCCCTTTACACGAATGAGAAAACTGATAACTCAGAGATATTCAAAGACGTGTCTAAGATCACTCAGCCACGAAGTGAAGTGTGCATGGGAACCCATAGCATGTATTTGCTGATTGCTGAACCAGAGTATGGGAGGGATTCGGTACTTTGGAGGCCCAGTTCCCTTTTCCCTTGGCCTGTGTTCACAGAGCTGGGAAATGCATTTCTCTCACTCCAGCTCAGAAGCCTGGAGGTTAGGGCTCCCCGTGCTCCAGGCTCTTCTTGGGGCCAAGACACCTGAATCTTCACTCTGGGCCCTGAAGGGTACCGGAGGGTGAGCTGCAGGCCCACAGAAAGGTCTTTGAGGAGGCTCCAAGAAGTGACAGCTCGCCCAAACCCCAGACCCAGGAAAATCTTCCATCCGCTATCTTGGAGTGTGCCTCACCTTCACCTGGAAAAGCGGGCCTGCCTCCATGGGCTCTCCCATTGGCGTTATGCACTGCTAAATGGGGGCCATATTTCACCCTAGAAGTGGCTGCATTTCAGGAGCAGAGTGTGATTAAGAAAGACGGATGGCGGGTAATATCCGTTACCAACACCTGTACCGTGCACAGGGATCTATTTGGCAGAAAGGGGCTATGTAAGAGCAAGATCATTACCATTTGAACTAGAAAACAGAACGTGGTGGGGATGGTGAAGAATGGGAGGGGTGGGGGGCGGGGGCGGCGGAGAGATGCGGAAGAAAGGCACTGCAGGAAAACGCTTGGTCCCTGGAACCCCAGGACTGTGTCCTAAGGCCCTGCTCTGCCACTGACTGACTCAGAAGAAGGCGGGGCAAGTCGGCCCCTCCCCTGGGCCTCGGTCGCCCCCTCCCCACCAGTGAGATGCTGAGAGCCTCAGAGGTGCGGTCTCACTCGGGTACCCTCCAGGAGGCCAGCACACTCCAGGACAAGCCTGGCTCGGACTCCAAGAACGCCCAGACTGCAGTCTTTAGCCGAGTGCTGAGGGTATGAGCCCCTCACCCTCATTTCTGAGAGGCAGGGACCTCTGGCCGTGAAACCTCAACATGGAGGCATAAAGGCACGCGGGCTGAGGTGCACAGGTAATGGGAAAGACGGAGGTGACGGGGTAGATGCACCTTGGTCCCAGCGCTTCTACAGATCCTACAGATTAATCATTCGGAGTTGACATTTTCAGAAAGGGAAAGAATGAGGAGAGCAGCTAGGAGAAGACAGAAGCTGACTTTAGGGTCAAACAGATCAGGGCCGGGCTCCTGCTCTGCAAACGCAGGCAAGGTGCACTTCCTCTCGGAGCCAGCCTTTCCCCTCATCTGCGAAGGGGGAATCTTCACAGGGCAACTAAGAGCATGGAATGGAATAACGCTTTTTCCATTCTTAGCACAGAGCCTGGTACACAACTGACCCCCTCGACAGAGCCTATCACCTCCATACTCCTCCTCCCCACCAAAAGCATCACCGCCGTCATCACTCAGCCTGGGCAAGGATGCTTCTCGCCTTCTTCCGTCAGTGGCGTCTCTCTAAAGGCCTCACACAGCAGAGGGAGGGCCCTGTGCTGTGTGGCCCCAGAGGGAAGCTGGGACCATCAGATACAAACAATAGGGGGAAGGGAGGGAAAGGCAGGGTAAGGACTAGCACAGGTTTGGCACCTCCTCTCTGTCTGTGCAAAGCAGTCGCTGCATATTGTTTTAGGGGCTGGGTATACGGAACTGAATACGACATAATGTTATAATAACAACGTATACATTATACATTAACAGCACGTGCACGCATGAAGTGGATTCAACGGACCCGGGCGAAGCGAGGGAACAAGCTACTCAAAGATCTGGGAGAAGCGCAGCCCCTAAGGAGGGAAGAGTGGGGGCAGGGGAGAGTGTCGGGGGGGGTGTGGGATACGGCACAGAGGGACAAGGGCCAAATCGGAAAGGGTCCAGGTAGTGGAGAGGATGCTGGATTCATTCCAGGTCCGCTGGAACAGGGAGTGACAAGATCTGATTCTTATCCTAAAGGATAATTCCAGCTGTTGCGTGGAGAATGGCTGGGGTGGGGAGGAGGGAAGCCTGTGTTGAGGCCACGGCCATCCCCCACGTGAGTGATGGTGCTGGCCTGAACCAGGAGGTCGATTAAGGGGGAGAAATTTGGAATAACGGAAATATTTTCAAGGTGGAGCGTTCAGAACTTGTCGACAGTCTGGACACGGATGTGAGAGGCAGAACTCGCCAGGAATCACTGCAAATGCTTCGGTCTGAGCAACAGGACACAGGCTGGTGCTTTTTTCCAGGATGGGACAGACTGTGGGAGGAGTAGGCGGAGGGAATGAGGAGTTTGGTTGCAGCCATGCAATGCTGGAGATGTCCATTAGCCATTCAAATGGAGGCATTTACGAGGCTGGGGCTGGAGGGATTTGGCATTTAAACCCACGGGCTGACTGAAATCGCTGCGGGAGTGAGCAGTCTGAGGACTGGCCGTGCTGCCCGGTAACATTTAGAGGTCGGGAAATAGGGAAGATCCAGCCGGGGAGAGGGACTGAGAGCTGCCTCTGACATCAGCAGAGAACCAGGACAAAGTGTTATCTTAGAAGCCCAACAAAGCAATGTTCCTATAGCCAGAGGCGTGACCAGCTCTGTGACGGACGATAAAGGGTCCGGGAAATGGAGATCGGGAAGTTGTCACTGAAATCTGGCAGGATGAAGGTTACTGAGGATGCTGGCAATGGGGTTTCGACGTGTAACGGGGATGAGGATGAGATTCTGGTGGAAGTGGATTCAAGAGAGAAGGGAGTTGAGGGACACGGGGTGGCGGTGGATACATCCAGGTAACCCTAGAGGATTTTGCTGTAAAAGGAGGACAGAGAACTGGAGGGAGTCCAGTTCCTCCAGGGGGTCAAGGAAGACATTCTGCTTTGTTTTGTAACACGAGAACTCTTAAGTCCTGCTTGTATGGATGGACTTGGCCCCGTAGAGGGGAGAACCTACCCAAGCAAAGCCTCTAAGGGGAAGGAAGGAATCTAGCGCATGCGTGCAAGCACGGCCCAGAGTTTGCGGTGCCTGAGCTAATGCAATTTGGAGAGGCCTCTTTGGCCGAAAGAATTCAAGGGGATGAATTCAAAATTAGGGATGGATTTGAGTATTCACTTAGTACAAGAAAAGACGTCATAATAGATAAACAGCACTTTAAAGAGGCATGTATGTTTCTTCTGAGATCTAGTTGGGCCAGGATTTCTTAATTTCTGCAAGACTGACATTTGAGGCCAGATGTTCATTGTAGGGAGCTGTCCTGTGCCTTGTGGGATGTTTTGCAGAATCCCTGGCATCTACTCACTAGATGCTAGTACTGCCTATAATCCCCCAACTGTGACAACCCAAAATGCCTCGAGACTTTGCCCACTACCTCCTTGAGAACCATGTTCTAGGCAATTTCCTTGAAATGCTTGCATACAAATATTCTTGGTTACAATCCCCATCTCAAACATCCTACAAGCCCCAGAAACCTTCAGCACAGAGGCCAGGCCAGTGAACGTCTCAGAAGCTTGGGCTTCCTTTTCTTTTGATAAATCCGCCCCTCCTCTAGCTGAGGCCTTGCACTGAGAACAGAGCAGGAAGAGCAGCCATTCCCCAAAGAGGCAAGGCAGAGTCGGGCGTGTGCCTTGACTCTTCTGTTAAGTGTGAGTTTGCACAGACTCAGAGCTCAGTTCAAACCTTTGTTCTCTGCATCTGTGAAATGCGACCGATAATCTCTCCCTCTCCCAGGCTTCATGCGAGACTCCACACGGAAACAGGGAAAAACAACAGCCCTTGGTACACAGTAGGTGCTCAGTAAACGTGAGGTCAGCCTTCTTTCTTCTTAAGAGCTGGGAACTGAGAGAAAACTCAGCCTCTTTCTTTCTGACAAGAACCTTTCATGTTTAATTTATAGGCTGGTTTAGGTAGTTGAATTTTAAATAATTCATAGCCTTGCTGTTAATATTTGTAGTTGTTGAATTCCTGTAATAAAACATTTAGGGATTTCTTCCCTCCCTGAAGTATATTTCGCCGGGAGAATGATTTGTTTTCTGAGATCTAGGACTTGGCTGCCCTCTCTTTCTTTTTCCTTCCCGTGTCTGATTCTGTCCATGGCTGTGGCAGCGGTGAGAGAGGCCGGCCTAGGGGGTGCTGGGGAGGTATGGCTGAGCCGACGGGATGTCAGTTCTCCTATGGCTGGGGTTTGCGGGAGTAGGTTCACTTTTTAGGGTCTGCGTGCCATCCACTTCCTTACTGGAGCTGGGTTGAAACCCTGCCATTTCCTTGCTGTGTGTGTTCATACCAGTAACCTAACCTCGCTGAGCCTCTGTATCCTTGTGTTCAAAAATGGCAGTAACACTCTCAGGTTACATCGCCTGACATGCTTCTGGATCCTTATGTTCTGCCAATGTCCACACAGGCTGCTTTATCTAATCTCTGTCTCAACCCCTACCTTGTGCGTCTGCTAGGATACACAGACTCTCCCCATTTACTCTGTTTCCTTCTCGTCTTGGCTTCGCCCATTTCCACAAGAACCCTGGGCTCTTCCTCAGACAAAACCATGCCTTTGGCTTTGTCATATCGTGGTAGCCCTGGGTTTGGGGAAAGGGGGAAGATGATTCGGGCATGCTGTGGCATTTTCTTGAAAGAGGCTCTGGCTCCGTCTCGAAGATGCGGGAGAGTCTGAAACACAAGGCCAGCTTCACAGGTGCCAACTGTATTGTTCAAAGAATATACTCCCTTTTATAGCACTTATATTTCATTCTCTACTGCCAGAATGGAGACACATGCTGGGTTTCTGCATTCGTAATTGGGGAAGAACAGATGGGAGAGACGCAGTTGGAAGTAATACTGTCATTAAAATAATCTATACTGCTCGTAACTCTTGGGCGTGTGCAAGAAGGTGAGTGGAGCCACGTGGACCAAGTTCTTCATATCCATTCCTCATGGAAATTATGGGGGGCTTGAGGCTTGGTGAGATGTGGAAATTCCTTCTCTCGTGGTATACCTCTGTGGGTTTATCTCTAGCTCCAAAGGTAAAAGAGGGAACAGATTGGCGGAAATGTTTCCTTAGGTAAAGGGTGGGGTGGGCATTCTGGAGAGGGAGAATGCCGGGGCCCAAAGGTGCCAAGGCTGGAAGATAGAGAGTGTTTTCAATTAATAGTGAGTAGAGCAGCCTGGGGTGCAGAGGTCTTTTTAAGGAAGGCGTATGGGATATGGCTAGAAGAAGAACGTGGGGCATGGTGACGAGACTCTTGAATGGCAGGGGAGCCGCTGGCAGAAAGAGCACTGGGCTGTGAGTCAGACTCAGTTCAGGCTGTTACTAACTAGCTATGTGAACAGAGAAAGACACTTCTCTTTCTGGGCCTCAGATCTTCATCTGCAAAATGGAACTAGAATACACAGTCCAAGTAAATCTTCAGGAACTTGAAGGACGGTAGCTCTACACTTCCATGGAACACATCCAATTCCCGAATCTTTTTTCTCTTCTGGTCATGCAGGTCAAGTTTAAACTAAGCTTATCCCAGTCCCTATTGTTTGATTAGTAGTAATAATAATAGTATCATTTATAAAATAATATCAATACCCTTTACTGGTAGGTTTCATACCAGTAACACTGGGTGTTTCAGGCACTGTGACGTCTTCAGCCTCACACCTTGATCTTGACCACCATCATCAGAGGCCCATCACACAGCAATTGTCAACCCTTCACATCCGAGGCTCAGAGAAGTAAGAGGATATGTTTGTGTCACCCCATGCTGGGTGGTAGGACCAGGAGTTATGCCCGCCTTCATGCTGACCTCTTCTTGCTAGTCTCCTCGTCACAGCAATAATGGCATCTCCTAAGTCCAAGAGCACTGTGGAGATGTTTAAGGTCCACAGGCGACCCCTCAGGGTAGATCCTGGGATCCCGGTTTTATAGAAGGGTAAGCTAAGTTTC
This sequence comes from Ailurus styani, assembly GCA_002007465.1. Classification (NCBI taxonomy): domain Eukaryota; kingdom Metazoa; phylum Chordata; class Mammalia; order Carnivora; family Ailuridae; genus Ailurus; species Ailurus styani. The sequence continues at coordinate 1,823,982 of LNAC01000153.1, forward strand.
TATGAGGAGAAATCACCAGCCCCAAGTCATGAAACCAGCATGGGGCATAGCTGGGATTTGGCTTCAGATCTGCCTAGTATCAAAACTCCAGACACTGCCTTGGGAGATTTCTGTGCTCACATTCATAGAGGTTAAGGAGAGCTCGACAATCTTTCCCCCAAAGTATGGGATGTTCTTTGCAAACCTCCTGCAAGGATGCCCCATTTTGCCAAACTTCCATACTGTTCTCTCCTGCCCTGGGGAGCACTGTCTACACAGACATGTCAATGCCATTGTTACAAGGTGAATACTTGGACTGACATCTTAACATTCATGTAGCAGCAGCCTTACACTTGTAGAAGGCCAAGCAGTTCCCGTGTCTGGGACTCCCCCATCCCCGTAGGGCAAAGGTTTCAGACTAGCAGATGAACACATCAGTACAAGTTCTATAAGTTGACTTTTCACAATTGAATCTTCAGAGGTCACCTCATTTCTCTACTTTGGGGCTTCTTACTGCTGCCCACTGCTGATGGTCTACCGCCATTCCAGGTGCTGGCGAAGGCCACTGGACATCACTTTGAGGCATCCGAGGTTGGAAGACAGGGAGGGAGGAGGGGAAATTGACTGCTTTATACAAGTGAGCTCAAAAATGTCCAATCACAGGTCACTTGGTGTCCCAGTCAGTTAAATGTCTGCCTTCAGCTCAGGTCATGATCTCGAGGTCCTGGGATCGAGACCCACATTGGGCTCTCTGCAGAGCTGGGAATCTGCTTTTCCCTCTCCCTCTGTCGCTCCCCCTGCTTGTGCTCTCTCTCTCAAATAAATAAAATCTTTTTAAAAAATGTCTAACCACAAAACAAACTGAGGGTTACTGGGGGGTGGGAGGGTAGGGATAGGGTGGATGGGTTATGGACATTGGGGAGGGTTTGTGCTTTGGTAAATGCTGTGAAAGATGTAAGCCGGATGACTCACAGACCTGTACCCCTGGGGCAAAGAATAAAAAAAAAATGTCTAACCACAGCCCTGAAGGTAGATACTACATTATTATCCCCATTTTACAAATGAAAAAATGAAGTTCAGAAAGGTTTAAATGACCTTCCGAAGATCAGTGATAGAAGAGAGTTTTGACTACTGGTCTTTACTCTTTCTGACATCAAAAACCTATATCCTTTCCAGCTATTGCACATGTCTCCTACTCTAGGAAAATAGATCTGCTCTCTCCTCTCTCACCGCTATCTTCAGCTTTCTCACTTATCCAAGATTTCTCAATACTTTAGGAAATGCCATTATTACAGCCATTTGGGTAGCAAAGGTGCTAATTTCTCTAGAGAGACTTTTTAAAATTATTTTTTATTCATTTTTTACTTTTTAAAAAAAATTTTTTGTTCAAGTGACTAGGAATCCTGTAGGCTCCTGTGGATTGCAAAAACCCCAGTGACAATGACTGTGTTCTACTACTCACAGAGTCCTCGCAATACTGTTCCCCCTGTCTAAAATGCTTTTCCCTTGCCTGTTTCTCTCCTTAACTCTGCTTATCTTTTAAATCTCCTATCAATTATGACTTTCTCAGAGAAGCTGCCCTAACCCTCTGTTCAGATCAAAACCGGCCCCTCTCCCCCGACCCCACCAGCTCCCAGGCTGCCCCCAGTCCCAGTTAACTCTCTCACAGCGTTGCATTTCTTTCCTCTCTGGCAGCTGGCTCAGTTTGCAAGTATTGATGAATTGAGAGTTGTTGGATTAATACCAGCCTCTTTTACTAAACCATAAGTTCTAAGAGGATAGGCACCACATCTACCTGGATCATGACTGAGGCCTCAGTTCTAAACACAGGGCTTGGGACACAGTAGACGCTCAATCAGTATTTACCAAATGAATGAATGAAAAAAAAAACATGTCTGGGTCTGAAAACAGTAACATTCCTAACTTGCGCTTTTAGGAAGCATAGCTTTCTCCTTGGCGCTTATTAGGAACGCAGAATCTCAGGTTCCATCCCAAACGATTAGAATCAAAATCTGCAATTTAACAAGGTCCACCAATGATTCCTATGCACATGAACAACTGATCAGCATTTCAAAGGTGAAAGGAAGGTAGAGGGGTGAGGTAACCCACATTAATGAATCAGTTAATTGGTTAATCAATTAATTCAAGAAAATTATCTAGTGCTGTGTTAGGCTCTGGGACTCGGGTATGAACACAGTAGATATGGTGTCCGCCTTAAGGGAGTGGTTCCTGCCTGCTTGGGTGGGCAAGGCATTAGGGGAGGGGTACTCGTCATCCAGGGAGGCCTTCCTGCAGGTGGTGACTGGGATTGGTAGGTAGAGGAGAAGCCTCATGTTCAGTGGGCTCTCCTGTCTGCATATCACCAAACTGAGACTGGTGGATGGGTCGGAAGGTTGTTGCCATAATCCAGACTAGCGGTGCAAGCAGATCTTGATTTCCCTCTGGCTCTCCACCCAGCTCTCTCCTGCATGCAGATGCCTTTCCGCAAAACCTACCTAAAATACCCTGTGAATCAAATAATGGGCAATCTCACGGCGGCCAAGGCCTCCCCAGCTCTCTTCTCTTCTCATTTACATTCTGCCTCCCAATGGCAACCTTGCACCTTCTTCTCCTCTCCCTCTGTGTTTCTTCCCCCGCCCCCCACTTCCCCTCCTAGATTTCCTCTGGCACATCCATTAGGCATATTATCATGCAGCTATTAGAAATGATGTTTACAAAGAGTGTGTAATAACATGGAACATGCTTAGGTTACAATCAGAAGCAGGGAGCAAAATCATATGGATAGATGATTATAGTCTTATAAAAATAAAAACACTACGTATAATAAAAAACAAAAACAAAAACAAAGCAAAACTCTAGAATGCCTGATATTTATGTGTGTGGGAGGCCTTAAAAATATATTAAAACTTTGCCTACTTTCCTCTTTTTAATGACTGGGGATTTCATTTATAAACAGGAAAATAAATAAATACCACAACTTTAAACTGTTACTGTTTATTTACCATATCATTTTGGGCAAGCTCGTACATTTCCCTGAGACTTGGTTTTCTCATCTCTAAAAGAGGGCCAAGAGCTGTGCTTCCCACAGGGGCTGTTTTGCGATTGTGTTCATTAAGTGCTCGGCATGGATCTTGACACGAGAGGGAAATCTATACCCTTAGTGGTTAACCGTCACTGCTGGTGATCAGTTCCCAGCTTACCTGTTCAGTACAGGTGTGGACCAAAGAACAGGACAAATCTGATGTGGTGCAGATGAAGGATGGGGCCAGGAAGTCACTGTTTTGAAATCCTGAACTTTGAGTTAATTTTGCTCTTAACTGGCTGTGTGATCTTCGTAATAAGTCTCTTCTTGTGTCTGGGTTTTGGTTTTTCTAAATGTTGAAGAGGAACACAGCCTCCAAGATTGACAGAACTTACCATCACATGTCTATAAGACAATATCTCAACTCCCTTGGAATTCACAGTCTTAAAAATTCTACCAGACAAATGTCACGACCTCTTTCAAATGTCCCTGAGCTCTCTGCTAGGGGTTGACCTAAGAATAAAGGTCCAGCTCTGTAAAGGTCTCTCCTACTTGCTTCCTATGAGCTACAAGACCCCTCTTCCCCTGCTGACCATGGAACAATTCTTGGGGTTTCTTACATTGTGTTGATTGTTTGGGGGGAAAAGTGCCATTTTCATATATGAGGAACTAGGGTGTCGTGGCCCCTACTCTGTGGCCGTGAAGCACACCACTCCTTACTCCTGCAACCCGATTCTTAAAATTGACAAGTCTTGTTTCCAACCACCTCCTATTCCTGTCAACATGGTTCAGTGGGGTTGGATCCAAAGCTCTCTGAAGAGACTGTGAACACCCCAACCAGCTTCCTCCTGGGACAGCAGCATTTTCTGTGGAAGGAGGAGGGTTTTTTTCCCCTGATCATGCAGCTCTGTCTCAGAAGCAGCCCCCCTCTCTGTCCCTCAGTCGATCTGCAAGCTCAGATGAACCAGGCCAGCTGGCTCTGCTCTACATGGAGATCCTAAGAAATTTGCATGGCGTAAAAGCCAGAGAGTTACTCTCCAACTCCTGTAAGAGGCAACATGAACAGGGCATAATTTAAAGGGGAGAACATGAATGAGGCAGACTGAAAGATAAAAAGAGAAGGAAGAATGGGAAAAACCAACCTTCAGGATCCCTTAAAAAATCCGGGGTCAACAGCCCACCTGTCTCTCAAAAGCCCTTCTGCTCAGGATGCCTTCATGCTTCAATAGCTTTATTGTGTTCTGGGCGCTATGTTAAGCTCTTGACTGTACATTGCTTCATTTCACCCTCAACTAAATGTCAGCTCAAAGTGAAAGGGGGAGGCCGGTCTATGTGGTTTGTTCACTGTTCTATCCCCACAGTCTAGAACACCACCAAGACCCCTTACGTGTGCTTATTAAGTCTTTGTTGCTATAATGAACGGTCACTCTCTGAGAATCACCAGGATGACTACCTCCATTTTACAGACGAATAATCTGGAGCTCCTCATGGTGGTTACTTGTCCTGACTCATGCTGCTGGTTAGGGCATGGATGCAGGATTTTGGTCGAACTGAGTTCAAAGCCTGCCTTATTTCAGACTCCATGCCCAAAAATGCCCACCCCTCTCCACTTCCCTAGTCAAGGCTCTAGAACCACCTCCTTCTGGTGGTTCTCCTGGGTCACTTCCTTGATCACCTCTAGGAATGATACAACCCACAACCCTCCTGTCTTTCTGCAAAAGGCCCCTTATTATCGACCCTCAGCTGTGCCTGACTGAGTGCTTTATACCTGGAATTGCTGATGTTTACTAAGTGTGTGCCCATAACAAATTACAAGCATTTCAAGGAAATCTCTGTGTCTGATTCATTTTGTATATTGCCAGAATGCCTGACTCATAGTGGGTTTTTAATCAATATCTGTTCAGTAATGACTAGTTTAACCCTTGGGATCAAAGATTCAGAGAGCAGTTTGGCAGTGCCTATCAAAATTTAAAGTAACTTTCTTTCTTACAATATAATCTCACTTGAAGGAACTTAAAAATACTCAAATGTAGTCACAAAAACACATGCACAGGGCTGATTATTGTAACATTATTTCTAACAGTTAAAAAAATGCAATAACTTCAAACAATAACTTAAAGGCCCGTGGTGGGTGGGTGGTTAAACAGACTTGTACTATGGAATATTAATCAATTGCAAAAAAGAACATTGTAGATTGGTGTGCATTGACATGGAGACATCTTTAAAATTTTGTATTAAGCAGAAAAGGCAAATTTCAGAAAAGGTATACAGTGTGATCCCATTTGAGTTAAAATTTACCTATGTAAATGCATGTCAACCATTCTGGAAGTATGCATTTCAATTTGCTGAGCACGGGGTGCTTTTGGGGTAGGCTGTAAGTTTGGTGAGTGAAGAAGACTTCTGCCTTTTAACTCAAAATGCTTCCCTAAAATAAATAATTTGGGTGATTTAAAAGAACAGACTCATAAGACATAGATTGGAAGGGACCGTATAAGGGGCAGAGGTGGTGCAGGAAGGGGCTTCCGTTCGTTGAATATTTATTGTCTGCCCAAGATGGGGGAGGCCTTTTGCACATATACCGTACTGACACATCCTAGCAGAATCTGCGAGGCCAGCACTGGCAATGTCACTTTCTAGATGAGGACACTGAAGTCCAGACGCTAAATGTCAGCTTGTCCTCTTCAGGAGCTCAGCACTAAGACCCTAATGCAAGTGTGTTTCTCGGACGGAGACATGGAGCTGTGTGTGTGTGCAGGCTCGCCCTGCTGGGGGTCAGCCACTGGGAAACTCTCCCCTCCACGCACCTCCCTCCACTGCTTCTCCCACCTGGAGATTATCCCCTCGACCCGCCACTCTGCTCTCTGGAAGGTACGGGCTTTGCGTGTTGTTTCTCTGCCACCAGGTCTGGACTGACCACTTTTCCGCAACAGTATAGTCACTCCTCTGTTGTCTCTATCAGCACTCACATGGCTTCTGTGGACTCCTTTGTGGTTAGACGGAGTTTTCCTGGCCAACTCAGGCTCTGCCCTTGGAATAGTGTCGCCATCTGTATTTTTTGAGAAGAGGGGAGGAGCAGGAAGGAACAGTAGGAAGCTGTTCTGTGATGAGACCCAGCATTCAGCGATGAGGCTGGGCAGAGTCATCGCCAGCTTTCCCCCCCGGGGAAGGGCGCTGCTCCCGATGCCTGGCTGGTCTGCACGGAGCATGGGGACATCCCAACAGGAGCCAGAGTGGGAACCAAGGACTCAGATTGGAGTCCTCATATCTCAGACCCCTAGCAGAGGTGACTTAATTCCACTTCTGACCCATGTGAGTGAGCTCTCTGGAGCATCCTCCAGCGCAGCCGCCATACACTCGTCCAGGGCCGGGGAGCTCACCACTCACAGAGGAGTACACTGCAGTGGTGAACAGGTGCCACCAACACACACACTTGCCAGTGGCACCCAGACCTGCCTCTCCAGAAACCTCAACCCATGGAATGGGAGCAAGATTTCAAAGTCAAAGGGCTGGATGCTTTGCCCTTGACTAGTATAAGATGTAGGAAAAGTTGCCGAGGGTACATAGAATCCTTAGAACCTAATACCTCATTTTACAAATGGGAAAGACAAGGTCCAATGAGTGGATGTTTTATTGAAATCCAAGTGTTTAAATCCTCAGAGCAAAGAATATACCCATGTTTACTTCCTCAATATTTAAAAAAAAAGGAATCATCCCATTAACTCCATTTACCAAAATACTGGATATTTCTTTTTAAGTAGACTTTGCCGACAGCTACAGCCCCTGCTTAATCACCACCACCACGACCATCATCACGACCACCATCATCACCACCATCATCATTACCATCTCCACCACCACCATCACCACCACCATCATCACCACCATCATCACTACCATCTCCACCACCACCATCACCACCACTGCCACTACCACCATCACCACTGCCGCCACCACCGTCACCACCACCATCATCACCACCACTATCATCATCACCACCACCATCATCACCATCATCATCATCACCACCACCACCACCATCATCATCATGACAATAGTGTCCACGATGTGTTAGGCATTCTGCTAAGTGTTTCACACTTACTAACTACTTTTTAAGAACCTTATAGGAGGGCTAAGGAACCTCCCAGTGAGGAGAGGAATGCCCACCCAAAATGATAGTTGTCTTTCTTTTTTTTTTTTTTAAGATTTTATTTATTTATTTGACAGAGAGAGAGAGAGATTACAAGTAGGCGGAGAGCCAGGCAGAGAGAGAGAGGAGAGAGGAGGAAGCAGGCTCCCCGCTGAGCAGAGAGCCCGATGTGGGCCTCGATCCCAGGACCCTGGGATTATGACCTGAGCCGAAGGCAGCGGCTTTAACCCACTGAGCCACCCAGGCGCCCGATAGTTGTCTTTCAAAGAGCTTTTTAACGAAGCAGAAGATGAGCTTCTTCCTGCCAGATCTCATCATCTGGGGCTTGTTGTCTCAGAGCCATAGGAAAGTCAGGCTGCTTTTCCTATACTGAAAAGGAAATGCAGATGTATGTGTGTGCACAAAACCACACATGTGCTCCTACAGGCTCCCTGATTCACTGATAGAGAGCTCACGGCTGGCCCCAGGAACTGCCTTCTCATTTGGAATCATCTACAGTCTTTGAGCATTTCTTTCAGTTTCTCAAACAGACCCAAATCTAGCTCCATTCCATATATATATATGTAATAGGCTATGGTTAATAATTAAGGAAGACCAAGCTTCCTGATGTTTAGCCTGGATCGTGAGGACATCTCCTTCCCTGAACGACCTTCTTTTCTCCCACCCAAGCCTGGAAATAAGATCTTTTCTGATGAAGTCCCATTCTTCCTTGCAAAACTTACTTCCTCCATTTTTTGTCATATTTCATCCCAAGTGGTCTATTGGCCTTTGCCCCTTGGCAGAAATGCCATCCCCTGTTTCATCACCAAGGCTTACCTCACATACCACAACATCAATGAAACTGGCAGGGATATTCCTAGGACTCCTACTGTAAATGATCTCTTTCATCAGAGCTCTTAAAATCATTTTCAAAAATTGCCTCAAAACACATATTGATCTCAACAATTGATGCAGGTGTCTGCACTGTTACCACCCACTGCCTCCACTCTCCAACTCGGAGATTTCTTTTTGGTGCACGTTTCTCTGTGGTACATCCTATAGCCTTGGCAGTTTCGTCTGCTCTCACAGGATTCTCTGCCCCCTTCTGTGTTCTTTCTGTTTCCTATGTTAGTAGCATCAGGTCCCATTTCAACGTTGGCCTTCATAAAACAAGTGTAGGTAACTTGGCATTGCTATTATTGTTCACTGGTGTTATAAGAAATGTTGGATCCACTCTCTTAATAATATAGCTGTCATGCTGATAATAATAAGCTGAATAAGGCATATGATTATTGAGCTCCAGGTATTATCCTAAGAGCTTCATATGCTTTGATTGATTAAAATATCTCACAGAACCTATGAGCTGGGCAATCTTTTTGTATCCATTTCACGGATGAGAAAACCAAGGTTTGGAGAAGTTAGCTCACTTGGGCAAGGTCACCTAGAGTAACAGAGCTAGGATTTGAACCCAGGTGCGGTTGACTCCAAAGCCCATACTCTTAATCAGAGTCTAACCCTAAGGTTTGTAAGTAGTTACGCGCAGTTTCCCAGGAAGGGAGACAGCCACCAGGCAAATATTTAGAAATGAAAGCAAAGGCAGGATTCAGAAGAGAGTGGGGAGAAAAGAGAAAACAGGCTGAGCGGGCAGTCTGAGAACAGTAAATTGTGGTTTATAGGATTGGGGTGAAGAAATCAGTTTGCAATATAACAAAGAGGTCAACCTGCAGCCTTCCCTTGAGCAGGCCCAACAGGAACACCAAAGAAACTCATTTTCATTGGGGATGGTTCCGAAAGCCTCGAGCATTTCCTGAGCAGCACAGGGGGCGCAGTGTCCGTCCCTCCCAACCGAACCTCCGCTGTCCTTAGGCCGATCTCCACGGCTTCCCTCCTGAGGACCACTCCCTGGGGTGTACGCCCCAAAGACGGCTCACTACTGCTCAGGAGGTAATGCCTGTGGAGCCCTTCCGCGTGAACCCAGCACGTGGTCATACGGTGGGGCACCGAGCACTGTGTTAAGCTCTAACTGCCACGGGGTGTATTCTTTTTATATTCATTGTCACTCACAGGAAACTAACAGGTTTTGTTTTTCTGGCTTCCTCTGGTGTTCAGACTCCTTCTCCAGCCAGCTCCAGTAACTCACTAGTGCAACAGCATACTCATGAGTATTCATAAAGCACGCTGCTTTGGATTGATTGGCTCTGTCTATTAGAAGTGTCTTGGCCACAGTGAATATAGAGTTCCAACAGAAATCTGTACCAGAGTCCTCCCTTTGACGCCTGTGAGCTCCCAAGCACGGTGCCCGGGCTCTGTGCGGCACTACCACCTAGTCCACCCAAGGGCTATCTCCTCCCTGAACATAAATATCTCAGGGAAGGGAGCTTGTTTCCCACGGAGCCCCTATTCCAGAATGCTGCGTGCGGCGGATGCTCAGGGAGAGTGTTCTCGGAGTAAGTGAGTGGGTGATTGAAAACGTCATTGCATGGCCCTACTGCTACAGAAAACTGGCTGTCAGTGCCGACAGCCTCCTGCAGTGTGTTTTCCTTCCCCACACACCCTAACAATCCAGTTCTGGCCGCAGCTCTCTCCACACACCGTTTCATGCTTGTGCAACACCCCACCGCGGCTGCCCCTGCTTCCCGCTTGCTGAGACTCAGCCTTCCCCATGCCGCTACAGCCGCTTCAGCTTCTCCCCACGCCAGCATTCCCCTCCAGTTGCCCACTGCCTCTGCCTCTTTCTATTTTTTAAAAAGATTTATATATTTATTTGAGAGAGAGAGAGAGAGAGAGAGAGAGAGAGAGAGAGGGAGAGAGCATGTGAGCAAGTGAGGGGAGGGGCAGAGGGAGAGAGTCTAAAGCGGACTCCATGCCAAGCACAGAGCCCAGGGATGCAGGGCTTGATCCCATGACCTTGAGATCATGACTGAGCCAAAACCAAGAGTCAGTGGCTTAACCTAATGAGCCACCCAGGCGCCCCTGCTCACCAATCATCATGCAACAACAGTTCTTCCTGCTCCAACCTCCAACACACTCGCAGGTTCTGCAGCAGGTTCCAGCCTCCTGCACACAAGCGTGTGGGGTGCAGGCTGGACGTGATAGAAATCGTGCCCTCCCTGAGTTGACAGAGGAACGGGGTGATGAGGAATGGAGAAAGAAAGGAAAAAGAAAACTAGATTAAACGAGCTGTTAGAATGCTCTTATTGAAGCAGAGACTGCCAAGGAGTATGTCGGGAAGGGTAAAGAAACTAACATTGACTATAAGCTTGGCACTGTATTAAGTGCATTAATAAAACAGGGGCTGTTTTAAAGCACCTATTTTTTTTTTCAGATTGATTTATTTATTTGAGAGAGAGAGAGAGAGAGTGCGCATGGCACACTTGAGTAAGCAGGGGAGGGGCAGAGGGGGAGGGAAAGAATCTCAAGCAGACTCCCCCTCCCAGAGCAGAGCCTAATGCAGGGCTCAATCTCATGACCGAAATCAAGAGTCAGATGCTTAACCAACTGAGTCACCCATGCACCCCTAACACACCTGTTATGTGCTATAGACTTTGCCTACATTCTCTATCAGCCTCACAAGAAGCAAGCATGGTCAGAATTCTCATCTCTATTTTATAAATGAAGACACAGAGAGGTGGAAGTAATTACCTAAGGGCACACAGCCACATTTAGTGGCAGAAGGAAAATTAGAATCCCAGCCTGTCTGGGCCCAAAGGGGGTATTCTTCCTGCTAGACTTGCATGCTGCCTGTATTTCTGAGGCTCCTCACTGTCCGGTTGAATCTGCTGTGTCACTGCATTTATAGGTAAAGAGGAAAAGCAGAAGCTCAGCATCAGAACACAGCATGCTTGGCGGGGAAAGAAGGCTTTATCTAGCTGGAGCCTCGGCTGGACCCGAAGGATTCAGCACACAGAGAGTGCAGCATGGGAAGGGATTCTCGAGAGAAAGGTCTTCATAAGCACAGGCTAGGAGGTGTGCAAGTGACACGCCGGAGAAAAGAGGAAGCCACTGGCCAGTGTGACTGCAGTGTGAAGCTGCCGGAGGGGACGTGACGAGAGTCCTGTTAGGCTGAGCTGGAATTCTTGTCTTTGGCAGACTGTTAGCTTTGAATCAAGGGTGTTGACACTGTCGAGCTGACTCTGCAGGAAGTAAACCCCACAGAGGGGCACTGAGACTAGTTGGGGGGGACCTTGAGAAATCAAGCCTACTCACACCAACCACTAGGCTGACTTGATCCCCAGGTACTGCCTCTGTGCAGGGTCTTGGGAAGTTTGGTAGGGACCTCTCCCAAACCCTGGGAAATAAAGTCCACAGTGCTTTCCCGGAGAGAAATGGCACTTGTTCCCCACTGTCTAATCTGAACAGCCCTTTGCTGACTAATTGAATTACGCTGGCCCACAAACTGATAGACAGCTGCTAAAAACGGTTATTGCATTACTAATTCGCTCCAGCAATTTCACATTAAACCTATACTGTTAATAATTTTTCCCCTTCTATTTCTTCCCTCTTAATTAGACTATTTAAAACTTAGAAGGAATAGTCTTCCCATGCTAAATGGAGGCATCGGGCAAATTACATTTTTGATTGAATACTTCTCTGATAGGCCAGCAAATGAGACTGTTGAGTTGTTAATTATTGTCAGAGTTCCACACGACGCCTGCTAATGAGGCAGTCAATCTTAGCTGTCAGTCCCTGAATATTAATGGGAGCCAATGGGATGTACTGGGAAGGACGCTTGCTTAAGGTCGACAGTATCCAGTTCACTGGCTGTACATGCAAGGTTGGTGACTTCCTGTTGGTAGAGCTAATGGGAACCTGTGAGGAGTGTAGAAAGGGGTGGGCAGTGAACCCAGAGGTGAGGACAGCCCAGAACAGCTTCATGGCACCAAGCGGGTACCACTGGGACGGCCCACTTGGTTGATAGTCCACATTTATCACCGCTGGCCTGGCCCTGGAGAGCTTACCAACAAGGATGTACTCCTGGAGTTCTGGAGAGCTGCCAGGTAGGAGGAATTGGCTGCCGAGGACCCAGGAGAGGTATACAACTTAAGACTGCTGATCTGGGCTCACAATGACCCAACCTCAGGCTCCCATGCTGGCTGACGTCTTGGGATTTAGTCCTGACCTTGGCACCCTTATGCTATGGGTCAGGAGAGAAGTCAGATTTCATTTAGCAAGACTCGGGGTGACAAAGAGGAGATGTCAGCCAAGACTGGACATCACAGAGCCTGTTTAGTCTGGGACAAAGCAAAAGCTCAGTGGAAGGGCAGAGAAGGCAGAGAAATTGGACTCGATTCAATAAATATTTACTGAGCACTTTGTATGCAGGATAAAGACTTGAGTTTCCAGTGCAAACTCCCAGGGCAGACATTTTGGGGGGATCATCCTTGACTTTTACTTCTGTTTCACAACTGCCCACTCCTCCCTCCCCTCCACTGGACTATTCCCTGAGGCTCTGATTCTCCTTCACTAATGCTTCGAGAATTCATTTTCTTCTCCATCCCCATTTCTCTTCCCCCTAGACCCTGCTCACTGGGTTACTGCCCCAGGATAATTAGGACTGGATCTTCACTCTCTCGCCCTTCACTGCTATGACCTCTTCTACTTCATCTCCTACTCTTCCCTCCAGTTTTCTCTGTTCCCCAAACATACCAGCCAGGCTCCCTGTTTCCGCTCTGAGCTTTTGTTTCAGATTCTCTAAAACAGGGCATCCACCTGCTGTGACTTATCTGTTCAACACACGCTGGTTTCCATCTCCCTGAGCTGCATCATTCCAACTGATGTTTCATCTTTACTCATGGGTCCATCTGCTTATCCCTCTGATCCTCTTCATTTAATGGTGATATCAATGTGCACTGTAGACAAGGATGGGGAGTCTGGCCGGGCATGGCTACCATAACCTAGCAACAGGTGGGAAGCTGAGCCCCGAAGCAGACTTTCCTTCCATCTCGTGGGAAAGTCATGAAGACAGCCTCTTCACCTGGGAGGAGCAGTGGGCAACAGGTTTGTGAATTTGCATAGGTTTTAAGGCTGACTTCTAGGTTTTACTTGGCGACTTTGTGGGAGGATATAATGAACAAAAAGAAAAAGAATAAAATTTAACTTTTGAAGATATAATCTTACCAATGTTTATTGATAGCTCATAAGTAAGTGCTGGACACCGTTTTAGGTGTCCAGGATACCATGGACAAAAAAAATAGGCAAGATCTCTGCCCACCAGGAACTTATATTCTAATTTAGGCGGCAATCATCCAACACGTAAATCACTACATACACTCAAACAAGCATACATCCATATAACTGATACTGATTTCAGATACTGATACTGATTTCAGATACCGATAAGAAATACAAAGACCAGGGCACCTGGGTGGCTCAGTGGGTTAAAGTCTCTGCCTTCAGCCCAGGTCATGATCTCAGGGTCCAGGGATCGAGGCCCGCATCGGGCTCCCTGCTCGGCAAGGAGCCTGCTTCCTCCTCTCTCTCTGCCTGCCTCTCAGCCTACTTGTGATCTCGCTCTCTCTCTGTCAAATAAATAAATAAAAATATTTAAAAAAAAAAAAAGATGGTTCTGGCCATCTTATTAAAAAAAAAAAGAAAAAGAAAAGAAATACAAAGACCAGATCTCAGCATCAGGAGACACAACAATGATGGTAGGACAGGCATATGTAGGGTTGGGCAAAGTTAGGGAAATATTAAGAGATAGATTTGAGCCAAGATCTTCATAAAGAAAAGCCAGCTAAGGAATAGGAGCCAGGGAAGAACACTCTAGGCAGAGCTAAGTGCACGCACAAAGGGCCTGAACAGGAACATAGTTTGGCAAGTTGCAGGAACAGAAATAACACTGGTTTTGTTGAATCTTCATAATGAAGGGTGGGAGGTATGGTGCATAAGAGTTTAGAGAGGAGGGACCTTATAGGGCCATGGTGATAATCTTGGATTCCACACCAAGGACAATGGAAAGAGGTTGCAGGATTTAAGAGGTGTGATGGCGCCACTGGGTCAAGATTCCGCTGGAGCACTTCTCCTAGGTGAAACCCAATGCCAGATGGTGACTGCATAACAATGCAGTAGAAGGAGTCACTGCCTTCTTAGAATTTAGTCTAATAGTGGAGACAGACACACAGCCCAGTCCGTGATATGATGTAAGGATACACAGACTGAGGCTGAATCCCAATGGCTGCTCTCTCCTCCTATAGTAAGAGACATTGTAGTTTGGTTCTAGCTCCCTGGAATGATTATCAGATTCCCCAACCTTCCTCGAAGCTGGGTGTGGGCAGGAGACGACTCTGAGGTAAAGGACAGCAGCTCCAGGGTTCCTCCTTGGGAGACAGCTAGGTTTCGGTTCTGTGGCTCTTCCCCTCAGCCTCCATCCTACCCTGGGGCCTGTGGATGCAGTGGCCGCAGTGCGCTCCCAGCACACGCCAGTGAGAGCTAGACCTTAGAGAGGGAGAGGCAGGAAGCCACAGGAATCCCCTGGAGTAAAGAGCTACCATTCCAGACCTGGATTCCTACCTCTGAACTTCTACAAGAGACAAACAGACATCCACCTCATGTGGAAGCAGACTGTATTCTGGGCTTCTGTTTGTGCAGGCTGACTGAATCCTGAGTTACCTGCACTAATAAAGGGTGGAGGGAGCTGATATGCGCATTCAGAGATAAGAAACTAATTCTACCTCCTTTAAAAACAAATTGCCTCCATTTCCTCGAGCTTCTATTCTAGTTCTTTCTCATTACCCACCTTCCTCTCCTCCCAGCTCAGTGCTGCAGGTATGGGTAAGACTGACTCTCTGAGACCTCAGGGTGGTTTTGTCCCTGCTTCCTCGGCTCCCCTCCGGCCCTCTTCTAGCAGGTAGGACAGGAACCGGAACTAAGGTCAGCATGAGGCAGTCCGTTCCTGTGGAGAAGTCAGGCGAGTCTGTCTCATGCTTCTGAGACAGGCAGGCCAAGACAAGTCTAGATTAGAAACAGGAGCACTCAAGCAATTAAATCAGAACATTCACTTCACAAGGTGGGAGAGGGACCGAATGAAAACACAACCTAAGAGCAGGAGATGGCCACCCTTTTGAAGCTATTACTTATTCACAAAGATTATTCCTGAACTGTATTAAGGGGAAAAAAAAAAAAGATCAGGAAAATTCAGCACTGACTAGCACACGACCATTTAAATGCAAGAGGTAGAACATACCAATATGTTGGAATCCACGTGAATCTGTACAAAATGTTAGACGAGGCAAAAAACAATCCTGAGGAGAAATGGTATGGATGGTCTGACTCTTCGGGACCCCTCTGTCTTCTAGCCAGAGAATGTCTTGAGGCAGTGGTGAACAGTCAACGATTTTAACAATGGATACAAGGAGGGCACCACCAATCAGCTGGTATGAATATGGTGGGTCCATGAGTCCTCTGTTGTGTCAAGTGTCAGTCCTTTATTTTCTGGATCAAAAGGACACCTGGGGAGTCCCGGCAGAGAAGCTAAAATGGTCAGAGCTACTAGGGGTCTCAAAAAGCAACTATCAAAGAATCGGTCCAAATGCACTTCGACATTTCAGCAGCCTCGACAGTGTCCTGTGATGCACCTGCTAAATATTAGCCTTGCTTCCATAAATGAGAAGCAGTTGCCCCAATGAGGTAGCTTGACACCTTGGATCAAAGTAGTCCCATTTCTTTTGTCAACAGCCGCAGAGGAGCCGCTGTTTGGCAAGTTTTCTTCCCAGCCCCATAAAAGGCCCTTGAGTACCCATCAAGAGCAGTGCCAGATGCAACTAAAGCACGCAAAACACTCCGCAATTAACAGAGCTGAGTGTGCCATTAAGACAACCTTACAAGGAAGGCAATACCCCCAAGTAAGCATCAGAGCGTAATGAAGTTAGTCAGGCTGGTAAACACCTAAGTGATGGCCTTGTAAAAAAAAAATGGCTTTTGAACTCATTTAGCTCCGCAGGCTGAGGCATGGTGCAGACAAATGATGGCTGTTCCATTATTTTCTGTTGACATTTATATGCACTCCCGTATACGGTAGCTTTTGGAGAAATAGGTCTAAGTTTCTAGAGTCAGGCTGTTAGGCATGCACATTCCAGGTCTTATCATGTTTTAACTGCGCAAACTCGGGAAAGTTAGTTAAATTCTCTGAGTTTTTATTTTGCTCATCTCTGAAAAAGGGGGGCAGTGGATAATAACCCTGCTAGGTTCTTGTTATGCGTAATTATAAAAGGTGCCAATGTGTGATGATTGCCTTAGCGATGGTCACGTCTGTGCTGGCTGAACAGACACTTCTACGTCTCACATGTTAAATAGAACAAGATGGACTGGATTATGCTCCCAGAAGTGCATCTCATCGTTCAATCACCCTTTGGGGGATTAAGGCTGAAAGCGCCAGGTACGCAAGAGCGTGGGTTTTAAAGTTTTCTAGACCTGAATTTGAATCCTAGCTCTGCTATTTATAACACCTGTGTGATCTGGGTCAAGTAATGTAACCTCTCTGAGCCTCACTTGTCTTCATCTTTAACATGGGAATAATACTATCAAGCTAAAAAGATTGCTGTGAGAATCGAATAATGGACTGTATAGACCTGGCGCACAAAGGACTCTCCGTAAATGTGAGCTTTTAAAGACATTTCCATTATTCCAGAAGCACGTTCTTCTTCGGGTCACAGCTGGGGAAAAAAATGAAAGCTTCTAGGCATACAGTCTAAAAGCACCAGTACTGGGCGCCTGGGTGGCTCAGTGGGTTAAAGCCTCTGCTTTCGGCTCAGGTCATGATCTCAGAGTCCTGGGATCGAGGCCCGCATCGGGCTCTCTGCTCGGCAGGGAGCCTGCTTCCTCCCCTCTCTCTGCCTGCCTCTCTGCCTACTTGTGATTTCTCTCTCTGTGTGTCAAATAAATAAATAAAATCTTTAAAAAAATAAAAAAAATAAAAAAAAAAAATAAAAGCACCAGTACTGTCTTTGGCAGAACAGGATTCAGATTCCATCTCCATTCTTTACTGGCTGTGTGACAGGGAGGGACAAGTTATGTTCTCTCTCTGTTTCCGTCTTTTATCTGCATGATAAGGAAGCAACTTTTCTTCTCTGGGGCTTGCACATGCTTGACCTTGTTGTGCTGAGCTGTCATTAGCTTACATGTCTATTTCACACTTGTTTGTGCTCACCATGTTCCAGGCACTAGCCTCACACTTTACAGGTGAAACTCGTTCAATGCAATCTTCATGTCAACGCTTTGAGGTAAGTACTATTCTCATCCCCCTTTTACAGATGGGAAACTGAGTGAGATACTGAGTCACTTGCCCAGTGTTCTGTGGTTTGTGGACAGCAGTTCGGGGATCTGATCCTACTATATTCTGGCTTTGCAACTGGTGCTCTGAATCACCATGCTGTGGGGCCACTACCATCCCCAAGACCACAGCCACCACAAGAGTCACTATAACCACCACGACAACTGCATTTATCATGTGCTGATTAAGTAGCAGGCACTTCACAGGCACAGCCTCATTCACTGTATTCTCGTGCCACCCGGAGGGCAGTGGGTTAGGTGATGTGCCCAAGGTCACTCAGTTAGCAAGGGCCGGTGCTTGCACTTGATTTCAGACCCTCTGGCCCCGAAGTCCTGGCTCTTCCACATTTTACTGAGACTGTTGAGACTGGGAACGTACCGGCACGTCACCAGGCACATAACTGACATCCTCCGAAAGGCATCTCTCTCACTTCCAGGAATTTTCAAGCTGTAAAGGTTGCATTTCCTGACAGCCCGTGAGTCCTTCGGTATCAATCTTTCCTCCCTGTCTAATTTGAAGGGTGAATCTGGTGGTTTCAGATAACAAATGAACCCACACACATCTCCTCCTTGCTCTCATTTAGCACAGCTCTGCCCAACGCCTGGCACCTTGTTTAGGTCTTTGGAAGAAGAAAAATCAGCAAAGGTGGGTGGCAGAGGCCTGCCTATCTCTTTAGGGGCTGGACAAATGGATGAATGACAGAACATATTTGTAAGACTTTTGGGACCTTGACTATAAGAGAAGGTGTGAATAACCCATCATTGTTTGGATTCTGTGTGTCAGATTTCTAATTTGGCTTAATTTTATAAACATAGGCCAAGTATCTCACAGGAGAACATTGGGCTCAGCCAATTCTAAGACAGTGACCTTGCTTTCCCTCTCTATCTTCCACACTGAGCCAGAGTAATGGTTCTAGAATGGAAATCCAGTAATGATTTCTCCTCCTTAACATCCTTTTGTAGCTTCCAATTGCCCTCAGGAGAAAAGACAGGATCCCTGAAGATAATCTCCCAGACTCTTCATGGTTGGTCCCTGCACCGACCACTCCCTTTTCACGGTCTTCTCCCCATTCTCCCTCACTCCGACCATCTGTCTTCACTCCAGTTATTGAAAACAGCTTGCCTTTTCCTGCATGTGTAACTACTGTTTCCCCTGTTCCCCCCTGTCCTTCACCATTCTGCTGGGACTCCACTTTTCTCTGAGAAGCCAGCGAGGAGAGTTTGAATCTGTCCATCCCCGAATCCCTTATTTGCTGGCACTATTTATCATCTCTTATCAGCCAGAGACTGGGTATAGTTTTGTACCACGTGGCTCAGAGTCTGACACAGTGGGTGGGTCAGGTCTTATACAAATATTTACTGGCTGAATGAATAAATAAATGAACCTTTTCTACCTTACTTTAAATATATATATATAATTATTAAATAAAAATGGGGGGGGAGGTTGAGGGATAAGGTGCAGAGGGAGAGAGCGAATCTCAAGCAGGTCTCCTCACTTAGCACGGGACCTATCTCTGGGCTTGATCTTATGACCCCAATATCATGACCTGAGCTAAAACCAAGAGTCAGACACTTAACTGACTGAGCCACCCAGGTGCCCCAACAACTAGCTTACCTTTTGGAACGTGGGTAGAAAAGAAGAAATATAGTCAAGGTTTGGAACAAGATAAAAATGCAAATGGATAGTAATTTTAAAAATACTGTTTTTTTCCTTTGATGATTCCCCGTTGATCTTGGTATTATACCTAACTCATTTTATAAATAGCTGTCAGTTTTTTACTGAATTGTCAGGCAATGTGCTAGACTCAGCTGCGAAGATAAATATATCTTTTTGCCCTCACACAGCTCACAGTCTGATGGAGGAGGGATCCACCCAAGCTAAGCTCACAAAATATATATCAGCTGTTGGAGGACATACCCTATACCAAGCTCTTTCACCCATCATTTGTAATTTTCTCTGCAACGTACAAAATAGGAACTGAAATTGTTTTTTTCAGATGAGAAAGGACCCTGAAGTTCAGAGAGGTTTAAGGAGGCGACTTTCCTTTGTTCACTCATGCAATGGAGTCATAGAAACGAACCAGCCCTCAACACCTGTGTTCTTTTTGCTGTACTATCTCAATTCACACTCCACTCTACTGTGAATACACTTGAACATCACTTTGTACATTTGTCATCCTTTTTATACATATTACTTCACTTCAGTCTCACAGAGCATTGCTTGTGATGCAGACAAGGATGATATTATAATCCACAATTTATGGATAAAAAAGCTGAGGGGGCGCCTGGGTGGTTCAGTAGGTTAAAGCCTCTGCCTTCGGCTCAGGTCATGATCTCAGGGTCCTGGGATCGAGCCCTGCATTGGGCTCCCTGCTCAGCGGGGAGCCTGCTTCCTCCTCTCTCTCTGCCTACTTGTGATCTCTCTCTCTGTCAAAGAAATAAAAAATCTAAAAAAAAAAAAAAAAAGCTGAGATCCTGAGGTTAGGGGACACTCTCCCAGGTCACACAGGCAGGAGGCAAACAGCAACAGAACTCATGTTTCCTGACCATGGAGCCTTCTCCTTGCCACTTTTCAACTATCGTTGATCCTTGAACAACAAAGGGGTTAGCGGTGCCCACCCAGAGTGGCATTGCAAATGGCATGTCATTTTTGACTCCCCCCAAACTTAACTACTAGCAGCCTACTGCTGACCAATAACATCAGCAGTGGATTCACGCATACTGTGTAGGTTATCTGTATTCTTTACGATATTCTTACAATAGAGTAGGCTAGAGACAAGGAAGGGTTATTAAGAAAGGCATAAGGCAGAGGAACAACATTTACACTACCGTCTTGTAGTTATTGAAAGAAATCTGCACGTACGTGGACCCGGCCGTCCAACTCTCCAAATCCAAGTTGTTCAAGGGCCCATTGTACATCCTCCAAAATCATGTCCTGCCAACCCCAAACATGCGACTCCTTCTGTCCACCAGAAACACTGACTTTTCCTTCTCAGGGTAGATTGATGGCACTGCCCTGAACCTGGAGGAATGAGTTTTCCAGGCCCCAGCGGTCCTCATCAAGCACCCCCTGGTCCCCAAGCAGCGTTTACGTTAAGTTTGATTTGAGGCCTTCCTCCATTGCTCCCCATTTGGCTGAAATATAACAGAGCCCTGGAGAATATGGCCAGCTCTTGGTCCCACATCAGAGGATAGCACATTGGCCCAAACCACAGCCTATTATCTGGGTCTCAATATATTATCACAGTATGGTTTTCTTCAGACTGATAGGGATGCATTACTTTAAGTACACAGAGGGAAAATTCCAGAGGAGGATTGATCATCTCCCTGAGATGTTTCTTGCTATTAAAAAAAATAAGAAGACAGGAGATCACTATTCCCTGGAAGGGATTCCCTCTGTCTCTCATTGTTTCTTGAGGCTTTATTTCTCCCAGTTCAACTCAACAAGCACTTCCTTTCTTTACTGTGTGGCCCAGCTGCATGAAGATTTGAAAGAACGAAGATGAATACGATTGAGACCCTTCCTGTTGGGGTCTGTGGTTTCCCATCCTCTCTACCCTTTGGTCCTTTGCCCTGGACTTCTTGGGTACCAGACCTAGATAGCCCTCTGGGGTCCAGGCCCCGCGCGGCCTCTAGCTTCAAACTGCTTATCTAATCATCATTTTTATTTTAGGAATATGCGCCAGCAATGAACACCCTGCCTTTCTTGCATACGCTGATTTATTGCTCAGAAGCACGTGCGCACACACACACACTCCACCTGTCAGGGACAGCTTGCGAGGGCTTTTCTTGAGCCGGTCTCCTTTCTATACTAAAGAAGCTAGCCAGAGATAAGTGGTGTGACATTTAGAAGTCACTTCTTGACGCCTCACAGAGTGAAGAACATTGAAACAAGGAGAGGCCAAGTTTAGCACCACACAAAGCAGAGAGGCTCAAGGAATAGCCAGATGACCCTCACTCAGAGGCAAGAATAGCAAAGGACGGGAACCGATGCACTTGACCTATAATTGCCAAATGGGCAGTAATAACCCACACTGTTTATATTCCTAGCTCTCCTGTCCATTGTACCATTTCCACACGCTCTCTTGGATGGGTATGCACTACAGGAATGCCAGCCCATTTCCACAGTGGAGTCAAAGCCAAAATTATAACTAATGATGTGTTTGCATTGCTCAACCATCTTACCTCTCTAACTTCCATGTGCCAGGTCCTGCTGCCATGAGGAATGAACTGGGGAGAAAAAAGTCAACTAACCATGATTCTAAACGTGGAGGAGCTTGAAGACTGGGGAGAAGGGCGTGTGGAAAAAAAGGTATGTAATGAATTATGTATAAATGCTGGAGCTCAGGGGGAAGGGGGAAGGTGAGGGAAACCAAACTCATGACATACCTGCAGGAAGAGGTCATGGTCCACACTTTCCCAGGGCTAAGGCTGGGAGTGAAGAGAGACTCATGCCTCATTTCTAGTCTCACTTACAAGACTGGGCTCCCTAGTGGCCTGCTCCTATAAGAGTATCTAGAGTTCAACCCACCCTGCTAAAGAAGCCAGATTCAAATGTTCTACAATTGGATTTCGGTGATGGCTATACAACTCTGCAAATTTACCAAGACTTGTTGAAATGCATATTCAAAATGAGTGAGTATCACGGCAAGTAAATTACATCTCAACGCCCACTAAAAACCAAAGGGTAGATTTCTCTTCTGGATATACTTGTTTGTTCTGCAGATCCAAGTGGTCAATGCTCCCCTAATTTCTTCAAGATAAAATCCATATCTTTGGCCTGACATTCAAAACACTAGAAACAGTAAGGCTTAGCTCTGCACTGTGTATTTTTCTCTAGATGGACTGGCCTCCCATGTGGTCTGCAGGCTATATCTCATTCCATTGCATCCTACTTTCCATCTCACCACATTCCATGTCATTCCATCCCAGAGGAATGCCTTCACTTTGGCAATGCATGGCTCTATGATGGGTGTGGAGGAAAGAGAAATGAACACACGTTTGGCCCTCATGGGAGTTTGCAGACTCCCCTGTCCGGTGTGAAGACACATTTGAAAACAGACAAAGAGAAAAACTATGACAGTGAACAGTCATATAGTGCCTACTATGTGCCAGGCACTGTTCTCAGCACGTTTACATGTATGGGCTCATCTCATTTTCTACATCCACCCTATAGGGCTCATCTCATTTTCTACAACCACCTCTATAGTATAGAGGTACTGATTATTGCCATCTTACAAAGGAAGAAATTAAAGCAGGAAAGGATTAAGCAAAAGGTTCCAGGTTACAACACTAGTCAGTGGCAAAGCTGGAATTCAAATCCAGGCATCTCATCTCCTGAGCTCAGACATTTAAACTTCACGCTACAGAGTACAGAGATCCGTGACAGAAATGCACTGAATGCACAGAAGTGCACAGAAATGTACTATCACCTCTCTGAAGAGGAGACATCTCAGTTGGTCGTGGGAGAGGAGGTGTACTCTGTCCTCCAGACACACTGAAGGGGAGACTGAATGAAAAGTGGGTATGAAGCTATGAATGCATACAGTGGGGTGTGTTCAGGGAAGCTGCACAACTTGACGAGGCAGGACTCTAGAGAGGTGGGGGCAGCGTTGGTTGGAGATGAGGCTTGACACGTGGTGAGGAAGCGTACCACGTCAGGTTGAGGTGCTGTATCACTTAGCATGACTTTGCCTCCAAGAAGCAGAAAAGCATGACTGAAATTGGTTTAAACCATAAACACATGTATTGTTGTTTATATCAAAAAGTCCGGAGATAGGAAAGATTTCAGAGTTGTTCAATTCAGCAGCTCAGCTGTGTTATCAGGCATCTCGGTTTTCCATCTCTTCACTCTGGCGTGCTGGCTGTTGACTAATCTCTCAGGATGACTCGCTTCATGGTCTCAAAAAGCAAAAACATTTTCAGCCTTCCTGGCCAGATACAGCCAAGTCGAAAATCGGAAAGCAACCATTGCTTTTAGTGTCTCTTTCTGACAAACAAGGGTGTGCTTTCCAGAAGACCTTTCCCCTTATGTCTCACTGGCCAAAACGAAGGTTCACATACCAAATCTGACCAGTCACTCCCAAAGAGAATTCACCATATTGGTCTAGTCAAATCATGGCTTAGCTCCTAGAAAGGGTGGGGCTCACTTCTCCCTGAGTCACAGGGTTTGGGAGCAAAGAAAGGGGAACTGAATATCATGTAGGCAGCCAGTATTTCTCAGAGAAAAGCTTAGCCTCTTTCCTCAAGGTGATGATGGTGGGGGTGGAGGTAGTTAGTCCAACTTCAGACACAACCACGCTGACGTTTAGAAGCAGTCTTCCTTCATACTCGCCTTGTCTTTCAGCGCTCAGTCCTGCATTCATGTCCCCTCCCCTTCTTCCTTTCCTTCCTCCCTTCCTTCTCTCTTTCCACTTTCCTTCCGTTAAACACCAACTACTGAGGGTTCTGTTCAACTTGATTCAATATTATTCTTAGTGATGGAATCAGTCCTGAGCAAGCAGGACCTGGCACACACACAGGTCCTTCCTGCATTTTACCTGTCCAAGGGTCTTTGTCTCCCTGCAACTGCTCCACCCCCCACAACCCCGCGTGAAGCCTTTTATGAGCACCCCAGCCCCCAGTGATCTCTCCCTTATGAAGTGTTTTTACCATCCCTGAGGCTGCTTGCCAATTCATGTGGAACCCTGTATGAGAAAATGGGAAGATGTCCTAGGGAGATTCTGTGGACATTAAAAGCATCTCAGAATTAGGCAGTGTCTGTTTATTTGCCCCACCCGCATTCTAACCCCTTTCTCCTCCTTCCACTCTCTTTTAAAATTCCCTGGTAACGATTATTGGTTTTCTGTAGCCAAAGGGCAAAATTAATAAATTCCTCAGCCACACAACTTCCTTGGAATCTAATAATGATCTTCGATTGTTAGCACTGGACGGAGGATATACACAATCAAGTAGAAGCGGGGGAGGAAGGAGAGGAAGGAAATGTGGGTGTGGTGCGATCAAAACCTATCCACAAAAAACAAAATGAAACAAAGCAACACCTATCCACTCCCAGAGCATTGTTCAGTGAGACCAGGGAAATGAGCCTTCACGGAAGGGAGAAGGATCTTATCTCAAGATCCTGAGATAGGAACGGTGGAAGGCAGGAATAGGGTGGGGTACCTCAGTGGGTGACCCAGAGGATTAATGCCATCACCTTTATCTGCAAAGCCTTTTCCCTACCCCACACCCCACCTCCATTCCTAGAATTCAACTAGACTGAGTGACCAGCTGCTGGCATGTGTTTTACAAAAATGACACCGCCTTTAAATTTCAGGATGAGAAACAGCGGGACAAAGTTCTCCAACTCATATTGAGCTAATACAGCATATGGGAAAAAGAAAGCAATAATGCCTCTATAGTAGGTATAGACCAACCAATTTCTTGGAGGGAGACTATGAGATGTATTATCTTGGAAGACACTAGGTGAACTCTAAAGGGTCTTTGGAATCAGACAGTTCTGAGTCTGATTCACTGGAACCATTATCTGCCAGATGCGTGGTATTGGGAAGTCACTTAACTTCTGGGGGGAGTTAGTTTCTTACTGTGTGAAATGGGATCCATATTCTCTGTGCATTCTGCCTCTATGGGCTGTTTGAGGAACAAATGGGATAATGAATGTGGAAGTCTCATAGAGACATCTGAGTTAAGTTGATGAGGTTGTTATTTCTTCTGGGAAAATACTTCTCGCTTCCCAAAGGGACCACATAGCGGATCTCACTGAGTAATTAACGCGTAAACAACTTTGATTTTCCATTTCAATGACTCCCTCTCTTCTCTGCCTCTGCTATCTTGTATCACTAGACTCTGCTAAAAGAAGAGAGTAGCGGGGAGATAGGCTGTGTCTTTGTTACTCTTGAAGGTATCCAGAAAGAGATTTCTTTGGTCCAAATCTGGCCAGCTGAACACCAAGACTCATTTGCAAGTCATACAATTTTGATTCAGGCAATGTTTTTACATTCCTGTCAGAAGAAAGACTCGTTTCCTTTGAACTACTGGAGGGGAAGTTACTGGCCAGGTTCTCCATTGCCCCAAACACTCGGGTCATATTTCCTACAAAGGAAAACAGTGTCATGTATAACAACAACATAATCATCAGAATCGGGAAATTAACATGGAAACATCACTACTATAGAAATCTCAAGGGCGCCTGGGTGGCTCAGTGGGTTAAAGCCTCTGCTTTCGGCTCAGGTCATGATCTCAGGGTCCTGGGATCGAGGCCCGCATCGGGCTCCCTGCTCAGCGGGGAGCCTGCTTCCCCCTCTCTCTCTGTCTGCCTCTCTGCCTCCTTGTGATCTCTCTCCCTCTGTGAAATAAATAAATAAAATCTTTAAAAAAAAAAAAAAAAAAAAGAAATCTCAAGCACCATTCAAGTTTTGCTAAATGTCCCAAAAAATACCCTTGAGGGAAAAGGATCCAGGTCAGAATCATGTGTCATCTTTATGGGTCATGTCTTCTCATCTTCAATCCAGACTGTGTCCTCATTTTTTTCTTGTCCTTTGTAATCTTGAAGCTTTTGAATACTGTTCCTTTTCAGTTTGGGCATGTCTGATACTTCTTCCTGATCAGGTGATACATCTCTGGATAAGAATATCAGAGAAGTCATGTTCCTACATTAGGCCATCTTATCAAGCGACACGGGACTCCGATTTGTCTCATGTAGGTTGATCCTCACTTTACAGATTCCATTAAAGTTGTCTGCCAGCGTTCCCTACTAAAGTACATCTTTTCCCCTCTGTAATTATTAAGTCTTCCATAGAGATGTACTTTGAAACTATAGCAATAGGTCTTTCCTCGTCAAACTTTCAAGTACAAATTTATTAATGGATATTTGTATTGAATGATGGTTTCCTATATTACTGACTGGGTTATATGTTACCATAATTTTTAAATTTATTTTGACGGTCAAATTGAACGAGCTTTGACCGGTAGAAGCTTCTTGAAGCTGGCTCCTATGACCGTGAACATGTCCCCCAACCTTCTGACTTGCCTCCTGACACAGGATGTTTTGTTTTCCTTGTCCAGATTCCTTTTAGTGGACGTGGTCTTTAGAAACCAAGGTCAGGACACGAGGTGTGCTCATTGCTACTGTGTGTGTTGTGTGTGGGAGGGGAGAGGGTTGCTCTTCCCAGACCCTTTACTTTCAGCAGCTGGAGTATTCTATATGTGTATGTGTGTGTGTTTGTGTCAAAGATAGAGAGAGACAGAGAGGAGTATTTTGGTTCATTTTTGTATTACGACAACCTTAATTAGATTATAGCACTTCTCACATAGATTCCAATAAACTCTTAATAAATACTCTATGAAATACTCTATGAAAAAGAGAGACCCAAGGTCAACTGAGTCTGCCAAACACCAGTACACTTCTGTACTTGGTGGCCATCCAGAAGGCTATGGAGTATTGCAGCATCTATTTATATGCCAGTCCCAGTGCTGGGCTCATTTTGCTTCTAAGTAATATAAACTGATACTATTTTTTTAAAATTTTACTTGAGTTCTAACATATGTATTATCACTGTTTGAAAATATCCTAGAGAACTATTGATTCCCTTCCCTTCACCCTCCCCTGTCCCTCACAGACCTCCTGCTTCAGAGAAGGCTGAGATCACCATCCTTCTGGGAGGGTGGGGAAGAGAAGACAATGAGCTGACACTGCACCAGAGTCCCTGTAGGTGGGAAGGCCTGGGGGCAGGATCAAGGCACATCCAATTCTGAAGTGGGCAAATCCAAGTAGGCAAGGTGAGGAGGAGGAGGAAGGATGAAGCTTACCCTCATAGCTACAGTGAGGTTCCAGAAGTGATAGAGCCTTTATTGCTCAGTGGTTTAAAGGCACAGACATTGGAATCAGATTTGCACGTGATTCTTGGCTTGTCCTATAAGGAGGATGTGTGACTACGTGCAACAACAGTACCTATCTTATAATGCCTTTGTGAGGATTAGTCATGGCAGCTGCATGAAACATACTTAGCCCATTGTCTGGCATATGGTAAATGCTCAATAATTGGCGTTTCTTTTTTGGGTGATGGTTGTTATTTCAGCATCATTTGAGAGTTTGGATAGTCTCTCAGGGAGGTCTACAAGAGGATATGCAAGGCAATCAGAAATAAAGGAGACAGTGCTAAGAGAAGGGCCCAGGATTTCTCAATCTCCACACTAATGATACTTTGGGCTATTTCATTCTTTGTTGTGGGAGACTGTCCTGTGTAGTGTAGATAGCTTAGCTGTGCTCCTGGCCGCTACCCACTAGATGCTGGAGCACCTCCCAGTTGTGACCACCAAAATCATTTCTAGGCATTGCCAAACGTCCTGGGGGGGAGCGTGGGGCAGGGGAAGGAGGCAAAATTGTCCCTGGTTGAGACCATGGGGCTCTTTGTGGGAAGTTATCTTTCAGTAAGCTGAGACTGTTCCAGAATTACCTCTTACATCACATGGCTTTGGGGGGAGGGAGGGAATTATGGGAGCGCCTTGCCGTCCTGGTCACAGCATACGCCAGACTGGACCAATCAGACGACCTAATCCCCTTTGGCAGCACTCGTCCCAGAGAAGTGCATATGCACCTGGCTGGCCAAAACCAGTTCTTCCCTGGGATTTTATATAACACACAGAAGAAAAGAAATTCTGTTTCCTTTATGTTCCAGATGGAAGCCTATGTCTCCAGAGTTCCTGGTGCCCACGTCCCATACCTTATGGAGGACATGGGAATCTGTGGTCAGCACAGAGACAGGAGCTGAGATAAGAGAGAGAAGGAGAGAGAGAGAGAGATCATCTCTCTGGATACTGCCATATGTGAGCCCATATCTGCCATAGTCATCTCTAAGTTCACGAGCACCTCTAGGTTCCGATTTATAGTTAAGCTGTTTAGGGCACCGACTGAAGCCAGACTGGCTCCTATTGCAAAGATCAAGGACACAGAAAGTACAATCAACAGGACAAAGTCCTTCAATAAACGTGAGGGCATGGGAGACAGAACCCAGGCAGAAGGACTTGCCTTACGCAGGCAGGGCCATATCCTGGAGATCTCTGGGAAAGGGGCCAATGCGGACGGAGCCAGGTTGTTGATTTAGGGGCAGAAGTTCAGGGACGTAGGCGGTGGGGAACTGTGTGTGCAAGTTTTCATCAGCAAGTGATCTACGATCCCGCTTTTCTCTCTTCCACTCCAGAAAGCATTTCTGAATTCAAGAGAGGACTGGGGTTTTACTTCTAACTTTGAATACACTACGTTCTTTAAAAAAAAATCCCTGTAAGAGAGAAGTATTTTCAAGCTTGAGTAATTTGACTGTTACTTGGACTGTTTCTTGCAAATTATCGAAAACCCCGGTTGAGACCCTGCAGTTTCAAATATTACAAACCAGAATACCTTGAGTGATTTGACAGTATTTGTGTTACATTTCTTGCAACTTACCCAGGACTTTATTTGCACAAACGGGGGTTGTGCTACAGCCGGGGAGAGCTGCCGCGCTGCTGGCTGTTATGCACCCCGGATTGTTAACTGCCTTCTAGAACTTGCGAGATGCATGACAATAGTCCAACCGTCTCTGGATGGAGGGGTACACGTGGTGTATATCTGACTCCCTATTCTAGACCCACTGCACACATCACCCAGTGATTCTGGCTTTGACTTTTATTGACCCCACATGCAGCTTCAGAATCCTTCTCAACATCCTGCTCCAACAAACACAAGCCTGGCCTTAAAGATGCAACTTAGTTGCTCTTGTTGAAGGCTTCCAAAGCCCCTGAGGTTTGTTCTTCATTTGCTGGTGGAAGAGAAATGGCCCCCCGGGCTCTGGGCAGGCGAAGAAGGACCCCGGAGCAGCCTTGAGCATCCGACGCTCTATTTCAGCATCCTTGCCCTCCCATTAAGAAGAGGTGAGACGTGATGAGAGGCACAGGCTGGGAGGCCTCGAGCTTTTATCTCTGGTGATG
Organism: Ailurus styani; assembly: GCA_002007465.1. Lineage (NCBI taxonomy): Eukaryota > Metazoa > Chordata > Mammalia > Carnivora > Ailuridae > Ailurus > Ailurus styani. The sequence goes on from LNAC01000153.1 coordinate 1,853,336, forward strand.
ACATGGGCAGTGTGACATGCAGGGTAATGAATTGCCCTCTTTGCAGAAATGAATAAGTTGTGGTCGGTGATGCAATGATCAATTTGCTCCATCACGTTAAGCTGCCCATCCATCATCCACACCTGCTGTCAGGAGCCCAGGGCCGCTGATATTGGCCTCAAGCCTCTGCCTCTGCCGGCGAAGCAACAGCCTTTGCAGCAGCCTCCCCAAGGCTCAAGGCTGCTTTTGATTACAACCTCGGATGAAGGGCCCGGTTCCTGCTGAGCCTCTGGTGACTCCAGAAAACAGCACATCTCTGCTGACCTGGGCCATGGAGATGCAGCCTAATACAATGTGAAGGGCCCCTTGTCAGGGACCCAGGTGGCCTGTGTCACTGTTCCACCATATCACAGTGGGCCAGCCCCACATCATCTCCGTCCCTCAGCACCTCTGCTCTGAAGGGAAGGGACGGAGTCATCTGTCTCTCATGTCTCCTCCATCTCTGGCCCCGTGGGCCCTAACTCCTCCTGGAAGGGCAGTCTGTGACTTTAACCCTTCCACTCACCGAGGCAAATAACAACATTTATTAACTGCCGGTTGTTTGGCATCAGTGCACTGGGTCATTGACTTTTCACAGCTGACAGGAAGGTATCATTATCACATTTCCCTGATGAAGGAAACGGAGGCACAGCAAGGTTAAGTGAGGTGTCCACAGCCACAGAGAGGCTGCTTGAGAGTCCGAACTGAATCCAAATCTGCTTGATGCCAAAACCCTTGCCTTTTCTGCTGGGAATCATTTTGGCTAGAGAGCAGGCCATTAAGACACTCCAACCAAGCCAACCTCCCAATATTTTGCGGGGCTCCAGGGGCTGCAAGGGCCCGGTACCTGCTCGGAGGAAGCAGGAAGGCCCAGATGGGTTTGGGGCACCCCCAGTTTCCAGTGTGACATTTTCAAGCCCCTGCTTAGGGCCCAAATTCTAGAGTCCAGGTGGTTGGCCAACAGACATATTAAGAAGCTTCTCAGAGTCCTGTAGGGTAGCTGCTGCCTATGGGATATTTCTCTTTCTTTCTTAACGGAGATGTTGAGTGACTTAACGGAGATGTTGGGTGTCCTGTTTAAGATGTCCTGAGTGCCCCGAGCTAGGTTCCCTGTACTGTGTGGTTGAGCCTCAGTCATGTACGCCTCATACCTCCCAGGAGAGGTGAGTCATTCACAGTTTTGAATGGGGAAACTGAAACTCAGGTATTTCTGGCAATTCTGGTGGCACGGAGAGGGTCATGAAATAGGCTCAGGACCAGCAAGAAAGAAACCATCGCTGCTCGTGCAGGATTTGCAGTTTAATTGGAAACCCGAACAAGTGATCAGTCAACTGGGACACATTCTATGGTGGGGGAACAAAGGCCTCTTTCAGAGAGGCGGATCCAGAACTTCTCAATCCTGGCGGTACACTCCTGTCAACTGGAAGCTTTTCAAAGGTGCTGTTGCCTGAGTGCCAACCCAGACCAAACAAATCAGGATTCCTAAAGGTAAGGCCTTCGGGATTTATTTTTTTAAAAAACTTCTTACATTAGCATAATATCAGACCTGCAGAACAGTTTAAGGATAACTCTTGCCACTTCTATTTAGCATTGTACTGAAGGCTGCAGTCAGAGAAATTAGCCAAGAAAAAATGAAATAAAAGGCATCCCAACTGGTGATAAAATAAAACTGTACTTGCAGATTTCATGATTTTACATATAGAAATCCTAAGGAATACACAAACACACACACACACACACACACACACAGAGTCTGAATTAATAAACGAGCTCGGTAAGGCTTCAGGATACAAAGTCAATGTCCAAAAGCTAATTGTATTTCTATATGCTAATCACAAAAACTTTGCAAATAAAATTAAGGATATGATTCCATTTGCCATAGCATCAAAAAGAATAAAATACTTAGAAGTAAATTTCACAAAAGAAGTGTAAACATTTTTGCACTGGAGACTAAAATAATCCTGAAAGAAAATAAAGATCTAAATAAATGGAAAAACATCCCATGTTCATGGATTAAGACATTTGATACTGTTAAGATAGCAACACTCACCAAACTGATCTACAGAGAAGTGAGTCCCTATCATATCCCAGTTGATTTTTTTTTTTAAGAAAGGTACAAGCTCATCCCACAATTCATACGAAAATATAAGGGACCTAGAATAATTGAAACCATCTTGAAAAAGAGGAACAAAGTTGAAGGACTTCATACATGCCAATTTCTCTTCTCTTTTCCTCTTTCCACTCTCTCTCCCTCTCTGGATACAGAATGTGTGCAAGTGTGGATATGTGTCATCTGTATACTCGCATGGTATAACCACATGTTATTTATTCTTAACCATTTGAGAGTAAGTTAAAGACATGATGTCCCTTTACTCTTAATACTTCAGTGTGCATTTTCCAAACCAAAAGATACTGTCTTCTGTAACTTTTCTAGTACAATCATTTATATCAGGAGATTATCTGTGATGCCTTACTATCACCTAATGTACACATTGCTTCAAATACTCCACTGATTTTTTTAAAAGATTTTATATTTAAGTAATCTCTACACCCAACATAGTCTCAAACTCACAACACCAAGATCAAGAGCTGCACACTCCACTAACTGAGCCAGCCAGGCACCCACCCACTAATGTTCTTTACAACAAAAGAAAATCCCAGCTTGGTGGGCATCCTTTCATAATGTAAATGTATGTCAACTCATTACGTTGTACACTTTCAATATACCCCAATTTTATTTGTTGATTATACCTCTTTAAAGCTGAAAAAGTTTTAGAAAAAAGAGAAAGAAAATCCTAGCTCACACACTGCACTCAGTTGTCAGTCTCTTGGGGTTCTCTTAATTTAGATAGCTCCTCAGCCCCCTGTGTCTTTGATGACCTCACATTCTTAAAGACATAGGTCAGCTCTTTTGTAAAATGCCCCTCAATGTGGGTCTATCTCATGTTTCCTCATGATGACATTCAGGTTGTGTGTTTTTGGTGGGAATACCCCATGATGACGTTCAGGTTGTGTGTTTTTGGTGGGAATACCCCAGAAGTGATGTTCTGGCCTTCTCAGTGTGTCATAGCAGGAGCTTACTTCTGGAGAGATACTTTCAAGATTACGCAAATATCCTATTCCTCTTTTTTTTTTTTTTAAGGTTTTATGTATTTGAGAGAGAATGAGTGGAAGGGAAAGGGAGGGAGAATCTGAAGCCGATTCTGCACTGAGCACAGAGCTGGACGCGGAGCTTGACCCCATGACCAGGGAGATCATAACCTGAGCCAAAACCAAGAGTCGGATGCTTAACTGACTAAGCCACCCAGGTGCCCCTGTCCTGTTCCTCTTCCACCTGCTAGTTCTGGCACGCATCCATAATTTTCAAAAAATTCACCAGGTTACATGCATTAGTCAATGTTGAGAGACACTCACCCTTACCTAAAGAGGGAATACCTGGCCTTCTGGAAGAAGAACCATATAGACTGAGGCCTGAGGGATAAGCAGAAATAGTTGTATTCATTGGAAACGGTGGGGAGGGGCAGATGTTCTGGGTTCAAAAAAGGCCTGGAGACAAGCATACAAGACACCTAGAAATGAACCAAAGCCAGGCGGCCAGGCACAGAGTACGGTGGAGGATGTTGGCTGAAGGTGCAGGTAAAGAGCATGCAAGGAGTTTGGGCTTCTTATAAGGGTTAGGAGAGACCCATAGAATAGGTTCAATCAGGGGAATGACATAATCAGGTTTCTGTGTTGGAGGGAAAAATCCCTTGGCTACCATGTGGAGCCTCGACATAGGAAGTTCAGGACTGAAGGCAGGACATGATGTGAGGAGGGGCTAGCACTGCCCAGAGAATGGAAATGGTGACTGGACGATGGAGTAGGGCTCACTAAACCACAGTGGCACCGTATGAAGTTGAGTGCGACATCGGGGAGATGTCAAGGGCTGTGGACACGTATGGAGAAAGGGCTCGCAGGATCAGAGAAGGCTTCCTGGAGGAGGTGGCATATGCTGAATTCTGTTGGATGAGTACAAGGCAGCCAAATGAAGGGGCAGGTGATGCCTGTGTTCTAGGCAGGAAGAGCAAGAAGCATGGGGAACCAAAACCACTCAAGAAGGCTGGAGCCTGGAGGAGGGACCTTAGGGATGTGGCTAAAGAGAGAAGCAGGGCCAGACCTCCAAGGCTGTGGGTCACACCGAGAAGTCTGGGCTCTATCTTCCTGACAACAGGCCAGGGGGCCGAGGGGAGGGTCGAAAGCAGGTTTGCAATCCCAAGGAATCCACTCCAGCCACATGCAGAGGACAACTCAGAGGGCAGCCTTGGGGAGGCGGGAAGAAAATCTAAGAGACCTATTTGCCAGTGTTGTGGAGGAAATACTTGCAAGGTGCCCACAGGGCCTGGTGCTCGACACGTGGGAGCTATTGTGACAGCTCCCAGTTCGGGGGGGGGGCGGGGCGGGGACGGCCACGTAGACCCATCAGGGTCTTTGCAGGCTCTAATTGGGGTCTTTTCTGCAAGCCTTTGGGAGCACAGGTTAAAAAGAAGAAGACACCTTCCCACGCCAAGAAGAGGGAGGCAAATAACCTGTTGGCTGGGGATGGGGAGAGAAGAGAAAGAGCAAGGGGCTCGCTCCGGTGCGGAATGAAGACAAATGGGCAGTGAGTTCCGGAGAATACATCCTTTCTCCGGAACACTTGCCTCTCCATCAGGGCCCTGCACAGGCCTGTCAGGCGGGAGCAGCGCTTTTGTGTGTGTGCAGGCTGTGCTCCCGTTGCCATGGTGACGGGGCCATAAGTCACGTCTGCCGCTGCTGCACAGAGGCGCTGTGATTTATGCCTGCCCGGCTGGGATTGTAAACTTTTTTTTAATGTTCAAAATGCGTCACAGCCAGGGAGGGCGGGGTGCGCCTGGGTCACTTTGGAGGAGCAGGTTGCTGTCAGACCTGCCTGCGGTGCTCCTCCTCGTCCCACAGGCACTGGGCCCCGGGCACTGGACCCAGCAGCCCAGCTGGGCTCTGCAGAGCTCCCTTCAGACCAGCAGGAAGGGTTCCAAAAGCCTGAGGCTGATGCTCCTTCCGGGGACCAGGACACTACCTTATTCTTGAGACCAGTTCTCCCTGTTTCCCTGGGGCTAAGGCTATGCATGTGGGTGCGACTCTCTATGCTTAATATGGTGACTTCCTAATCTGCACGGGACGGACCTTCACCCCTTTAGAACCAGGTCTCTAGAAGGGTGTAATGGAACAACCGTGAATTTGAAATCCTCCTAAGCCTCAGTTTCTCATCTATTCGACAGGGATAATATAACTTCATTTAAGGTAGGGCTTCCCAATCTTGGCATTATTGAAATTTGGGTTTGGATAATTCTTTACTGACATTGGGAGTTGGATAATTCCTTAGGAGAGGGGGTGGACCATGCATCGTAGGATGTTTTGCAACATCCCTGCCTCTACGCACTGGATGCCAGTACCACTTTTCCACTGTGGCTACCAAAAATAGTCCCAAAGATTGCCAAACGCCCCCTATGAGCTGAATCATCCCCTTAAACCCCATTTTGCAAATGAGGGAACCGAGGCTTTCTCTTTTGACCTCTAGTACCTCAGCTTTCATGGGCAACCAGAATCTTTCCCCCAAGCCCAGGCCCTGCTGGGATACGTAGATCCCCTTATCCCTTCTTGTCGAGGCTTCCAGATGCTGTATTCACCCCCCTGGACTGGACACCCTCACAGCGGACTCATCTGTCCTACAGCACCTGTGCGACCCCAGTGGGCAAATATCAGGCACCCTCTCAGGCTATTCCATGTCAGTGTGGCTAACCCAGTCTTGTACACAGGAGGATGTTGGCAGAGCTCAAAGATGCCCTGGAGAGGAGGACGGTGGGAGCGATGCACTGGGGAGCCTTACTCTGTTCTAGGAACTCTCTACCTAAGATGCCTTTAAGGTGTCTGGCATGGCTTGCTAGGATTGGTTGGGATGGCCGTGCACGCCTCTCCCATTTCCCTCAAAACCATTCTCTCCCATTTCCTTATTCTTTTTTTCATTAACAAAACACTATAGTAACCTATACTTACCATTCACTAGCTTCACCTGTAAGTATACAGCTCAGCGACATTCTGTACACTCGCTGTGCTGCCATCCCCACCATCCACCTCCAGAACTTCTTCATCTTGGAAACAGAGACTCAAACCCTCTTAAACAATCACCCCCCTCCCCTCTCCCCTCAGCCCTTGGCAACCACCATTCTCCTTCCCTCTCTAGGATTTTTGACTACTCTAAGTACCTTGTAGAAGTGGAATTGTATAGTATTTGTCCTTTTGTGACAGGCTTATTTCACGTAGTATATCCTCAGGGTTCATCCATGTTGTAGCAGGTGTCAGAATTCTCCTCTTTTTTTAAGGCTGAATAATATCCCATTGAATGCATGTACCACATTTTGCTTATCTGTTCAGCTGTTGATAGACACTTGAGTTGTTTCTAGGTCTTAGCTGTTGTGCACAGTGATATGAATCTCTGATCCCTTTCTGAAGCAACTTTGGGTTATATTCCAATGACTCAATCATCATGCATTTACTGAGTAGGTACTGAAGGCAAAGTCCTAAGAAGGGAAAATGGAGTTTGCAAAGAGCATGAATCACAATTCCTTTTGAATTGGCAATATTTTCTTTAAAAGCCTCATCAAGGCTCCATCCCTTCTAGAGTCAAGATTTTTTGTGCCAAACTCATCTTATGTTGACTCACTTGATTCTCAAAGTGATCTGATGGGATAGGGCAGCTACATTCATTTTGTAAATGTGGAAGCAGGCAGAGCAAAGTAAAGAAACTTGCCCACACTTACCGAGAAGGGGTGGCACCGCTGGGATTTGAGTGAGAGCATCCAGGACTACAGCCTGGGCCACGAATGTCTGGGCTAGTCTGAACCAGAGTTCCAAAAAGGCTAGGTTGCTATGAAGGTAGAAAACCAGAAGCAATCTTTTTCACTGCTTTTTCTCTTTGCTACTTCCTTTTCCTCCCTTGCCAGTTCTAGGGGATCCTATAGCTCTACTCATCCAGGATTTTTCCCTCCTCTGGAGTATCCAAACATGCCCATTCTATCCAAGCCTGCACCTTCCATGAGGGCTGTGTACCTCCTACAAGGTCAAGGAGACAGAATGTGGAGCTCAGCAGCTGCTGACCTGACTCAGCAGCTGGTCAGAGAGAGACCAGCTTTCTTCTGCTCTGCCCTTCCCAAAGAACATGTGTGCCACCCACCCCCCTTCTCTGATATTTGGTGTCAATTGTGTAGCATGTGAACCTCAGTGGGCCAATGTGGTACTACTTGAAGTACCAAGGAACGTTGGTCCTGAGCCTGGACCTCATTACATAACTGCTGGGGAGACTGTGAAGACCTCACTTCCTAAAGACTTCTGATGCTCATTAACATCTTAATGTCCTCTGGAATGCTTCCGCCAAGGAAATCAATGTAGCAACTTCACTTATCATAGGATTTCTTAAAACTTTCAAATTAGAGAACTCTTTTTTTTTTAATTTTGTTACATTTCCTAACCCCAAAGTACCAGTGTTATTTGGAACCCCTTTACGACAAGATGGATTTTTATAATACAGTACAATAAACACAGGCAGGCAGGAAGTTCCGATGGGGGTGTTTGACACTAAGAATATTTACGTGTAAGGAGGTTGGGTGATGCTCAGAGACAGTACAAAGACATTTGTTGAGCAATTTACGGGTAATGTGAAAATATCCCCATGATTGTGCCACTGTAGCCACATGAACCTCAGGTCATCAAAATGTTTCTGTATCCTTTCTCTGAGACACTGATTGTGCCTAGAACTGGCTAAGATTCAGGCCTTGACCTCCAGGAACCCATACCAGATACCAGGTAGGGTCAGGCTGGGAGTCCGCCCCTACAGTTAACTATAGTGCAAAGCAAAGGGCCGTCCCATGATCGGCAGGCACAATGGGAGAAAGGGGTCATGACTCCAGCGGATGGAAGAAGGACATGTTCTGGAAAGCTTGCTCAGAGGAAGTACCACTTCTGCAAGGCTGTGGTGGACGCGGAGTAGTGTGCCAGGCATGTGGTGGCTGTGTGAATATGACGACATTTCAGGCAGAGGGATGACATGGGTGAAGACAATGAGATAGGAAAGTGTCTGGCATTTTGAGGGAATGGCAAATGGGGACATGGTGGGATATGAGATCACAAGGGGACAGTGGCCAGATTCTGATGTGTTAGTGTGTGCCTGGTGAAATGGTTTGAATTTTGATTCTGGTTGGAATGGTTTGATTTTGAGGCTGTGGAAGGGGACATTGAGAGGCTCTAAATGGTTTCAGCTAGAGATAGGCATGGCCCAATCTGAGTAGAGGTTGGACTGAGCATATGTATGGGGATACAGTGGGGACTGAAAGCAGGGAGACTCTTGGGGAGGACCTGAGCCTGGGAGTGTCAGGGAAGATAGAGACGTGGACATTTTGAGGGTATTTTGAAGGTAGAATGGAAAGGTTGTGCATTTGATGCCGAGTCTCTTCCATTTCTTCCTCCACATGAGCCATCAACTCATCCTTACCCTGCTTTGGGCCGCAGGAGGCTGACTTTGGTGGACAGACTCAGTGGACTCTCTTGTCTGGGCTCCCGTCATGTCAGTCAATGGCAGGGCTGGGGGGAGGGGAACACCAGCAGAAGAAGGTCTAATGGGCGGTGGTGGAGTGAAGTTGGACATTCCTTCCCCTGGCTTTTTTCCTGTCTGTGTCTCTTGAATGAAGGCCATAGTTCTTGTCAGGCAGGATTTTCCATGCGATTCTCTCTCCAGGTTCTGGTAACCTCACCCTACCATTAACCCACTGACACCACCCAGTCTACTACAAACCCTTTGTTGCTTTTCTAGAATTTCCCCCCAACTCTGTGAATAGCCCTGTTTTAAACCTTCCCCACCTTGAGCAACCCACCTGCTTCTGCTGGGACCCTCTTTGATATTTGTTTCCTTGGTGAGTGAGGGAAAAAAGAGTTAAGCCTAACATCCAGATCAGTTCATTACTCAGAGAAATATCCAAATCATCTTTCTGACCAGACTGCGATGGCACATGTATGTACGTGCTGGGTAAAAGGGGGAATTGGGACTTACCTGGCAGAATAAGATGTACTAAGAGAAATGGGTGATCCTACTCAACTCTAATGGGTGAGTCTTAGAAGGCAAAACGATTGCTTAATTTAGTTTATCTTGGTGATCACTATCCTTGAGTTGCTGCTTAAATAATTTGAAGCCTGGCTGGTTTAGGTGAGACCAGAGCAAGGACATCAAAGAGAACATTGTGAGACCATTGTGAGACTGTGAGACTGTGAGAGACAACACAGTGGGAGGCCATGAGACACTTGCAGGCAGAGGGTGGATTCTATTGACCTAGAACCAACCACATAAGGGCATGGGGATGGAAAAAATGACTCTGAAGGTCACTTCCATTGGCGAGTTTATAACTGTTTCACATGCTGTTGGAATTCAAAGATGAAGTTTGAGACCCTGGTAATGTGGGTGGTTTGTTTACAGCTTAAATTAGAGCATTCCATTTTTAATACATTACAAGTGACAATGACAGTGCCAGACAGCATCTAGGAAGCACCTATATGGAGCCCTCAACTCTGCCTCAAGCCAGAAATCTATTTCAGGAAACTTGTTGGAACCAAGATGAAACTATCCAAATATACCTCCTGAGATAACAGATAGATGGATAAAAACAGAGAGACGGAGTACGCTCCATTTCTAATTCATCCTCAATATCCCCGTCCACATGACTATCTGCCTCCTGCATCTCAGCAACCAAAAATCTCTCTTCATTTTACTGGGGAATACAACCCTCAAGTCATCAGACACAGAACTGGAAGGACCTCTAAATACCACCAGGTTCAGAGTTGGCAAACATCTGACCCTTCTGTCACAGCTCCCATCCGATACTGAAGGCCGGCATTATGGGTTGATCATGATACTTTTCCCCACTGAGTCTGGTCTGTAGCCTCAGAAATCTTCCTAATGTAATATCATAGGCAGCCCCAACCCACTAACCGTAGTTGGCACGTGAGATGTCCCACCGCCGCCATCTGTGATTCAGTCCAGTCTGTAAAGCAGAGGAATAACTAGAAGCCCAGGGAAGGTTCTGAAGACATGGGTTGGAGTAGATGTTCAGCTCATGGTCCCCACCCCGCCTTCCTTCCATGGCTGTATCTATAGTGATCCTGCTCCCTAATCAGAGATGGCTCATCTGGAAGGGAGTTCTAACCCATGCCAGGCCAATAAGATTTCCTCTCTAGGATTTTTAAAACACAACTCAAGGAAGAGAAGCATTCACTTGTTGGGGTAAGAGCACAAAAGTCTGGGGGACTCATGGTTATCACAACCCCTGCCAGTGGGGGGGGGTAGTGGAAAGGATGCAGCTGTTCACTAGAAGAGAAAGAAGCCATCATAGGATGAGGCAGAGGCAAGCAGAATCCTCATGTCATGTAATTCCTCCACACACACACCCCCCCCCCAGTGGCTCAACTAATCTCCCTCTCTTCCCATGGTACCCTTCTAATACAGCTGTCATTAAGCTCATTTGAATTGGAATTCTGTCTCCTGAAACCAAAAACATGCTAACCAACAGTGAGCAGAAAGGGTTTCAACACAGTGCAGTGGACGAAGGGAGGCATCGTGGATGCCGTAGTTCCTGAGATCAGAGGCTCTGTGTTCAAATCCTGACCCGTCTCACCAGCCATGCTGCTTAAGATCTTAAAACGTCAGCTCCTCCTCGTGACAGGGGGGGACAAAAGGAGCAATGACCTTGGAAGATGGCTGTAAGGACCACCTATGTTGGGCAGAGGGCCTCTGGCCAGGCAGGCATGCCACTTAAGGCTGTCTTCAGTGTCAAATCAGGACTCAGACCCAGGTATCCTGACCCCCAGCCCAGCGAGCTTGCCAAAAATTGCACTTTCATGTCTCTCTGTCTCTCATTTCATCTAAAGAGCCACAGTCCCCTTTCAACATCCGAAGTCCCATTTGAAAAGTGTTTAACTTCTAATGCAGATATAACAAGTCGTTTCTCAGATTCACTGTATCTGCAAAGCCTTCTATAATTCAACATCAAATATTTATTATTACATTTATTAAAGTTTTAATAATTTAGCATCTCCTGCATGTAAGAGGGAAGCTTAGCTAACTGGTTCCCCTTTATCCAACCTGGGTCACTTCAATATTTATATTGCAGTGTCTCCATTTGAGTTTCATTTAGCGGAGGCTACGTCGTGGGCCCTCCACCTGAGCTCACAGTCGGTGCCAACTACAGCCTCCCCAGTGGCAAAGACTAACAGAAATCTGGTGCTGAATGGTGTTTGAAGAGATTTACCGAGCCTGGGCAGAAACTCATCCTAATAGACTTCACTTTTATTATGATCGCTAAGCTGAGATGGGGAAAATATATATGTCTCCAGGCTCGCTGGCTGAATGACAGGCAGCAAGGATGTGAAGAGATGTGGGGATGGAGTAGGTCCATTTGTGGGAGTGTGGAGGCCTTTAACATAATGCTGCTCAGAGGGGCTTCATCCTGCTGCTTCTAGAAGGGAGGGATGGGGTGACGCAGGGCAAACGCTAATGGAAGATTCCATGAACCCAGCTGCGAGTGCCAGACGGACTCACTCCTGCCCCCACAGACTCGCTCTTTTCCCGTTTCCTATTTCATCTTCCGCTGGCACAGAATGGACCTCCACACACACACGCAATCTCGATGCACGACATGATCAGCAAAGATGAAGATAGAAAATTCAGTGGGCCCAGCACTCCATCTGACAGAGATTCCTCCCGATCAATAATACTCAGCAGTCACCAGAGAGCTTGAGTTCAAGGCCTGATTTTGCCACTCACGACTCATAATATTTTGGACAAAGAAATGAAATGTTTTGTGCCTCAGTTTCCTCCTCTGTAAATAATAGTGACCCCACCATTGAGTTGTTGTGGCAAGTCAGAACCTGCACATATAAAGGGCTTAGACAGGGCCTGGCACAAAGGCAGGGTTCAATACGTTAGGCATTATTCTCTACGACGGTGGGCTAAGAGTTTAATGGTTATGCAGTTCTCCAAAACACCCAAAGATATACTAGCAATTCTCATTTGCATTTACAGGCAGGAAACGGAGACTCAGAAAGTTTCAGTCACTTGCCCAAGGGCAGCTAGTGAGTAGTGGAGGTGGGATTTGAACACAGCCAGTTTGGCTCCAGAGCCCACACTATTCCCTCTGCTCGGTATCCTCTCTTCTGTGTTTCAAGTGGGTAAGTAGGTTGCCTCCTGAAGTTGCCTTGCCCTTTGGGAAAGGAACACCGTGTGAGTGATCGGTGAGAAGGGGAGTGGGTGATGCATCATGAGAAAGATTCTCTATACTGAAGGCTGAGAAGCCCACTCCTGTCTCAACATCCCCACTGGGATGCACTTCAAGGCCATGATTAATAAAATATGCTGAGGTTATGGGGAAGCCAAAGGCAAGAAGTCTGATTCTTACTCACCTACAATAGGAGGAAGGCATCTTGAGTTCTGAACAATATAAAGGCTGAATCAAGGGACTCTGCCCAACCCAGACTCTAGTTTGCCAGGCCTTCCCTTCCAGGTCCCCTGCTGTCAAGTACCACCTGCCTCACTCCCGCCTACCCTACGTACTCTGATGTCCTGCTGCTCTTAACTCCGCCCCCCAGCCTCTGCCATTGATGCCTACCCGACCAAGAGGAAGTACGCATACCTCTCCCTTCTCTGTACTTCTCCTATAATATGAACGATGTCTTTTATCACCTGATCCCACTGCATCATATGGTTTCTTCCTTATTTATAGTACAGTGTCTACAAAACTTCTAAAACACTTCATTCATTGAATACCAATTGCACGTAAGGTGCTGTACTAGCTGCTCTATACACATTGTATCATCTTCACAACCATCTCAGGAAAACGCAACCATCTCTATCTTCCACGTTCAGAAACGGGAATGGCAGGGAAGAAGGAAAGTTACTTGACCCAAAGACTCTGGTCACAAATTGTGTGCTAAGATTCACATCCGGGTCCAACCCTGCACTCTTTTCAACTGCTTCTTCCCTTTGTGATCTTTCTATTTCTAGAACCAGCACAGTGTCCATCACACAGGGAAGTATCTAGAGTGCTTCTGTTGAGGGTGTCACGTTAGGATGCCCGTCCCACATTTCCAGAACACACTGCATCTGACTGGAGGTCATGTCTGGGCAAAAGCCAGATTCTGGGATCTGGAGCGTTCACACAGGAGCACCTGCAGGGGGCGCTCTCCTCAGGTGCCTTCAGGGATTCTGCTGATTCTGCGAAGCCAGGTGGCCTGCAGAGGAGGAAAGAGAAAGGAAGAGGAAGACAGCACACTTGTTCTGTTTCCTCTCCTCTCCTCTTCTCTCTGTGCCCTCTGCCAGGCACCCCTTAGCACCACACTCCAGACAGTGAGCCAGAGGCTTCCTCATCAAGCGTGCCACTCCCTGACCCCATGCTTTGTCCATGGAGAGAACGTCTGTGGGTTTTGTCCTGCATCCATCCACTTCCTGTCCTGATTTCCCTCTAGGGAACCATCCAACCTATACTCCCAATTCACATGGTAAAGATGCCTACACTCTCACCAGATTCAAGGGTGGGTCAGTGACCCAGGTCTGGCTACTCAGAGTACTCTGCCCCTGCAGACACTGATTTGGGATACTGCCAAATGTCCTCCAACAGGATAAATGGGGGGCATCCCAGCCTAGAGAGAAGCATGGATTCAGGTATCAGACTCTCAGGATTTGAATCGTGGGTCTGCTGCTTACTGGCTGTATCAGTTGGCAAGTTACGTGACCTCTTTGTGCCTTAGCTTCCTCCTGCATTGACTGCAGCTAATAACGGGTGAAAATTCAATGAGCTCATTTCAGTAAAGCACTTACAACATCACTGTCTTATAAGGATACTTGTTAGGGTACTTTGGGCCCATCCAGAGAATCCAGGATAATCAGCCTACCTTAAGGGGCTTAACCACTTCTGCAAAGACCCTTTTTCCAAATAGGGTGATATTTACAGGTTCTTCGAATTGGTGTTGATACCTTGGGGGGTCATTATCAGTCTCCAAGATTGGAGTCAGAAAATGTGCCTTCCCACCAAGTTTCCAGGTATGCTGATACTACTTGGTCCAGGGACCATACACTGAGAACCAGAGACCTGGTGACTTCCTGCCAATAGCTCCCAGTGTGGCTTAGAGGTCTGTCCTCTGTACGACTTTCCCTTTCATCCTCAGGGAAGCTTACTCCCCTCCACCCTTGTATCCTTTCTCTGTCCTGATCTTTCCCTCTATCTTCTTCCACTGTCACCAAGTATGACATCTTTTTGTTTGCAATTTTGTCTCAGCAAATGCACTGGGATCTCTGTTGGAACATTTCTCTAGCTCCAATACTTAGCCTTACATATAGTAGGTGTTCAGTAAGTTCTTAGGGCTTGGAACTGAAGGGCCAAAAGAACAAGGAACATTCCTAATTTTATTCTGAACTAATTCAATGTGGAAACTGTCACCAAGTGAGCGGCGCGAGCTTTCATTCTGATATCCCATTATTCTTTCAAAATTGTGCAGGAATTAACAGTAGTTCACTGTTTCGTTTTCATTGATTTGAGATTATAGAAAAATCACTGAGGGGCTCCGAAAGCTGGGCTTTGTGGATGATTATTATTCCAACTATAATAGCTATTCTTGCATCTCTCTTAGAAGAAGAATCGGCTCTGGGTGAAATTGTGAAGAACGCTCAGTGTGTAGAAATAAGTGTTGTTTGCCACGCTTCTCTCTCCATGAGGATCTTTTATTTTATCTCTCAAGTCAGTATCTTGTTCTGTGCTCCTGACTAGAGAGATTCCCGAAAGCAGAGGTGGGCCTTATTATCTCTGTATTCCTAGGGTACCTGGCACAGTGCCTGGCACACAGAAGGAGCCCAGCTAAGGTTTTTAAAATTGAAAGGAGGCTGTTTGCAATTTAACTAGCCCTCCCTTGTCCACCTTTGAGGCGAACATCATTAGTGTCTGAAAATCTCATTCCCGGCAGCCTCCCGCTGGGACAGGCTGGAGCATGGGAGCTGTGCTCCCAGGGAAAGTTCTCTTCTTTGGCCCTTTAGCCCCTCAGACTTGAAAGCCTTCCCTCTCGCCTTAGATTCTACATAGCCAAAATCTATCCACAACTCAAGGTTAATTGCTAATGTTCTCTCTGGCAAATACGTTCCTTTGGTCAAGAATTGCTTCTTCCTTCTGCAACCCAACCCACTCCCACACACTCCACGTGCACCGTGTGCCCCGTCATTCCTCTGCACGCATATCCATACACATAAAGCCATCAGACCTCCCACACCATACCAGACCCTGTAAGTTCCTTTAAGTCTTCCTCGAACCCTATGACAAAGGGATTAGTGTGAGCTCTCAATACTAAGACACTATGGATTTTAAGATTGGATGTAGCCTTTTAGCAAAAGGAGGAGAAAAGAATTAAAAAGAGAGAGAACAAAAATCTGCTATACTATGCTACGGTAACACCCAACATAATAACTAAAGCTTCTAGAAAATTCCCCAAGTGTCAAACTCAGTGTTTACAGTGTATTATGTCATTTGATTCTCAACACACCCCTGGGTGGTATAATCTTCTGGCTACATTATCCACAAGGAGAAACATAGCTCCAGAAACCTCGCCCATTAAGCAAGTGGTAGAGGTGGAATTTGGACTCAGGCAGTTCAATTAGGCTCCTGTAGCCTATCCTTTAAAAAAAAAAAAAAAGAACTACCTTACATAATAAGCTGTATGTTTAACCAAAATACAGCATATATAGAAAAAAGCATGTAAATCATATCTGTACGGCTTGGTGAGTGTTTACAGGTGAAAACACCCATATAACCACCACCTAGATCAAGAAATCAAACATGGTCAGCATCACATAAATTGCCATTCTTCTCACGAATCACTGCTCTCTCACCCAAAAGTAATCCTTATCATTTCTTCTAATGGCACAGATTCATTTTTACTGTTTTTGATCTTCACGCAAACATGTTTTTTATGTGTCTTCCGCAACTCCATATTATATTTGTGAGGTTCAGTGATGGCAATATGTGGGGTTGTTGTTTTGGTTAATAGTCATCATTGGTTGTATTCCATTGCACGACCATTTCATGATTTAGTTTCTCTTTTGTTGCTGATGGGCATTCGTGGGTTTTTTCCATCCTTTTTGGGCAGTATAAATGAATGCTGCTATTAGCATTCTTGAATGTATTACTTGTGGTACATATACACACATTTCTGCTAGGTGTATTATTAGAAGTAGAACTGACAGGTTATACCATATGTGGACATTCAACTCCAGTAGATTCTGCCCAACAGATTTACATACTGGTCATACTAACTTACATTCCCACTATAAAGGTATGAGAGTTCCAGATGTTCTACTGCGCACAAACGTTTGTTATCATCAGTTGTTTTAAATTGAGCCACCTAACTGGGAAGAGCCTGTATGTCTTGCTTTTTTTTTTTTTTAATTTCATTTATTTATTTCAGAGAAAGAGAGACAGCACCAGTGGGGAGTGGAGGGAGAAGCAGACTCCTCACTGAGCAGGGAGCCTGAGGCAAGGCTCCATTTCAGGATCCTGGGATCATGACCTGAGCTGAAGGCGGACGTTTAACTGGCTGAGCCACCCAGACGTCCCAGAGCCCATACATTTGACCGTTAAATTGCTCTGCCTTCCGTAGTGTGAGATTCTGCCTTCTGTAGTGTGAGATTCTCAAATAACTTGCCACAAACTAAAACATAACAACAACAAAGTCAATAGGCAAAAGTATCTTTAACTTTTCCTTCCAATTCTGCTACACTGCTTATCTTTTTTCTTTTTGACTTGGCTTTGGAACAGCCTTTCCTCTCATCTCTTGGTTGTGATTTTCTGGCTTATTATTGGCTATCTATAATTATGATCTATTATTTATTAATTTCTAACACATCATTTGACTGGAACTTATTAATTCTTTGAACACCAGTGATCACTTGCCTGGGCAATGTCATGTCAAATGAGCTTTTTTAGTGCAGTATGGAAAACTCAACCTACATCGCACAGATTCTTTTGAATGGTGATGATTACAATCTTTTATCCTCCCTTGCAGGAAACCAATAGGCATTGGCGGGAGGTAAGATGAAGGTAAGACATAAGAGGCTGTCTGCTCTTGCTCTAAGACCAGATGAATGCATGAGGGCACCCCCAACCAGGATAATAATTTAGTGCCCTGATCAAACAAAATATTCTTCAAATATTTGTGTAATTTTTCTTTAATGGAGAAGCTTAGTGGTTTGTGAAGAAAGGGTTGAGGGGGATTACCAAGAGCTGCAGAACACCATCCCCCTCTCCCATCCTGAGCAGCTCTGTTCTGGCCCCAACTTGGTGTGAGGGTGCGTTCCATGTAACCAGGTACAACGTTCTTAGCAGGAGTTGAGAAGAAGCATCTCGTTGTTATTATTCATGCCCCTTGAAGGTCTCACCCCTTTCAACTTACCGCTATGTTCCTTCCAACTACATATAATACTCTCTCTGAAATGCATGCTAGTACTTACACTTTTTCCTTCTTTTTCCTTTTTTATTTTTAATTTCCAAAGATGTTTTAGAGTTGCTATAGATTAATATGCTGGGCCCTTTCTTGTCTGGCTTGCCATTTATTATAATACAGATGGATCAGAAAAAGCAGCCGAGTCATGCTGTGGATTGTAGCCACTCTCAACAGCCCTCCATAGTAGAAACCTTCCTGATTCTGCCTTCCCCACCATCACTGGTTTCTACTTGAACTCTACTGTCGCTGGAATTCAATTCGGCAAACCATGGCATAATGTAACACTGGGAATATATTATATACCAGTGTTTACATATCTTAGGCTATTTAATCATTACAACAACTCTTGGGAGATGTTTCAATAAAATAGTTAACATGGGTTCTAGAGCTGAAGAGGTGATGGATTGAATCTTGGCTTCATCACTTACTAGTGAAGGTATCACCCTTATGCCTATTTTTTTAAAAATCTGGATTAAAATAATAACAAGGAGGACATTAGGAGAAGGAAAGGAAAAGTGAATTGGGGGAAATCAGATGGGGAGATGAATCATGACAGACTGTGGACTCTGAGAAACAAACTGAGGGTTTTTGAGGGAAGGTGGATGGGGGGATGGGTGATTAAGGAGGGCACGTATTGCATGGAGCACTGGGTGTGGTACATAAACAATGAATCTTGGAACACTGTATCAAAAACTAATGATGTATTTTATGGTGACTGAAATAACACAATAAAAAAATGAAAAAAAATCACATCATCCTATGGGGTTGTTGTAGGAATATCATGAGATAATGATAGCAAAATATTTGGCATGTGGTAAATAATCAATGCCTATGAGTTATTATTACTGTTATACTATGTGAATAAGGCACTATTAATATCCCCGTTTTGTTAAGAAAATGGAAAGTTAGTAAGTTGAATTTGGCCAGGATCACAAAGTCCATACATTGTAGAGACAGAATTCTAACCCAGACCCATTCAACTCCAGAGGGATTGTTATCATCTACATGAAGTGTTATCAGCCTGACATCTATAGCTTCAGTGAAACTACAAATTCAAATTCAATAGTACAGAACTCCAAAGAGAGCTGGGGGAGCCCTTCTTTCAGCTGATTTCAATCAAGGTCCCTGGGTCTCCTTGAGAAAAGTTCTTCAGCCAGATGGTCTTTTCTCCATCTTTAAAAACATGCAATGCAGAGAAACCTTAGCTCATGCTTTACTGAAGTCTCACCAACTTCAAGTCTATCCAGAATAGAAATAATGGTAATTTGCCATGAAAATGTGTGTGTGTAAAACCACCTTAGTTCTTAATAGTTATCACTTCATTTACTAAGTGCTACCCTTTAACAAACTATTCTTTTTTTTTAATTATTATTTGCCCCAGGGGTACAGGTCTGTAAATCATCAGGCTTACACCTTTCACAGCACTCACCATAGCACAAACCCTCCCCAGTGTCCATAACCCAGCCACCCTCTCCCTACCCTCCCACCCCCCAGTAACCCTCAGTTTGTTTTGTGAGATTAAGAGTCTCATGGTTTGTCTCCTTCCCGATCCCATCTTTCTTTTTTTTTTTTAAAGATTTTATTTATTTATTTGACAGAGAGAGAGAGAGATTACAAGTAGGCAGAGAGGCAGGCAGAGAGAGAGGAGGAAGCAGGCTCCCCGCTGAGCAGAGAGCCCGATGTTGGCCTCGATCCCAGGACGCTGAGATCATGACCTGAGCCGAAGGCAGAGGCTTTAACCCACTGAGCCACCCAGGCGCCCCCGATCCCATCTTAACAAATTATTCTTTTTACAACTTCCTCTTTTGGGAATTATCAACAACCTGTAAAATCATTCTCAGTTCATCCATCCATGAACAGTTGAGAAGGTAGGAATAAACAAATTGCAAAGCAGAGACCAACCCAAACGCAGCCTAAGGAGTTGGGTTTGACATCTTCCTATCAGGATGCCACAGACATACTGATAACATCTTGATTCAGAATGGCCCAAAGCCAGCTATGCACAATCACAAGGAGTAGGGTGATAAGGCATGATTCTCAGCTCCAAATGAGGAGCAAACAGGCTGTTTATGAGCCAGTTTTGAAAGGAAAATTGGAGGGGTGCTTGGGTCGCTCAGTCGGTTAAAACTATTGATTTTGGCTCAAGTCATGACCTTAGGGTCCTCAGTCCAAGCACCATATTGGGCTCCATGCTGGGCATGGAGTCTGCTTAAGATTCTCTCTCTCCCTTTGCCCCTACCCACCCCTCCACTTATGCATGGTCTCTCTCTCTCTCTCTTAAAAAATAAAAAAGGTAAAATCAGAGTCTATTTTTGGTAACATTAAAATTTCTGGAATGTTTCCCCTAATCAAACTGGGGGGGGGACCCAAAACCACCTCCACCAGGAAGCTCCAGAATAGTGACGGGATCAGATCTAAGACCACTGGTTTGATTAAATCAATGAACACCTAGTAGTTGTCCAATATGTACTGGGAACCGGAGATTAGAAAGCTAAGTAACTTATCTTCTTGACCTTGAGAGATTCACCACATAGTGGGACAGAATGATATGTAAGCAACTAATTACAACACAGTAGAGTGAGTCTATAATGAAGTTAACTACAAGGTGCAAAACGTGTAAGAAAAGATGTAGTCTCCATCCCTTCATGAATAAAGAACAAATAAATTTGACCTGGACATCAAGAACCTATGGATTAGCCCAAAGTCTGCTCCCAGTACCAGAGTCATAACAGAAAGCATCTCATTCTCTAATCTTTCACCTTCATGATTCTCCAGTATACTATTAAGTAATGTTCTTTTATAAGACATAATCATTAATAATCCCAGGATGAGCCAGATAATGTGTTAGCCTCACTCATATTTTATATAAACCCAGAAGGAATGCAATAATGTTGAAATATAAGGCACTGAGGCACCAATGGAGCACATTTTTAGGAGGGTGAAGCGTGGCGTACAGGAGAGGGCTCTTCACATCATCTACTAGGCAGGTGGCTACTTCAACAATATGAGGACTACTTCTTTCCCTGAGTCCCCGTGATGCTGAAACAGAGAGGCTTCCAGTGTGCCCAAGAGTCCTTGATATAGGACACAGGGGATGACTTCCCTACCTGACATCGGCAGGGTCTTCCGTGACGAGCACATCTGTCTTGCAGCTGGCCAGAGGGTTGATGGACAGCTCCACAGGAGGAACCACAAAGCTTTTGCTGACGGGAAGCCAGAGTCCTTGGCCCAAGCTGAAAGTAGACCTGCAATGTAAGAGTTTCCATTGGGGAACTCCCTGGGAAGCAGAGAGAAAAACAGCAAATAGGGGCCCCTCCTCCACCCTTCTAGGACCATTTCTTACTTCCCCACCCAACTGAGTCCCCTGCCTTCTCTCAGGTGCAATTTTGGCCAAACTTGCCCAGACCTGGATAGTCAACTCTTAAACCTATTAATCATTCAGCCCATGCATTGCTTTGTGTTGCTAGTTTTCTCTTCCTGACCACCTGTCCCGACTCCCAATAAACAGTGGGCTCTATGAAGACAGGGACTATTTCAGCTTCACTTTCCCGAGCAATCCTCAGAGCCAACAGGAGTTCTAAAAGTGACTGCTAAGTCAGCAAGGGCAGTCTGCACAAAGGTGAAGAGCATGGAGTCTGAGTCCAAGACTTCATTATAGAGTGAGTCTATCCAGTCCATTGAGGGGCTGTCCATTGATAGAGTGAGTCTATCCAGCCCACTTAAGGGGCTGTCCATTGATTACTTATGGTTTGGGGGGGGGGTTAAATCTGAGCCTTTGTTCTCTAGAAGATTCATCAATCGTGTACACTTTTTTTGAACCAAAATCTGATTCCCAGTTTTTTCACTTAATTTGCTGTTATGTCTTTATCAGCTGAAGCACTGAAGTTTCACACAAGATTCTGCGGAGGTGGCGGGAAGAGGTTCTATGGCTGGAGAATATTTTTAAAGCAATGGACTGGATAATCAGCCATGTCATCCCCCGTTCAAATATCTGAGTCCGTAAGTCTAGATGCCAGACAAATGGGAATTAGATTCCCATAGCAACCTGGGCCATGATGGTACATTCATGCCAATGAGAGTTCCTCTGTGCTCAGCACAGCCTAAAGCTCACAGGCGCCCCTGACTAAGGATGCATGGCTATGTCTCCCCAGGCCCTCCTCCGCTCTCCAGCACCATATCCCAACAAGACTGTCAACTCACCTGAGAATCTTTTCAGGGGCTTGTTCTCCTGTGACAAGGTCATAGCCCCTCTCAAGTGTAGTATAAGGCCAAGGTCTGCGGGAAGAACAGGAGGGAAAGGAAAGGGGACCGGAGATGATATTAGTCAGATGGGATTCACAGGTGGACACTGCTTAAAAGTAGCTTTATAGACAACCAAGTGGCACAGAAGTAACTGCAGTTGACCCTTCAACAGTACTGGGCTTAGGAGCACAGACATCCCACATGGTCAAAAATCTGCGTATCACTTTTGATTCCTCCAAACCCTAAATAATAGCCTACTGTCTTATTTTGTTGTTGTGTTGTAGGCTGTGTGCCCATGCCCGTGACCCTGAGAGCAAGAGTCGGGTGCTCTACCAACTGAGCCAGCCCGGTCCCCCACTAATAGCCTACTGTTGGCTGGAAGCCTTACTGATAACATCATCAGTTGATTAATACATATTTTATAGGTTTTATGTATTATATGCTTTATTGTTATAATAAAGTAGGCTAGATAAGAGAAAATGTTAAGAAAATCATAAAGAAAATACATTTACAGTCCTGTACTGTATTTATTGGAAAAAACATCCACACCTAAGTGGACCCATGTGGTTTAAACTCATGTTGTTCAAACCCACATACTGGGTAAAACTATCTCTAAGAGAATGTCTCCATCTCACAGAAGGACTCAGCCCTTCAAAAGCCACTTGTCTGTTTTAGAGTTTATGGACAAAAACCTCATTTTCTTTCTGTATCAGTCCACTTAAGGGGCTGTCCATTGATTACTTATGGTTTGGGAGGGGGAGTTAAATCTGAGCCTTTGTTCTCTAGAAGATTCATCAATCGTGTACACTTTAATAACTAAAATGTGATTCAGTGGGAAATGGGGTTCATCGCCCATTGAACCTTACAAAAACACAACTGGTAGAGGAAAGCCCTCTTTGTGGAACAGTTTTGGGGCCTGTAGTAACAGAGCAGAGGAGTGGGGATGGCCCCCCACTGTCCTTGCTCCAATGTCCTTCACTACTTACCCTTCACTCTGTCCCCAGTCACTGCGCACACACAGGTGTCTGTGAACCGGGTCGGGGGCATAGCCTTCGTGACAACTGCACTCTCCTGTAAACAGAAAGAGAAAGGGGTCTGTGAATTACCACCTGCCCCAAACTGCCTTCTCCCCTGGCTTCCCTGTTTTCTCAGGGGGCTGCCTGGTTTTAGAAAAGGCCCAGGGAAAGAGTCTGTTCTGGTTTACCTACCACTGTGGCTAATAGTTTATTCATCTGTTCATCTGCTCACATGTTCACTCAACAAGTCCTGATCACACTCCTTGCCAGGTTCTCGGCCCTGCACTGAGGATGCAGAGATAGGACATTGACAGGGCTCACGGGTTAATGAGGGGAACAGGAAGTGACCTGGTGGCCACAAATGGAGATCCTATTTTCACATGTTTAAATTATGATAAAGTACATTTGCACTAAGAGTATAATCAGAAATTTGAATTCTCTCCACTTGAATGAATAATTCATCATCATCCATAAGCCCCAAATCAAAAGTCGCTTCCTCCAAGATATCTTCGATTTCCCCTTCTAGACAGTTTGTTTTCATCTATAATTTCCAGATTTTATTTTGTTTGCTTGTTATCGTTGTTTGTCTTAGTTAGTTTTCCTTTCCTCCACTTCCCTCCCCACCTTTCCCTTCTTGTTCCCTTCCTCTCCTTCCATCCGTCCATCTGTCCATCCCCCCATCCATCTATCCATCCACGCATCCATGCATCATTTTATTACGGCTTTATCATATGTCTGGTTGCATGAATGCTTATTAGGACCCCACACTGCCTTTAGCATCTTCTCCCTCTGGCCAAGCTCACTTCAGGTGGCCAGCCCATGTCTAGTTTCTTTGTATATCTTCAGAGTTCAGAATCCTGGAAGGGTTTTCCAAAGCTCTCTGTCCTACATTCTTTAGTTATCAGCCCTGTTCCACTGTACATTCCTTAAGGTTGGGTTGATTAAGGTTCAGTTTGTTATTGGCTTTTCCTAAGGTATATTTGTGGAATGTTCACAGATGCCTTACCAAACATAGATTCTATTAAAAGAAAATGAATGGGAAACACTAGACTATTTGTAGAGACAGTGGTATGTGATTCTTCATGAAAGTGATACCTAAACAGTTCTCCCAAAACCTATATCACCGTGGGAAGCTTGCTGGTGGAACAGGTCACAAGATGGACCTGTTATGGACCAGGGACCCTAGTCCACACCTTAGGAGATGCTGGTAGGAACTTCCCTGCCTTAGCCCACTGCCTAGAACTGAGTAGGTGCTCAATACTGTGAGTTGAATGAATAATTAACTATCTGTGATGGCTCGTAAATTCCTAGACTATTGCTGTCAGTTTGCCTTTTTTCTTGTCTTCAAGTGATCACAGTTAATACACCCACGGGTGCACACGCACACACACACACACACACACACACACACACAGATGAATCTGCAACTCTTCAATTCTACAGTGATTCTGATTGGCCTGACCTGAGAGTTTTTGAACCATGTTTCCTGGAAACATATGATTCCATGGGAGAAATTTAGGAAATGTGCAACTTTTAGATTTTAATTTCCCCTAAAAATTTTTATTTTTAAGTCTCATTAATAGCAAAAAAAAAAAAATGAAGGCTAAACGTTCAGATGTTACATACTAGAATTTAGGACACGGGAGAGCACAGTCACATTCAGTCCAGTCGCCAGGTAAACACATTTTATGCAAACCTCATTTAAAACCACCACCACCAAGCAAGCCCACAAAAACACCTTCTCCTGTCACCTCTGTTTCATTGAGGAAGCTATTGAGACTAGGAGCTGAAGTACTAACAAGCCCATGCTTTCTACAACTACAGATCTTGTGAATCAAGGTAATTTTTTCAATCTTGCGCGACCAAAACAAAACACAGCAGGGAATATATATTAGGGCAACACAGGTTCT
This sequence comes from Ailurus styani, assembly GCA_002007465.1. Classification (NCBI taxonomy): domain Eukaryota; kingdom Metazoa; phylum Chordata; class Mammalia; order Carnivora; family Ailuridae; genus Ailurus; species Ailurus styani. The sequence continues at coordinate 1,878,096 of LNAC01000153.1, forward strand.
ACAACTATTACCCCTAATTCCTGATTTCAAAATGTTTGTATTCATCAAACAACCTTATTGTTTTCACTGATTCACTAAAAATGTGATGCTTTTGACCTTATACAAAGCATTCCGAGTGTTAAAAAAACAACAAGCCTCTCTAATTTGTTTTATACATTACGATGATGCTTAATCTTTGTAACCCCAACATCAGCAAGTTATCTGGCAAAGAGCCTGGGATTGTTAAATGCTGGTTGAACTGAAATGGTAGTAAGACAGAAAAAGGAGTGAAGGATGGGTCAGAGATAGCACTGAAAATATTCAGAATAAGACTGCTGGAAGAAGAGACAAAGAGGGATCTACCTTTCCTCTTCTCCGGATTCCTGGTAAATAGAGGATGGGGCTGCTCGCAGGCAGGAATGCTCTCTGTAACTCTCCTCTCCAATAACAAGTTCGAGTCTTCCAACCGATGTGTGGGCTGTAAGTTTGTGCAACCTAATGAGCTGACTGTTGGCGGAGGTGAGAAGAATGGAGGAAGAGGGCTGAGATCCTTGAGATCTGGATGAGAATAATTTACCAAAAAGGGGATGGGGGTAGGAGTCACTAATGATGTGTTAAAATGTGACAGCCCCATCATGAAATATTCACCACTTTAAATACGTCTAATATTAAATATTAAAAGTGCTGGCATTTGTCCTCGAGGTTCTCTGGGCTGATTTATGATCTGCCACAGCCACAGACCTCATGATTCATAATGGAAGAGGTATATGGTTGCTCTGGTTGAGAGACAGGAAGTCAGGCTGGAATGGGCAAGAAGGGACGGGAAAGGAGGGCCTTGCTTCTTCAGGGAAAGGGCACAGCTTGAGTTCCTCTTTCTCCCTTCTGTTCCAAGACAGCACTCCATTCTAATATCTGGACTATAACTCTAGAGACACTGCATAAGTAATTTCCTTCTTGCTGGACTTAACTTTCCCACCTGCAAAATGGAAAGTTGGGAGTAGAAGTTCATTAATTCTGAGTGCCAGTGAGAATCAGTCATTTATGCTGCCTTTCTGAATCCCTAAACTCTGTTTTCTGGACACTGTTTGAGAGTTAGCTGTGATCACTCTTTGCAGTTGGGCTGGGTGTCTCCAGTAAGATTTCCATCAATGCCATGGCTATTGGCTTTATTGACTCCAATTTCTTATTTTGCTGGCTCAGCTAACTCTCCACTATTTGCAACCAAGCATTTACTTCTTGCAAGATGCAAGCTTCTGATAGCCAGACCTGAGGATTAACCCCTTCCTTCTAGGAGTCCTTTCCTCACCCCTGCCTCTGCATACCCAGAGCTGCCAGGCTAGCAAAGAATAGCTCTCTGGGGTCCAGGTTTGCATGGTTTCCACGTGCTGACCACGATCCCCCAGGCTCCCTTACTCCTGTCACTACAGAAGTTCCCTAAATGAGGGGACCGCACCCTTCTTGCTCACTGCCACAGCACACACTGTGCTGTCTGGTACATAAATAAATGAGGGGGTATATTTTACAGTAGTACTGTCTATGCGAATGGGGTAAAGAAACCTTTTTTTTTTTTAATTTGCCTTTTCTCCCCACCAAACTGTGAACTTCCTGATTGCAGAGATCTTTTTGTAATCATCTCCATATGCAAGTAATAAGTATCGTGCCAGATGAAGGGTAGGCAACTCATTTGCTGAATGAATGAATGAATGAATGAATGAATGAATGAATGAATATATAAAAACATTGTCGTTTTCATGAATTCGGGCTGAGTTCATGTAGAATAATGACAGTTCTGCTGAAGACTAGAAGAAACTTTCTTATAACCAGGACAGGTATTTGCCAAGGAAATGGAAAGTATAAACTTGAGTGTTGATGAAATGTCTAAAATAGAATTCTATTTCACATCAGAGCAGAAACTGCTCTTAAAGATCATCTGGGTCACATCTTCTCAGCTTCACATTTCAGAAGGGAAAATACAAGCTCAGAAAGTGAAGATGTCTGGCCAGATCACTAGACTAGCCTCAGGGCCAGTCAGGATTAGAAACCAGGGCTCTTGGCCACTACTGTATCATCCTTCCCACTGCATGGATGATCTCCAAGCTTCAAAATACCTGATAACATTTCCAAGGATATTTTTCCCCCTTTGTATTCCTCTGACATCTCTAATGAGAATCTATTACATTTACAAAAATTATTATTTTTTTAATATAATGAATCTGAGATATCCTCAACAGATTTAAAATATACATTTAGATGTAATTGGTAATACAGACCTTAAAAAAGAGTTTAATCTATTCATTAAAGCGGTTCCCATAAGGGAATTCAGTTAGGTGGATTTTCATCGTGCTAGTTACTAAAACTCTGTATTATCAGCTCTAGATGAGTTGCACTGGTTTTAAAATATTTACTCTTCATGTCTCCTAGATCTCATTTACTTAGTTCTCATTTTATGCTGCATACATTCTCACTCCAGAAACCCTTGGGTAAAAACAATAGAATCTCTCAGTTATGAGCAATCTTGAGTTTAGCTTGTGTGGACTCTTCAAAATCACTTCAAGTGGACATTGCCTTCATGTCAATCATATAAGATTATGGGAAAGTAGTTCAGAGTGTGTGCCCTGGAATCATCTTGTTTGGGATTCAGATCTTGGATCTGCCACTTCAAATTTACATGAATTTGATCAAGTGGTTTCAGCTCTCTGCATCTATTTCCTAATCTGTAACAATGCTGATATCACCTATCTGCTAGAAAGATCAGTGATGTCTTTGAAAAGTCTGCAGTATGGTCTTTGGCACATTTCTTCTTGACGAAAACATCATAGATGTTTGTGTTTTTGTAATTACTGTTCCTGGATAGGAGAGGCCAATTTAACACCTTGTTTTAGGGGAAGGAAAAAGTGCTTTCTAGATGAAGGATGGTCACAATTTCAAGATAGGCCCTGTGTAAAGCCAAGGGGACCTCAGTTTCTTTATCTGTGTATTTGGGGCAGCTTGAATGAAATCATCTCCAAAGTTGGTTACAGTATTCCCAGAACCAGCAACACCTGACACCTCTGTCTTCGCTCCTCCTGCTGAAGGACACAGGGGCATGAATGAGGATATCAGCCAGAGGGTACCACCCCCCTGTCCCCCACAGCTCAGAGAAGCTCATCACCTGCCCACAACAGCTAGGTAAGTGCAAAGCCTTCTTCCCAAGCCTGCCCGCTGTCCGGGTCCTCTCCTCCCACCTTGTCATCCTCTTATGATTCCATTTTCACTTGCTTCCAACTCAGTCATCACTTATCATCACAGGCCAGGGACACTGGCTGCTGTTCACTTTCCTATTTATTCTTCTTGTCACTGCAGCTTGGAAAGACATGTCCCTGGGCCCTCAGAGCAATAAGTGTGCATGGAATCCTTTCTTGTTCTGACTCTGAGTTGGCCTCCGTGGGCTCCTTCACTTCCAGCTCTGGCCCTGGAGATCAGCTCAGGGCCAGGCGTTTGGTGGGAGGGGCATAGGCTGACCATAATGTAACTGGGAGCCTGCTCCGTGGTCAGAAGTGGTGGATTTGCCATAAGTCACTGCAGGTCATCTCACAGGTCACACCCATGACCAGTACCAGGAGAAAGGTACTAGCATCCTCACTGTAAAATAAGGAAACAAAAGCTCGGCCTCAACTAGTCATTCACCCAAGGTCACAGAGTCAGGTCTTCAAAACTCGTGCTCCCTCACATCATCACGAACATTGTAACAACAGCCATGACCACCAGGACAAGAGCCAGGACAGTTGCCTGTATGTGACAAGTATCAGTTGCTAGACAAGAAGCATTAGGAAGATGAGGAATCTCTGATTCACCCACACTGAAATTAGCATTGGGCTGATTTCTAAAATCCAACTGTAACTAAAGATTAGAAATCACTCTTCCAAATATCCCCTGTTCAAATGTAAATAGTTTATGTGTGGATTATACTAAATCCATCATATCTATGTAATGGAGGTTGATTTCCTGCTCACAAGGATGATCCACAAGGGGTGGCATCATACCTTCTAATTGAGCACTTACTCTGTGCTGACCTCGCTCAAATCACTTTTGGTATCTATGATAATACTGGCAGGATGATGTTACTGGTTCCATTGCAGCTACTATGAAGCTGAGGTCTGGAGAGGGTGAGTAAGCTGCCAGGGGCCATGAACATCCAAGCCCAGTCTCTTTCTGAGACTTGTCAAGCTTTGTGATGGCTCTCTGAGGCTGTGCCTTAATAAAGTGTGGGAAATTGGGGCGCCTGGGTGGCTCAGTTGGTTAAGAGTCTGCCTTTGGCTTGGGTCATGATCCCAGGGTCCTGGGGAAAAGCCCCGCATCAGGCTTCCTGCTCAGTGGGGAGTCTGCTCCTCCCTTTGTCCCTCCTCCCCCTGCTCATGCTCTTTCCTTCTCTCTCTTTCTCTCTCTCAAATAAATAAAATATTTTTTAAAAAAGAGGGTGTGGAAAAAAAGCATGGGAATTGGAGACTGGGGTGAAGGAAAATGTACCCTGTGACAGAATGAATTACTGGTGTCAAGTCTTCATTTCCTATAGTAGTATGCAGTCACGTCCTTCCATGGCTGACGGTGGGAAGAGTGAGAGCTCTTCCCTGGCCTTTGTATGCAGGCTTAGCATGTTACTTGCTTTGGCCAATGGGATGACAGCAGACATGATGAGACCCAAGGTCTGGAATGTGCTGTTTGGCATCCTTGCTTATTGCCAGGAGAAAACCAGGTTCTAAGTATGGCCAGTCCCAGGAGGATGAGGGCCATGTGGAACAGAACTGGATGCAGCCTGAGCTTAGAGACAAGTGCAGCAGAGCCCTGGGTAGCCTGGTCCATCCAGATGTGTAACAAAGGGGAAAAACGCTTCCAGTGGTTGACAATAACCCACTGTGGTTGTCTTCTGTGCAGCCTTAGTGTAACAAAAGCTGATGCACCTCCAACTTGCATTCCCTCTTCTATGAATAATGCTCTCACTTTCTTCCCAAAATGGAAACCCTAAAAGCATCTCCGACCTGACTTCATTTTTTTTCATCCTCAACATCCAAATGGCACCTGAATCTCCTTGATTCTACCACTTCGTTGTCCCTGTGACCCATCCCTTCCCATCTTTCCTACTATCCCCGCCCTGGAGAAGGCCCTCAACACTGTGTATGCGCATTGTTGAAAAAGTTTCATCACTGATGATAAGCTTTCACTGCCCTCCCGTCAATCTGAGTGATGGCCAGTCACCTCTTCAAAGAGCAGCTATACCCATGGCTCGTCCCCAAAACTGTCAGTGGCCCTCAGGTGTTCTCAGGACAGAGTTCACATGACCCAGTCCAACATTCAAAGCTCTTCATGACTGGTTCCAGCCTTAACAATCGCTCTCCGTCCCATGGGCCTTTTCTACCCTAACCTCTTGGGCTTACTGATAATAACAGGGCAATCTGAGACCCACCTGCAGACCAGGGTCTGCTTCTTATAGTAGGTCCGCCCTGATCCTACTCCTTGAGCAGAGCAGAGCCCGAGAACTAGAGACACAGATGTTCAACAGAGGAGAAACCAGGATTGAGAGGGAGTCAGAGGTGAAGAGAAAATTAAGTGGCAAAATGGTATTTAGAGGAGGAATGAAATCATATATCCTCAGGGAATATATTTTACAACGTGGATGACTCTGCAACCTAGAGCAAATCCTTCTGCTTTGCTCGGCCGCAGTCTTGCCATCTGTAAAATGAGCAGCTAATACTCAGATATCCCCAAATGCCCTTCCAAGCCTTGCTCAAACCCCAGGCCTTGACTCTTCTTCTAACATGCTCTGATCTTGTCTCTCGAGGTTCGTGTTTCCCTAGGGACTGAGGGGGAGGTGAGGCACATGAGGGAAGGTTGGGAGTTGGGAGACCAGAGGCTTGGGAGGCAGAAAAGCATGAGTGGAGTGAAGTAACAAAGGGGTATGGATGGGCTCTTTACAAAGCGAGGAAGACTTCTCTAGAAGTCTGCTCAGCCAGTGGTTCTGTGTGACCTAGGGCGGGTCCTCTCCCTCCCTGGGACTCAGTCTCTCTCTCTGTGTACTGAGAAGGTTGGTCTGGATGACATCCAAGCAACCTCGCAAGGGCGCCTCTGCGGTCCCTTTCTTCCTCACACTTTGGAGTGACACGTTTCAGCCTTGTTCTTCCCCAAGCATTGGAGAGACATGCGGATGCCTGCATTATGGCCGCCGGCCCCTCACTGCCATTCATCATCATGCCTCTGAGCGCAAGAAGGGAAAAATAGAGGCCAACGGGTTCTGGGGGCACAGGCTGGCGATCAGGTCTGATGGAGATCAGAGTCCTTAATCAAGGCTACCTGGGGGCTAACCGGCACTGACTCAGCTCATGCAGCAGCCCACGTGGAAGGGCCTGGGCTCTGAAAGGCCGGCAGCCAGTCCACACCAGGGATCCCACTTCAGGCGACCCCTTTCCCCCAGCCTCGTCCACCCCTGAGTGCGCCACGTGCACGATTATAAACTTGTGTCTGGGAGAAAAGCACGTGGGTAACAGACTCTCTTCAAATTCTGGCTGACTGCGGATGGTGGGGGATGAGGCAGCCTCACCAGCAGCCTGGAAAGGACACAGAGGCAGACAGCCCCAACCCCTGGGCAGGATCCTGGAATTCCTGACCCGAAGGCCCAGAGCGGGGGCTGCCGCCGGGGGCATGCCCTCCCCCACCACTCACCCCTGCCTCACCCCCGGCCCCCAGCCTGCATCACCCATGCTTCTCAGGTCACCCTGGAAGGAGGGGGGGAGGGGAACAAGCAGGAGGAGGGAAGCCAGCATCAGCACGGGAATTGGAGCCATCTGGGGCTGACCCCTCAGCTCACTACACACAGACCGAGAGGCCTCCACAGGCTGCCGCACTACTCCGGCCCTCAGTTTCCTCATCAGGAAATGGACATCTTAGCCCCTATTTTTAAAACTGTCACAAGGACTGGAAGTAACATATTATACACGATAAACGGGATGCCTGGCTGGGCACGTCGGTTAAGCATCCAACTCTTGATTTCGGTTCAGGTCATGATCTCAGGGTCCTGAAACTGAGCCCTGTGTCAGGCCCTGCGCTCAGCATGGATCTGCTTGGGAGTCTCTCTCTCCCTCTGGCCCCTCCCCCACCACCTGCACATGCACACTCTCACCCTCTCTCTCTCTAAAAAAAAAAAAAAAATGATTACCACATTTCTAGACATGTAGGCAGCGGTCAGTGTGAGGTGTTATCATTGCTACTGGGGTCACTGCTGGCACTGCTATCGAGACAGCCCCCCCCCCCCGGGCCCTAGGCCATACTTTCTCTCTGGCTCAGTGCCCTTGTATCTCTTGGCTGCAGCCCCTTCTCGGGCTTTTTGCTGCATTGGTTCTTTCCTCACTTTTTCCTCCCCACATGGTTCTTGCCTCATGTCTGGTCCAGATCTGAATTCTTCCGACCACTTCTCATTCTTAGTATGATTCCGGTGTGCCCGGCACAGGTAGGATCGTGGCACAGAGACGAATCCATCTGATTCTCTGCCACAAGCAGCTGACACTCAGGTGTCACCGGGAAGGAAATACATCACAACCGCAAGGTGTGATTTGGGCTGGGGAGGACTTGCAGCGTGTGCAAAGAGCCACAGAATCACAGGAAAGAGCATCCAGCTTTGCCCCAAGGTCGGGGATATGCCAGCGAAGAGGGAAGATAATAACAACAGGGGACAGAGAGTCCTAACTGCTGGGTGGTTTGGGAAGTTCCTTATTTACGTTAACTCATGTGACCCTCACAACAAGCCAAATACAGGTTCTAGTTTCAAACCCATCTTACAGATGAGAAGACTGCGGCCCAGAGGGGTTAAGTAACTTACTGGCCTGATGTCACAAACAGAAGCATTGCCAAGGCCAGGACTGAAATCCAGAGAGAGTGCTGCTGGCCCCAGGCTGTACCGCCTCTCTGGCAAGGGGGTGTAGGAATTTACCAGAGGAAAGTGTGGGAGCAAAGGAAGGTCACAGCACCGTGGGAAATCCTGGGCCCTTTTGTTTCTCGGATCAGCAGAGCCAGAGGTCTTAGCAGGCCCTGAGGAACACTGCCTTTCCCCCGTGTGTGGAAAAAACTCCTGGAAACCTCTATATTCCCTCTGCAGAGTCCTTTTTAAATGCTGACTCCAAGCACTGTGCACGGAGAGAGGGTGTTTAAAACAGAGAAGACAGGTAGTGGAGTCAGGACAGGGTCTGAGCTCTGCATTTGTCACCCCGCGGCTCCATGACTGCACAAGGTCGTGTCTCTGGCCAAGACTCTCTATCCTCAGTTCTACAACAAGCTTGATCAGGCCTGCCCCTCCCACCGAACAACATCCACAATGTTCTGTCCCCAGTACGGGCTCCACAGGCACAGCCTGCTATTGCTGTGGTTCTTACCAGGCAGTTGGCTGCCTTTGTGTTCCTTCCTGCCCACAGCTCTTGTCTTGGACCTCTCGGCTGTAATTTGGGAAGAGGGAAAAGCTAAGAGTTGCTTGTGGATCTTGTTAAGCATGACGTGTTTCATCTACGGTCTCAACTTTAATCCATCCAGCCACTCTGTGAAGCAGAGGCTAATGTCCTGATTTTAGAGATGAGGAAACTGAAGCCCCCCGGGGTGAAACAATTGGCTTCCAGTTTGCACCACAAGAAAATAACAGCATCAGGATTCGAATCCCATTCTGCTCGACACTGGAGCCGCAGCTCCCCGGCACTGACCCAGGCAGGATGGAGGAGTTCAGCACGATCCTGCAAGTCACTCAACCTGACCCACTATGGTGGCTCTACCTGGACACCCACCATGCCTCTACCAGAGCTTACGGGGATGTAGATGGAAAGAGGCTATGTGGTTGTCATTCTGTGGGCCCCTCAGCTCTGTGTCTCCGCTAGCTGATGGGTGGACTTGTTCAAGATCCTCCATCTCTCTGAGCCTCATCCTTCTTCCCCAGAAGATGGGGAACATAAGTCCTGTCCTGTCCCATTCACAAGGATGCGGTAAGGATAAAATATACACTATTCTATTCCGGACACATGATGATTAATAATGCAGTTGTTCCCCACTTGCACAAAACCTGAACCAGCAAAGTGAAATATACAAAATAGATTAAGCAGAGGGTAATTATTCATTTTGCAAAAGAGCTCTTCTCTCTACAAAGGAGACACACTGATAGTTTTTTTTTTCTAAGCACCAGCTATCTTTGTGAGTTTAAAATCAAATCTCATTTATAAAATTAAAGTGAGAAGGAATAATGATTTTCCAGATGTGCACTGGGTACAACGGGCCACACACATGGATGTGCCCTGCCTGAGCCATCCATGCCTTAAAGCAAGGTGGTCCGGATACCACGAGAATGGAGCCTTCGCCTCTGGCTAGTGAGGAACTGGGGGAAAACCAAGAGAATCAGTGGACAGCACGTGACTTCTGCAGTCTGTTCGGAGGGGTCTCTTCCGCAGAGTGACCTCAGCCTCAGTTCTAGGCAGATGGTCAGGGTCACAGCTATAGCCTCTCTGGGAAACTAGAGGATTGTCATTTCCAGTACTTCCATCTGGAATATTATACCGTTCTACATAATGTGTATGTTCAGCTGAACCCAGATCATTTCCACTTTGCTAATCTCACTCCTGATTATATTCATATTCACGTTCTTGCTCTCCCCTCCCCCCTCCTTCTTGGCTCTCTTTCTGCTTGATGGCTCTCTCTGCCCCTCTTCTCTGTCTCCTTTGTCATTTCCCCATCTTTGTGCATTTGCTCCTGCCTCAGTTTCCCTCTTTGGTCTCAGTTTTTCTGCCTTTGCCTTTCTTTCTGTGTGTGCCTCTATATTCCTCACTGTCTACCTTCCTATAAGCCTCTTTCCTTTGTAGCCCTCTAGAGTAAAAAGAACTTAAGTTTAAGTCAGACAGGTGCAGGTTAAATCCCCAGACCCACATTGTCCATGAAAGAGACGAAAAAAGGACAGTCTGTCTACTTCAAGGGTTAATGTAATGATTACATAGGATACGGTAATTAAAGGTGCTTAGAGCAAAGAATACATTCACATCCTGTTAATTCCACTCCCCCTACTTTTCTTCCAATTTTTTTTTTTATTTTTCTCATTCTCCAATCTTGCCCTTCACTTCCCATCTGTTCTGCTCTCTTAGTCCCAATCTCACACGAGCACACACACCACAGCCTCCACCCCCTCCCCCTGCCCCAGGCCCTGCTCCTTACCCAGCCCCAGGTCCTGCCCCTTTACCTCTACCTAGGTTCCCCGCCCTTACCCCTCCCCAGGCCCCACCCCTTTACCCTTCTCCAGGCACCCCCCCACCCCTCTCCCAGGGTCCCCGTCCTCACTCCACCCCAGGCCCTGCCTCCTCATCTTTTCCCAGGCTGCCCCCCTTCCCCAAGGTCTACCCCCTCAGCCACACCCACCCCAGGAAACCCCCTCCATCCCTGACTCGGTCTCTGCCCTTCACCCCCTACCCCAGGCAGCCCCCACGTTCCAGCAAGGATTTGATTACAGAATGGCACAGGTTCCCATTACTAAGACACACATTCTTTCACAAAATGTTTTTACAGTACATTTACTGGTATCTGATAGAGAATCATCATGAATCATTAAAATTAAGCAACGTGTGTCCAAGTGGTCCACGCCAGGCTTCACTAGGGAGTCAGGCTTTGCTATTAAGTCCATTTGAAAGATGGCAGTGGACCATTCATACCGTACAGGGTGAGGCCACCTGACCTCACCTGACTTGTGTGAAGCATCTCCTTTTCCTGGATGCCCTGTCCTGAGGGACAGTCTTGGTGTGATCAGTATAAAATCCATACACCTCCTGACCCCTGTTGTCTGGTAGAAAGCCATCTATTGAAATTCTAATTAAAAGACCATTTAACAAAAAATAACCAAAAGGCTGGAATGATACACGCACAGACACGCACACGCACAGGCACACACATACTTCTCTCTTTCAGAGGGCTTTAATCACCTACATTGACATGGAAGCTGCCTTCTGTCGAGGAGAAGAGAAAGGGCAGTGGTGTAATGGGCTGGCTGTCATCAAATAACCAGAAGAGGCTAGTGCTATCACTAAGTGCTGTGTTCTAAATGGTTTTGTGGAGGCTGCTTCTGTTCAGAAATCTGTCACCACGCCTTCCATTCCATTATGATTAAGGCTTTTGTGGGTTAAGTGTTGTCAACACTGGGGGTTCTTTTTGCCCCTGATTCAATAATTCCCATTTGTTGAACACATACATTTGCCATATTATGTAGCAGGTACTTTGTACTGATTACAATCATCACAATAACCTAGCAAAGGTGAATACCTTTTCCTTTGATGAGAAAGAGCAGGAAATTGAAGCTTGGGGGAAAATTAAGCAATTTGCTCAAAACTGCACCAGTAGTTTCAGGCAGAGCCAAGATTTTAACCCAGGTCTGCCTGACTTTAGTGCTTTCCTTTTTTCCCTTTTCCTTTGACTGCCTCTCCAAAAACAAAACAGCCCACACTGGGGGCAGCTTGATTTTGAGCAAATGGAGGTGGTGGCAAGTGTCTCATCTGCTTCCCTCCCTGGTGACTGACTCAGCCTTGGGTCTCTCAGGCAATGTTTGTGAACGAAAGACATTGAAGAAGCTGCTGGGGAACTCGCCATGCCCAGATGTCCTACATGGAAATACTTCTTTGCATGAATGGGTGGATCAGATCATAAGCCTAGAAGACAAACCTGAAAAAAACAAACAAAAACAAACAAAAACAAAAACAAAAACAAACCCAAACAAACAAACAAACAAAACCACTGCCAGAAGCTGATACCACCTTCAGATACCACCTTGGCTCAGCTGGGGGCCTCCATTCCCAGGATAAAAAAAAATTTGACTGCTTACGTCATTCTCAAGAGATGGAGAAATCAAGCTTCAGGAAGCATGGTGGTCAGGAGACCCTGCCATGAACTTTCTGAATGACTTGAGAAAGTCCCCGACCCTCTAGGAGCCCCAACTTCATCTGCTGTAGAAAGAGGGGGTTCAACTGGATGGTCCGCATGCTTCTTCCCAACCTGGACCTCTTTGTTCTTTGAATCCCCAAAAGGCCCCTGCAGGAAAATCTTCAAGGCTTCTTAGGAGGAAAGTTGGAGAGGCCACTGTCATGAGTTAATACCCCTTCCAAGTTTAAGGGGCACTTAGGGCTGTGCAATGCAGGGTTGACACCCTCGAATGAGAGCCTCCTTAGATTTTGTGCCAGAGCCACTTCCGTCACCTCCCTGAGTCCCAGCCCCACTTAGCACAATGCTCAGAAAAACTCTGCTCAGCCTTCACTTGTGGTGCATACTCATGTCACTTGCTCACTTCTGTCATCCTAGGTCATTGGTGTCTGTTACTGTGCAAATGTTTGTGTCTCCCCAGATTTATATGTTGAAGCCCCTAACACCCAACATGATGGTATTTGGCGGTGGGGCCTTTGGGAGGTCATCAAGGTTAGATGAGGTCATGAAGCAGGGACCTTGTGATGGGATTATAGGAAGCAGAGGAGAGGCAGATCTCGCACATTCTACACACACACACACACACACACACACACACACACACATGCAGAAAGGTCATGTGAGGTCACAGACAGAAGACAAGAAGTCAGGAAGAAGTCAAGAAGTCCACAAGCAGGAAAAGAATTCTCACCAGGAACCAGTTCAGTGGCATCTTGACTTTGGATTTCCCAGCCTTCTGAGCTGTGAGATTAGAAGGCCAATGGTGGTAGTTCAAGCCACCAGTCTGTGATACTTTGTTATGAGAGCCCAAGCAGACTAACACAGTGTCATCCTCTCCTGGGTCTTGAGACACAGTGAAAACTGGTCCTGGATCTCAAACACATACGGGGGACATAGCATTGGATTTCTCATTTTTGATGTTGAAAGTAAGAAACCAGTTTGTTAGAAAACTCCAAGGGACAGAGATGGCAGCTTCTTTTGCTCATTATCGCCAACACTGGGCACAATGCCTGGCATATAATTGGTGCTCATTAAATCATTGCAATGAACGGAATGCAATATCTTGATTCCAGTAACTTCTTTCCACCACCACCGCTACTATCCTGGCTTAAGCCACCATCATCTCTAGCCTAGATAATCATATCAGTCTCCTAAGTAGCCCCCTGCTATCACTCTTGCCTGTTCCCTATAGATTTTTCTCAATGGAGTGGCCAGAGAGATCCTTTTAAAATTAAGTTATGATATCAGTCCTCAGGTCAGAATGTCCCTGTGACTTCTCACTGAGCTCAGTGGCTTCTCACTGAAAACCAATGTTCTTACAATGTCCTACAAGGCTCTGGGTCTCTGCTCCCTCTCTGACCCCAGTTCCTGATATTCACGTAGTATCCAGTGAAGCCCTCAAACATTCTCCTATGTGATCTTCCTCAAATGTGCAAGGCACAGTCTGCTCTCAGACCCTTTGAACTAGCAATTTCCTCAACCTGGACTCCACTTTCCCCAGATATCCACAAAGCATGCTTTCCTTCCTCACTTCCCCAGTCATGCCTACTGTGAACACCCTACTTAAATTTGCAACCACCCCTCTCCCTCTCATTCACAGCCCACTTTTCCTGCAGCCTCTTTATTAAAAAAATCATCTTCTAACATAGAATACAATTTATTTGCTATTACATATACTTTAATTATCTGTTTGTTCCCTGCCCCCGTTAGAGCATGAGCCCCATCATGGCCACAGTTTTTATCTATTGTTCATTCTGTCAGTGCCTGACATCCTGCTTGAATTAGATGATTGAGAAATAAATACCACTTGAATGTTAAATGAACAAACATATGAATGAATGAATAAATACCAAAACCAGATCTTTAACTCAGATGTCAATGTATTAAATCAATCTACCAGACTGTCCAGGGGTTGGCAAATTTTTCCTGTAAAGGCCCAGTTGGTAAATATATAAGGTTTTGCAAGCTATGGAGTCATGACTTCTCAACCCTGCTACTGTAGCAAATAGTCATAAGCAATATGTAAACTAACGAACATGGCTGAGTTTCAATAAAACTTTATGAAAAACAGAAGTTGTCCTGCGGGCTGTAGTTTGCAGACCCCTAAACTAGACTAAGCTCCATCAGTGCATAGCACTGCACCTAGCACATCCCTGTCACTCAATAAATAATTTCAAGTGACATATATATGAAACATAGTTCTATTCTTCACTCTGTCACAGCAGTGTCCAAGTGAACTGCTCTACTGGAAATATTCTGTATCTACAGTCTCCAATATGGCAGCTCCAAGGTGGCAGCCACACGTAGCTAGTGGACACTTGAAATGTAATGTGAATTAATTTACATGTTAATTTACATAGCACATATGGTTAGTGGGTACCATATTGGACGCATCAGCTCAATCACAAACATTGTTTTGTTTCATGATCCAAATCTAGCTCTTCTCCCTCTAGGAGGCCCTACCTGTCTGTTAAGGTTCATAGTTAACTGTCCTGCTTTTTTTTTTTTTTTAGTCCTACAATTCTCATTTCATTCAATTCATGTTTTGACCACAGCTATAACAATACTTAATGTTCCTTGAGCTTTGTGTACCAGGCATTGTCTTAAGTGTTTAATATGTTTTATCTAGTTTAATGCAGGGCAGAGCATTGGCTTTCAATTCATATTTGCAATACACATTCAAAGTTGGAGAGCACTCAGAGAAAATCTAACGTACAGCTGATCCTTGAACAACATGAGGGATAGGGTTGCCAGCCCCCAGGCACAGTTGAAAAATCCATGTATAATTGTTGACTCTCCAAGAACTTAATTGTGGGAAGCCTTACTGATTAAACATAAATAGCCAATTAACACATATTTTGCATGTTATATGTATTATATGCTGTATTCTTATAATAAATGAGAGAAAAGAAAATTTTATTAAGAAAATCATAAGAAAGAGAAAATACATCTACAGTACCATATTGCATGTCTCAAAAAAATTCTACATGTAAGCAGACCTGCACAGTTCAAACCTGTGTTGTTCAAGGTCAACTGTAATTTCCTCTTGTATTATAAATAGAGAAACTGAGGCCCAGAGGACAAAGTGACATGTCAAAGGTCACACTATTAGCCAAAACTGCAAATCTAGTAGTGAAGCCCAAGGAATTTGTCTCTAAACCCAATGTTTCTTCTTTCATTCACTCATTCCATCATTCATTATTAAAGACTGACAGTGTACTAGACAATTTGCTGGGCCTGGGGTTAAACAATATATACCACAGGTGCAATCTTTGCCTTTATACAGCATATGGTCTCTTGGAGAGTGAGGACTTGAACACAGAATCATACAAATAAATACATAATTAGACATTACAATTCTGTTCCGATAGCACAGGTCAGGGGTTAAGAGGTTACACTCTCAAGCCCTAGTTCTAGGATTCCAATCTAGATTCTACCACTTCCTAGGTGTGGGGCGTTGGGAAAATCCATTAACTTAGGTGATTCAGTTTCCTCATCTGTAAAATGGTAATAATAAGGTATTACACCAATTCTTTTTTTAAAATGATTTTTTTATGTATTTGACAGAGAGATAAACAGCGAGAGAGGGAACACAAGCAGGTGGAGTGGAAGAGGGAGAAGCAGGCTTCCCATCAAGCAGGGAACCCAATGCAGGGCTCGATCCCAGGACCCTGGGATCATGACCTAAGCCAAAGGCAGATGCTTAACAACTGAGCCACCCAGGTGCCTCAGTTACACCAAATCTAAGACACATGGTTTTCTACATTTTCAAATCCTTGAAATGAGGACTTGTGTGTTATTAATATCTTAATGGGTTTTTTCTTAGTGGTATGCAAAATACTGGCACATGTATCTGATGGTGTCTTGCTTCAGTTAAAATAGGATTATATCTACCTTCTAGGGCTATTGAAGGGATTACATGATATATGTGAAGTCCACAGATACATATTTTGTACTGTACAATGTGCAGTATCATTATCATTAATATTATTATATTATTATCATTATTTACTGTAAAGGAAAATAAAGTATACTAGTGCTGCATAAAACATAGGGAAAACTGAGTCTAGAAGGTCAGCAAAAACCTTGAGGATGAGACATGTGAGCTGAACCATGAAGAACGAGGAGGAGGGAAGAAAGGAAGAATAAGGCTTATAAGGACTGAGGGCAGATGGAGACCAGACTGTTGTGTGCAGAGGGAAGAGCACCTGCAAAGACCTGCCACAATGGCTGCTGGACATTGACTGACCACTACCCAGGGTGGAGCACTTCACAACCTGGCTTTGTAACCTATGAACACTCCCAGCCCCCACCTCTATTTTTACCATCATCTTCCTTTTTCATACTTTCTTTTCTTGATAGTTCATTGGTCATAAGGTATTACAGATATATTTAGAAATTTCTGAATTTTTTTTAAATAGTAGGACAGCTACCATTTACAGAGACACTGATCTATTTTTATAATACGCTTGTTGAATAAAATTAAATAGTCTCTAATTTAAATGCCAGTAAATTATATTTTTGACTATGAAATTAAGTCTTAAAAGTGGAGAGTTTCCCTTCTTTTTTGCACATTCATCCCAGCGGTCATGATCAGAGATACCTCAAGCTATTTTCCCATTTGCAACTTTACTAGATGACACTTGCGATCTCTCACAGTCTCTTCCTTTCAAGTTTAGAAGCAAAGGTTACCTTGGACTTTCAGTGAAGCTGGCAAGCTCCCAGTAAGAAAACATTTTCAGTCTCTTCTTCAGCCCATTCTAACCTTCTTGTCCTTCCAAATTTGTGAACAGCCAGTCCTGCTGCTTTCCGTTGTGGGCTTTCTGAGATTTTATGACCTCATCTTTGACACAGATTGTCCTTCTTCAAAAGACCTCAACCCTCTTCTACAACATAACATTTTACAACACATCTAGACCAAATATAGCAAGACTCCTGAATAGAGATATAAAATGGTTTCCCTAGAACTCATAAACGCTGTCACAGTTCCAACCCTGACTTCTGCATGCCTCCCTTGTCCCCAATCCAATTGGGTCCTTTTATTTTTTCAAGTCAACTTATTCTAACTTCTCTGTCCAAAGGATTCATGCCTACCTCTGAGAATTCTCTGCAAATAACTATCAAAGAGAGAATGCCAGAATGCCTCTCTCTTCTCAGTGCTAAGCAAACTTCTCAAACACGGACTCCTCAAATAGTAGCTTCTTAGCCTGGATCCAAATACCAGCTGTGATACTCAGTAAATATATGACCTTGGGAATTTCATTCAACCAACTTTAAGACATAGTTTCTTGTACGGAAAGTGGAAGCAACAATAACTATATAGATGTGTTGTTATGAAGCCCAAGATCATTATAAAAAGCTGCAGCAATAATGTTTGGTACACAATAAATGCATAATAAATTGCAGATGTTGTCATTGTTACCCCAGTATTCGTGCACCCTTTGATATTGTATCAAAACTCCACCATGCCTCTCTTAACTGTAAGCTATCTCTAGCCATTGTCTAACCCCCCCCCCATCTCTAACATATCGGCAATGAACTGACATCAAATGGATCAGTCTGATGAGATAAATGGGATTTTAAGGCTAACATTCATTTCATGGCCTTTAAACAGAAAAAAAAAAAAACAACAACTCAGTTTGTTGTTGTTTGAATGGCTTCTGTTGGAAATGTTTTTTTAAAAGTTTGATTTCATTATCTCACATGTCTGAATAATGAGGCACAGGGTTCATTAATTGACAATAAGTTTAGATGAGTTTTGTTTAATTCAAGTTCTACTAAAGTTCTGGACCAAGGAATGGTAATGTAGAAAGCATTATGAATTCTGAGGATAAGAGTGACTCACTTTGTGGAGGTGTGATTTCCTTAGTTGAGGCCCACTGGAGTAAGAACATAGTTGGACACACTGATCTGGAACCAATAAAGGATAGAGCTTACTTTACCTGAGTTCAAAAAAGATTAGTGGTACCCATCTCAAAGGAGAAGGTGACTTTCAGAAGAGAGCTGTACCACGTAAAAGTTTAGCAAAAACCCTCAACCAAAATGCCACTGTCAAGTCCTAGAGAGCTATCCATGGTCCTGACACCAGAACCATGCACCCAACCCATTGACAAAGTCCTGACATTTCACCAAATCAAACCTGCTTCTCTCTCTCATTCATTCATTCACTCATTCATCCATTCACTCACTCATTCATTCATTCATCCAAGAAAAGATGTATTGATTCGGGAACTGTTTCAGTGATTGAGGTACAGCAATAAGCACAATGAGCATAGGACAAGCTTTAATAAAACTTTTCTCATATACAAATCTCTCCTCTTTGGTCTGCCAGGAAGCTGGTTCCTTATAGACAAATCTCAATTTATTTAAATGTGCACCTCACCTGTGCACCAATTTACTTAGATCCTACATATCTGGTACCTGGAAGCACCCATGCTACAATCTCCTTCAAGGCAGGGACATTCTCCATCTCTGTGAATTCTTGAATTTACAACTTCATAAAGTCCTCGTGTCCCATTAAACTTTAATAATACAAGGCTTAGTAAATAATAGGAGTAATCTATAAACATTAGAAATATTTAGTACAATATAAGACATATATATGACATAACTACACTCAGTGTATTCTCATTTGGTATCTTATTGCAAATGAGAAGTGGCCGCTGAAGACATGAAAATAAACTGAATATGATGGGGAACATGACTGAAGTTCATAACAATCTGAAAAGAAGATTCAATCTGCTTTAAATGCCATTTACAAACTGTTTCAATCATGCTTACGCTGTAAGTTATTAGTGCTCAAAAGGTCATAGAAACACGAATTTTGAGCTGAGAAGTATCTTAGGAATTATTCAGGGTTGTAATTCGTATCTTGCCACTAATTTACTGAGTGACACTGGGCAACCTGCTTAGCCTCAGTGGCCTTCAGTCTCCTCATTAGATCGGACTAGATGATCACTAGGGATCCTTCTTGCATTACAAGTTGTTTCCGCTGATTTCTTTGTTGAAGGGAATGAATATGAAGTTCACAGAGATGCCATACTCAAGGTCAAGTGACAAATTTGTGGCCCAGCTGGCACCAGGATTGAGACCCCGGGACTCTTCTCATTGCACTATTTTAAAAGTCACACAAGGACTAAATGAAAGGCAGTAGATAGGAATGTACGTGTTATGGGAAGTTTCTCCGTTAGGTGGTCAGCTCCTAGAGGTTGGGAACAGCATCCTATTTTCTTCTTAAATAATTTAACCCAGTGCACAATGCTGGATTAGAGGTGTCTCATGAAATATTGATCAAATTAATTGAAAATATATTGGATTAATTACATGAAGGCCCTAGGGACTGCATAGCTGATTATAGAATTAACAGCACACACTATAAGTTTTGAATGACCACCATACATTACGTGTGCCGAGTATATGTGAAATGTGATTTTTCATCTCATTCTCACAGCACCCTGCCATATAGAACTTTTATTTTTATTTATACATATAAAAAATAAGGTTTGAATATATTAAATGACTCTCCCAAAGCCCTACTACCAATAGACAGAGAAGCAAAGATTTGAACCTGGTCTGACTCAAAAGGTTATTCCAATTCTACTCTGGTTCACTAAATGCTTGAATGAATAAATAGATGAAAGAATTAGTGACTAAATGCATTACTGTTCTGCTGCTACTTGCTTTGTATGGTTTGGAGCCATATTGTCAAAGATTTTACATACAGAATTTAGCACAATACCACACATGTGTGGAGCTTTAGTAAAGCTGTTTCACCGTAGTATTTACCCATGGTGACATTCTGAAGAACCGAAGTCTGATCATTTAAACATTCTGGTGCTGCACTGTATGGGACTATAGCAAGTAGTTCATGAATATTCGCCTCTGTCCTCAGAGATGAAGTGTGATGGCAGCCTCTTCTGGAAAGGAGCATAACATCACCCTCTGACAACACTGTCAGGCCTTCTCTAAGCCTTCAGTGAAGCCCTTCCTTGCCTGGTCCCGTATCAGTTTGTTCTCAACCCATTCACCATCATGAAGGGAAATGTTTAATGACTGGCTTTCCTAAGAACATCAGCCACGATTTGTAACATTAACCAATTTTGTTGATATAAATACCTTTATCATAACCAATTTTCAAGCTATTTACATGACATAACCAAAGAGTTGGGAAGAGATGATAACAATCAACTCTCATGAGTCTCATGAGCTGTCTTAGAGGCCAGCTCCAGCGCACCATGTATTCAATGCCATCATCAGCCCTGTGGGTGTACTAATTGTTGAAATCCCTGGAAGAACACACTTGAGATGGGCTATGGCACATGGCCAGGAAAACTTGGCCAGGTTCATCCACGCATCACAGCAATGACATATTCTTCAGCAGCACCACGTCCCCACTTTTCTCTTTCTTCTTGGTCAGTTTAGAGGAATGCTCCTTCTTACTGACACATTTCCTAAAGCGTGAAGACATGATGAACAATGTTGGGACTCTACAACTTTGTTCAGTCTGGTGAATTCCACCCACAGAAGGAAGAGCTTATTGCAAAGCCACTTTTGAAAGATCTAAGGCCTGAGGTGTACAAGGGTTGGGGGCTTAGCTTTTTCATGACTTCCCCATAGCCTAATTACTGATGGGAGGCAAAGGAGGGGAGGCCTAGCTATTTACCTGGACAGTTAGACGTTCCCCCAACCAATTAGACAGATATGGAAGGTGGTTTCCCTTTTCCAGTGACCAATATGGTCTTACTAAATTCCTTAGTGATTCTCAGAATCTTCAGATCTTTATCTCTCTGTGAGTTCTCTCTTCATCTTACCTTTCCAACTTCATCACCTGTCTCTTCCCTACTTCTCCTCCACTACCTCATGTGCAACACATTCTCCAGATGCCAGCCCAGCTAGACTGCTTTCTGGTTCCTGGTTTCTGTTTCCATTAAAATTCCTCTGTGAGAGGACCCCTCCTACTCATCCTCCCCACTGATTCTACCAGGTTCAGCTAAAAGGTCATGCACTCCATGATATATCTCCTGAAATCCCCACGCCAAATATATTTCTCCTTTTTCTCCAGGCATGAGCTACTTTGTTAATGCCTGTTCTTGATTTATCCCACATTTTGTCTTTTATAATAGCTATATATGAGCATATTATTTTTATCCCTGTGAAAATGTGAAATCCATGAAGGCAGGAACATTGTCCAATTTGTCTGTGATTTCCCATAGCACTTAACACACAAGACTTATGAGTTGTGAAATTAAGAAAATCTTGCTTGAATTGAATCTAACAAATTGAAATAAATTTTTCAAAATGGGTCAGAGTCAAGACCCATGAAAATATATTCAGGGATCTTATGTTCCCATTTCCACTCCTTACCTGTAGATAGTCCCATCCATTTATGCCCTGAGTGACTTGTAAGAGTAGGGTGCTTTGCTGGACATTGGGATAGGAAGGATCCTGAAGTAAATTAGATACAGTCCCTGCTTTAAGGAGCCTACACTTTAGCAGGGTAGGCAAATTTCCAAACAATAACTCAAGTTTTAATCAGATTTTTGGTCAACAGAGAACTCTGATGATACTGTGGAAGGAAGTCATCCATTCTACAAAGAGTAAAGGAGAGGTAATCCGTGAATAGAATTTTACAAAGTAGATGATTAAAGAACGGGAGACATTTCAGGTAGAGAGGGGAGCCTGAACTCTAGTCAGAAGGTCAAACTTTGCATGCGGTGTTTGAGAGGACTATTGTGAAGATGATCAGAGTGAGGACCACAAGGAGAGTGCTCTCAGAGATGTGGATGAAAGCCAGGATGAAGCCAGAGCCTTCTAGCTTGTCTGGCTACTGGATGGTTCCTAGTGACCCAACTTCTCTAGAGCTGGGAAGTACTTAATCTGAGTTCATATGTAAGTGGATATGGAGGAAGAAACTAAAAACTGGTATATAAAATTGTTTCAAGGAGCATACAAATTTCCTTCCTTCCTTCATCCTTTCATGGTTTTCTGTGCACTAATTATATGTCAGCAATAGGTTAAGTTTTAAAGATACAGAGATAAGCAAGACACATGCTTTGAATCCCCTTTCATCAGCCCTTAACAAAGCTTACAGTCTGGTGACAGACCCAGACAAGGAAAGAGCAGTGACAAGAACTATGACATAGGGAAGTACAGAGGCTATTAGAGCAGACAGGGGGGCTCCTCAGTATAGTCAGGGGTTTGGGCTGAATGGAAGGGAAATAAAAAAAAAGAACCTTCGATCTCCCAGTAAAATGGGGGAGAAAGACATTTCTAGAGGGAGGAAATAGCCCGTCAAAGGGATGTAGTCATGAGAGGGTATGGGACCTTCAGGGAATTACGGGTCTCAGTGTACAAGGTATGTGGCAAACAGAGGTAGAAAATAAAGTGACAGACATGAACATAGCTTTGTCAGATAAATAAATTAACAAATATGGCAGCTGGGACCTCTGTTCATGGGGAAAATGAGAGGACTATTTGAGAGGAAGAATGTTTAGACCTTCAGTGCACCAAGAGTTGTCCTTGGCCAGAAGCATCAGCAATAGCTGGTAGCTCTTCACAAATGTGCAATCTTAAACCCACACTAGACCTGCGGAGACTTGAGAAGCATTGGTTAAGAGCACAGGCTCCTGAGTTGGAATCCTGGCTTTCTATCTGTTAGCTATGCAACTTTGATCCTCTCACGTTTCCTCTCTGGCATCAATATTGTCAATGATAAAGTTGAGAAGGTCAACCCAGTGGATTCTAGTAGCATTGCAGCTCTGTAGGGTGTGTGTGTGTGTGTGTGTGTGTGTGTGTGTGTGTGTGTGTGTGTGTGTGTGTGTGTGTGATTCTAGGCGATATTGATGGGAGAGTTGATCATTTCCAAAACTGGCTAACACATGCCTCCTTCCTGAATGACCCACTGTTTGGAATTGTGCCCTCAAGCTTGCAGCTAATGGAAAAGATCATCAGAAACAATGAACCTGCACCTGAAGGTAGATCAGCTGGGAAACCAGAATGTCAGACTCTCAGGCACTCACCTCTCTGCTGGGGGTATGGGGTGGGGAAGGCGGTGAGCCCTCCCACCAATAATCTTGCCTGCTTTTTAAGAAAAGGAAAAGAAAAAAAGAGGATGTACAGGATCAGATCCAGAGGCACATAATTCCATAAGGGCTTTCCTGGCTGTTGTGTGAGGATAATCAAGAGTGTGTTTGTGTGTGTGTGTGCATGTCTCTCTCTCTCTCTCTCTCTCTCTCTCTCTCTCTCTCTCTCTCTCTCTCTCTCTGTGTGTGTGTCTGTGTTTTGGGAATAAAGAGGTACTGCTGAGGGTGACAGTGTCTTAAAGCCTAAAAGTTTTAATTAAGAGAAAGAAGATTCAGCTGTCTGGTCAAATGGTACACTAGAGCTGCATTGCATTTTCCAAATGGCTTCCCCAATAGGCCTATGTAAAGGCTGCGAAAATGTGTCTAAACAGGCTCCCAACTAAAGGATAAGAGGGGATGGTGTTTAGAAAGCCCAGATCCTTGCCCAGCTCTGCAGAGACTCAAGGGTTAGCCTGGAGAAGCTCCCTCTTCGTTCCAGAAGTGCTGCCCCATGGAGAAGTGGGAGAGCTGGAATAGAGCGAGCACACCCTTGACCTGGGACACTGAGAGCCCTCCGGGGGCAACGTAAAATGGATTTTCCAGACAAGATGGCCAGACTCTTGTTAATGAAGAAAGAGATGAAGTTCCAGAGAGACTATAGCCATGTAAGTTGTAAGGAAGAGCACAGGACTGGGAGCAAGAAGAGCTTCATTTCTAACTTGCTCTGGTATCTTGGCAACTCTCTTCTAACTCCTATTTTCCTATTTGTAGACATTAGTAGCCAGCATTTATTGAACATAAAGGACGAAGAAGAGATGGTCCATTTTCTAAGCATTTACTATAAATAAGACAGTGTCTCCTGGGTTTAAATGCTAAGTGTATGCTGTTGACTCACAAATTTCTACCTCTAGCTAAAAAGTCCTTGAATTGGACTTCTGGGCCCCCATGCCTACTTTCTATCTCTACTTTATGTTTAGTAGTCATCTTAAACTTCTATCCCAAACGGTACCCTTGATCCCCACACCTCAATCCTGACCCTCCTACAGCATCCTCTGATTCAATGAAAGAGACGTCCATTTGTCCACTGCCCATACTGAATCATTTGGAATCATCTTTGCCCCCTCTCTACTTCTCACCTTTCATATTCAATAACAAGCCCTGTCAAATCTACCCTCTGAACAGTCCTGAATTTGACCTCTTTTCCCCTTACCTCTGTGGGTCGAGCCACTGCCCATTCCTGCTTACAATGGAATAATATGGTTCCCTGGAACATGTAGTCACTTTGCCATGACCAGCTAGAGTGTTTCTGTTAAAATGCAGGCCACATCATGTCACTCCTTGGCCTCAGAATCGTCCAATGGCATCCCATCACACTCAGAGTGAAATCCTAAGTCCTTGCCATCCTATATAACTCCCTGCAGCCACTCCCCTGCAATCTTCTGCTTTTCATATTTGCCTCCTACTCCTCTCCTCTCTCACCTCCATCCAACCACGCTCTTCTTCCTGTTGAACCCATGGCACACTCCTGAACTCCTGCTACAACGTGCTGGCCCTTGTCTTTGCTTCTGCCTAGAATGCCATCCCCCCAAGACAGTCACAATGGCTTCCTCCATCTTAGCCTCGAGGTGCCCCCACTCAAATGTCCCCTTCTCAGAGAAGCCTCCCCTGACCACTGCAGGTAACAACGGCCCCACTCCCACCCCCGGCTTAGCATCCCCTATGCTGTGTGCTCACCCCAGCGTCCATCATCACTTGGCACAGTACATATACTTTCCTGTTGGTCTGTTGCAGCACTGTCCCACCGAACTTTCTGCAGGGCTGGGAATATTCTACATCTGAGTTGTCCAATAAGTAGCCATTGGTCACATGGAGCCACACAGCACTTGATAGATGGCTCATGTGACTGGGGAAGTGAAGGCTGACTTTATTTAATTCTACTTAATTTGAATTTAAGTAGCCACCTGTGGCTAGTGGCTATCTTGTTAGTGCAGATTGAATGTCTCCGTAGAATGTAAACTTAATCAGGGCAGAGATTATGCCTATTTTGTCCACTGCTATATCCTCGATGCCTAGGGAAGTTTCTGCCTACTCAATAAATACCTGTCAAATGAATGAGTAAATGAATATATTAGGGGCTTTCCATGCATTATCTCATTTAATCCTAAAAACAGCCTTTTGAGTTAGATGCTATTTTCATTCTCTGGTACTCAGAGGAAGCGTCTTTCTGAAGAACACCCAGCTAGTTTGTACCCTATGACCAACATCTCCCCATTTAAGATGAGTAACTCCTGGGGATCTTATGTAGAACATAGTGAACTCTTAACAATGGTGTTTTACATACTTGAAAGTTTCTAAGAGGGTAGATCTTAAACATCGCCATGAAAAAACGGTATATGACATGATGGGGTTGTTAATGAGTCTTAAGGTGGTAATCATTTCACAGTATATACATGTATTAAATCATCACAACACACACCTTAAAGCTACAGAAGGCTATATGCCAGTTACATCTCAGTAAGGCTGGAAAAAATGACAAAGGACATCCAGCTTGGAAGAGGCAGATAGGACCTGAGCTCAGGGATGCCTGATGGTGTTCAGATACCTTGCTTTGCTGAAACCGGACCAGATGCTCTCTGTGGTCCTTCCTACTTCTGGGATTCTGTGCTTTTGTAGAACTTTCTCCCTGGCCCAGTGATGGTAGCACAGAGTTTAACTGCTAATGGAACCAATGGGCCTTCAGGTAAAACCCCTGGTCCACGGCTCAGAAGCCATGATTCTTCAGGTATAAGGCGTGCAAGCCATCTTGCAGCCCACCTCCTCTCCCTCCATTTCCAGGCTAGCCCAGGACTCACCAGTTTCTGGGTCGCAGAGCTGCTCACAGGCATCTGTCGTCCTCTGTCCGCAGAGGTCTCTCACCCACGGGGAGGTGGCATTGATCTGGTAATACAGGGACAGCTTGGCCGGGTTTAACCAGTCTGAGACATCCAGGTAGCTCCCTTCACTCACCACAAAGCTGCTCCCTGTGGGTGAACAGAGAGAAAGACAGCTACTTTCTCCCCGATTGTAGGATGCAGATGTATCTTGCTGCTGATGTGCAGGCCGGGAAAACAGGCAGGTGCATACAAGCAATCCCCCCACCCCAGGGCCCCTGTTCTCATTCATCTACCCACACTGACAAAGCATTTTTACAATATTCCCGTCATGGTATCAACAGCCAGGAGAGAAAGAGGCAAATCAGACACAGAGACAGTTCAGCCTAGTGAAAAGAAGCTGGGCCCTTAGGACTGACAGAGACTTGGGTTCAAATCCAGAATCTACCCTTTTTTGCCATTGACTTTGTGCAAGTCACTCAATACCTCCGGGCCTTGGTGACATCATCTGTAAATAGGAATATCAATGAAACCCACCTCATTGTTGTAAAAATGGAATAAATTGATGCAGATAAAATGCTGTGCTTAGCCGAGGCCTGACTTGTTTTAGTAAAGAATGTTTAAACATTAAAAAAAATTTTTTTAAAGATTTTATTTATTTATTTGACAGAGGGAGAGAGATAGCGAGAGGAGGAACACAAGCAGGGGGAGAGGGAGAGGGAGAAGCAGGCTTCCCGCCGAACAGGGAGCCTGACGTGGGGCTCAATCCCAGGACCCTGGGATCATGAACTGAGCCAAAGGCAGATGCTTAATGACTGAGCCACCCAGGCACCCCTAAACATTAAAATTTACAAGAAAAAAAAGTGCTAATATCCCTGTCACCCAGGCACACCCCATCACCCCTAGCCGGGGTCATTAATGCCCACAGGGCCCAGGTGTGTAAAATTAATGGGCGAGACTAGCTGAGCAGCTTCTTGGCCTCCTGGCTTAGATTTTGTTTTTTATTCTATTAGAGAGGAATTCAAAGAAATCCATAGCACCTCTAAGAAAAAAAACTGCACTTGTGCCATAAAAACCACCTTAATGTTGGGCAACAATGGAGTTTGGGGTGACCTGGCATGGCAGACTGGAATCACTGCAGGCTGGCTCCAACCAACTCTTGTAAAATGATCTAAAAGCCAGTGGGACGAGAAAGTCAGGTTTCTTTAAGAAAGGCTGCAAATTCAGATTTTGAGTGTAAACAAGCAATTTGGAAATAATGACTTAAATTTTTTATTAAATTTGTGTAAGTCCAGGGCATCTGGGTGGCTCAGTTGGTTAAGCAGCTGATTCTTGATTTTGGCTCAGCTTGTGATCTCAGGGTCCTGGGATCAAGCCCTGTGTCAGGCTCCCCGCTCAGCAGGGCATCTGCATGAGGATTCTCTCTCTCTACCTCTCCCTCTGCCCTTCCCCCTGCTTGCTCAGACACTGTCTCTTGAATAAATAAATAAGTCTAAAAAAAACCAAAAACTTGTGTAAGTCAAACAAAAGACTCTACCTTGCAATCTATACTCCAAAATACTCCTCTGAACATACACATATATGTACACACATACATATCCATCTATCCACACATATGTACACAAATGAACACATACATATATGGATTACATTACACACACACACACACACAAACACACACACACTCTTTGAGGGCAAGGAACAGAAGCCTGTGCATAGTGGCTGCATATTGGGTATGAATGGTGGGTGTGTGTATGCAGGAATACACAAGGGTAGCTCACAACACTTAGACAACAAAAGGAATAAAAGGCATCCAAACTGATGAGGAAGAAGTAAGACTTCTACTATTTACAGATGACATGATGCTATATAGAGAAAATCCTAAAGACTCCACCAAAAAACTATTAGAACTAATAAATGAATATAGTAAAGTCACAGGATACAGAAATCTGTTCCATTCCTGTACACTAATAATGAAGCAGCAGAAAGGGAAATTAAGGAAACAATTCCATTTACAATTGCACCAAAACCAACAGAATACCAGAAATAAACTTAACCAAAAAGAGGTGAAAGACCTGTACTCTGAAAATGATAAAACACTAATGAAAGAAATTCAAGATGATGCAAAGAAATGCAAAGATTTTCCATGCTCATAGGTTGGAAGAACATATATTGTTAAAATGTCTATACCACCCAAAGCAATATACAGATTTAATGTAATCCCTATCAAAATACCAACAGCATTTTTCACACAACTAGAACAGACAATCCTAAAATTTGTATGGGACCACAAAGGACTGTGAGTAGCCAAAGCAATCTTGAAAAAGAAAAACAAAACTGGAGGCATCACAATTCCAGACTTCAAGTTATATTACAAAGCTGTAGCAATCAAAACAGTATGATACTGGCATAAAAATAGACAGGTGGATCAATAGAATAGAATAGAAACTCCCCAGAAATAAAGCCTCAAATATATATTAATTAATCTTCAATGGAGGAGGAAAGAACATAAAATGGGGAAAAAAGAGTCTCTTTAAATAGTGTGTAGAAAACTGGACAGGTACATGCAAAGAATGAAACTGGACCACTTTCTTTCACCATACACAAAATTAAACTCAAACTGGATTGAAGAACTCAATCAGAGACCTGAAACCACAAAAATCCTAGAAGAGAGCACAGGTAGTAATTTCTCTGATACTGGCAATAACAACTTTCTAGATATGTCTCCCGAGGCAAGGAAAAAAAAAAGCAAAAATAAACTATTGGGACCACAACAAAATAAAAAGCTTCTTCACAACAAAGGAAATAATCAACAGAACTAAAAGGCAACCTATTGAATGGAGAAGATACTGGCAAATGACATAACTGATAAAGGGTTAGTATCTAAAATATATAAAAAATGGAGGGGCACCTGGGTGGCTCAGTTGATTAAGTGGCTGGCTTCAGCTCAGGTCATGATCCCAGGGTCCTGGGACTGAGCCCCACACTGGGCTCCCTGCTCAGCGGAGAGCCTGCTTCTCCCTCTCCGTCTACCTGCCTCTCTGCTTTCTTGTGCTCACTCTCTATCTTTTTGTCAAATAAATAAATAAAATCTTTTAAAAAATGTATAAAACTCAATACCCTAGAAATGAATAATCCAATTAAAAAATAGGCAGAAGGGCACCTGGGTGGCTCAGTGGGTTAAAGCCTCTGCCTTCGGCTCAGGTCATGATCTCAGGGTCCTGGGATCGAGGCCCGC